>VYXC01009416.1:783198-808058 GCA_013397175.1 Platysteira castanea | reverse complement strand
ACCGCCCGACATCCCCTCGGGAACCCCCCACTCCCGAGGCCGCTCTGAGCACAGGAGGAGCCCAGCCCGGGATGGGGACACAGCCCTGGATGGAGGTCACAGCCCAGATGTGGGCCTGGGAGGGAGAGGCACAAGGGGCCCGGGACAGGGATACCCACCCTGGGAGACAGACCAAAACATCTCAGGCAGGCTGGAGCACCGTCACCGTCCTCTTTCCCGTTCGCTTCCCACTGAGCAGTGGCAGGTCCAGGGAAGGGGCTGGGACTGTCCCCACACAGGGCAGTGGGGTGCTGCAGGGGCACGCTGCACTGGTGATGCAGCTCCAGGCCCTGAGGTGCACTCAGGTCCCGCAAACCACACAATGAACACCCTTCCGTGTCCTCCAGATGGGTACTGCCACCTCTGCCAAGCGCTCCCAGGCACGGTGGCTGTCACCCACCATCCTGGGTGACACCAGCTCAGAGGGGACACTGGGATTGATGTTGCACCCCTTCCACATACACACGTCCCCCTTTGATGCCTCACAGCTGATTCGGTGCCCTCTTCATCTCTGAGGGATGGCGCCAAGGTGACGGAAAAATCCAAGGGGAAAGCGCAGATGACACCCAGGCTTGGTCCCACTCACCCCCTGCTCACTCCCAGCCCCACAGTGCTCCTGGCTGGAGCGTGGCACAGATGCCAGGCTCTGAGCCATGGTGGCAGAGGGGGCCTTGGGGCTTGCCCTGGAAAAGGATGGGGACGGGAGTGTGTGGGAGCTGTGTCCCACAGTACCAATCCCCCAGGACAGCTTTGAGCTCCACCTTAGCACCCTGGATTCACCCAAGCTTCCCTGCCCCTCGTGTCTCCAGTCCCAACCCATGCCATTCCTCTAGCATTAATAAAGCCATTAATTAATAGATTGAAGATATGGCTCAGAAATGCCACTTTGGAGCGAGCTGGAAGTGCTGCAATTGGGATCACAGCGATAAGCAGGTTCAAGGAGGCAGAAGATAAGTTAAAGGCAGGGCTAATGTTTAATACTGGCAATTCCTCGCCAGGCCGCTTCTGGAGCCCCGTGCACACCGAGCACAGGCCCGCAAAGAAAAGCAGTGCGAGAGATGAGCTGGGTCTCCCGGGAGAGGAGCCGGAGCGGGGAGAGCGGGGCCGCACAGAGCCGCCTTTCATTACAAAGGGCCGGGAAGCGGCTCCGAGCTGCCAGCAGCACTGACACCATGCAAGAGGGGATTTTTCAGGCTGATGCAGCAACAAAGGCAGTTAAATCTAGCCAGGTAAGAGGCTTTCGAGGTTAGCTGGCTGTTCCCACAGCACAGGCTTTCTTTTCTTTTTTTCCTTCTTTTTTATTTTTTTCCTCTCTTTTCCCCCTCCTTTTCTAGGGGGAATTATTTTTGGTAATCCATGTGTTGCTGCTCGTTGGGCGCTGGAGCAGAAGTAAGCAGGTAAGCGGCACTTTTATCCCCAACCCGGCTTCCCACCACGGCCAGACTCCAGCGAGGGGCTCTGAGCCTCAAAGGGAAGCGGTGAGGCTGGGCCAAGGCAGCTGGAGCGGCACTAAGCTCACAGCAGCTGGGAATTCCTTCTCTTTCTTTGATTGAAATGATGGCAGTGGGGAGCTACCTGGAGAGGAACAGCTTCCACAACAAGCGCCTGCTGCACCGGCGGAGGCCGGGTGCGCTGAGGCAGCACTGGGTGGTTTGGGGTGCTGGCACCCACCTGGAGTCACTCGCTGCCTGGCTCTCCTGGCAGAACAGATGGGTGCTGGGCCTGGGAAAGACACCCGTGACACCCGTGTCCATCACCCTGCAAGGAGCCCAGCACACACGTGTAGGGAGAGGCAGGTGCTGTGCTCCTAGGGCAGGAGGATGCTCCCATCGGTGGCTGTGCAGGGAGTCCAGGTAGTTCAGGAATCTCAGTGGGACATTGTGGAGATAGACCAGGAAGAAGCCCAGATCCTGGAGCCTGTTGAAGGCCAGGAGGGTGTTTCTGAAGGGATTTATGTTCCTGGAGACCTGCATGCCAGCCCCAGTGCTCCCTAGGGAAACACCCTGGGCCGCCCTGGGCAGCCGCCTTCCCACAGTCCTGCCAGGCGGAGGATGCGCCAGCGGCCCATGAATCAACACCTTCTCCCTGTGCTGCACATCAGCAGGTGGGATGTGGCACGACCCCGGAGGCTGCAATGAGCCGTGCTGGTGGAGGCAGCGCCAGCTCAGTGAGCTGTGCTGCCACGCAGGGACCCATGGCCCCTCACCATCCCAGGCTCGCGGCCATGACCGAGGGTGGCCGCAACTCATCTCCCTGATGGAGCTTGTCATCTCCTGGTGGCAGCTCCTCAGACATCGCCCTGCTGAGCCCAGAAGACCCTGTGCTCATGCAGCTGGTGCAATGATGTTGCTCCATTCCCTCACGATGCCTTTGCATCACCCTGGGCCATGTACCAGGATGGTGCCATGCGGTGCCAGCTGCTTCCTATAGTTTGTGCCCACACCGTGCTCTGGTTAATGGTGCAACCACCACCACCGAGGTGCCCAGCACCCTGCCCGGAGATCTGAACTCTGCCTTGGTGTGGGGTGAAGGCAGCTGAAAATCCCTCTTCCTCCCATCCTCCTCCTCTTCTCCCTGCCCAGCCGGCATCCACCACTGCAACAAGATTAAACCAATTGCGCCGTTATTTGTTTCATATTTAATAAGGGTTTGAGGAGCAGATCTCCCAGCAAGCCCCTGCTATCAATCAAACCTGCACAGAGTCCCCCTTCACACCCGCCTTTCCAAGAAGAAAGAAAACAAAATTGGTCTAATTTATTATTCATTTGTTCATTAAGTCTGTATTAACCAGATATATTATAAAGGAAAACAGGATTGCGCCTTTTGATCAGCAAACCCTCTGCTCATGAATAACCATGAGGCTCCCCCCTACCCCACTACCTCTCCCATGTGTGGAGCCAGCCCATGGAGGGTGTCAGTGGTGGGTGCTGGCATCAGGCTGGGTCCTGGCACACCACAGGGCTGGGAAGCTGCTCTCAGCTCTCTCTGCTTGCACGGCATCGGGGATCAGCTGTGCCATCCCACGGCGCTCCAGTGCTCGGGCCACCCATGGGTGCCCACAGCTGGGAGGGAGAGGCCAAGCCCTGCTGGCTGCAGGGGGCTGTGGGGACATGCTGGGGGGCACGGGGGCGATGGGCTCCCCTCCCTTCCTGCCTGGGGCTGAGCAGGAAGCCGAGCAGGTGGTGTTTCCGCGGCGTGAAAAAGCAGCATATGTCCCTGGATCCCTGGCGCGTGGCGGCGGCGGCGATGCCCGCGACTCCCCCGATGCTGCGGGGAGGCACGGAGGGACCCCGAGGTGCCACTGAGGCCCTGCAGGACCAGCACAGGACTGGAGCAGCATGTATCCCTGCTCCATGGGGCATCCTCCATGAGCCCCTTGGTCCGTCCTAGGGAGGATGGGTCAGGGCAGGATCGGCGCCCCAGGATGTGTTGCAGGGACTGGCTGGCACCAGGTCATAAGCTCCTGGTGACATTCACCCAGAGCCAGCAGCACCTCCGGCAGCAGCAGAGCGTGGAGAGCCATGTCCCAGCCCAGCAGGATGGTGGAGCCCAGCCCTGCCCGGGAGCTGTTGCACCCTGCAGCAGCAGTGGGCGTGCACGGAGAAATGCCACATCCGCATGGATGTCCATGCACCCATGCAGTCCAGCCAGACCTGAAAATAGGTTGGTTTAAAAAATGCATCACTTTGAAGTTATGTAAATGAAAGGCAGTGGCAAACAGAGCATGCTGGCAAAAGGGTTTCCAATTTTTTTTCCTCCTCGCCAGCTTCCTCCGGTTAAAATTGGGTTGCAATTCATTAATAAAGGAACAGTTGTACTGAATAAGCTCCCGTGCTTAAATCAGGACAGAGAAGCGTAATTAACCCAGCTCCAGTCTGATGTGATGGAAGAGGAAAATGCTCTTCTGTTTTGGTCCCTTCTCTTAAAAGCCCGCTGCGTTCTCCCGGCCTCTTGGGAACGGAGCTGAGCTTCTTATTTAAAAATGAAGCTCGCAGCCTGACAGAGCGGGTTCATGTATATATATATAAAAGCTGTCATGATGATATTTTATTCATACCCCTCTTCCCCTTCCCTTTGCTTGGAAAATCCAGGAGCAGCCAGCAGGCAGTGTGGAGAGAGAGAAAGCAAGAATCCCCTTTTAAAAGTAAATTACAGATGCAAGTCACATTAGTCGAAGCCCCACGAGGCGGCAGATTCCTGAGTACCAGGGCAGGCCCCGGCGGCTTGGCCGGCCCGGACCTGGCACAGCAGCTTCCCACCCCGAACGCCACCCGTGAGAGGGCAGGAGGGGACAGGCGGGGGGGTGGCACCGGCTTTACACCACTGCTTTGTGCAAGCTGAAGGTTTGTCCTCGCTCCTCTAAATGGAGCTACCACCTAAATTACAGCCTAATTAAGGGCCACAAAAGGCTCCCACTGGCGGGTCTATAGGTGGGATTCAGCCCATTGTCCTGGGCTCGAGGTGAGGGGATTCCTTCTCCACCATTGTTTCTGGGGCTGGATTTCCACCTTTCCCCACAGCAGCTTGTCTGGATGAGCCAGACGCTGTCCGGCCACCGTCGAACTGGCACGTGGCTCTGCATGTTGATGGAGCATCCCTGCGGCTCGCTCGGCTCTGCCTGGCCATGCTCCCCCCTTCCTCCGCTGCCGCTTCCTCACCTGCTGTAAAAATAGCTGGCTGCTGGCATGGGAAGGCAAAGTGTATTTGGGGTGGTCTTTGGGTAGGGAAGAGCTGCCCACAACAAGGGTGTTGGATTTGCTGTGCGGGACAGGGAGCCTGGAGAGGCAGAGCCGGGCAGTGCGGTCTGTTGAGGCTGGGAGTGCTGCAGGACTGGCTTGATGTGAGACAGATGCTGAATTCCACATGGGACCAGCCACAGAGCCATCCACATCTCCTCTGTCTCTGCTGAAGCTACACCGTGTCACCTGTTGCTGTCCCTGTGTCACCTGGGGTGAGCTGAGGCCACTGCCCTCGGGGACACAGCCAGGCAGCACCAGCGCTGTGGGAGCACCCCCACGGTGGGCACGGGCAGGAGCAGCCCTGAGATGGGGACATGCACAGTGGGCAAGTGCAGCAGTGCCCCTGTGCCACAGGGCTGCCCAATTACCACCGAGTATGGAGCTGGAGCAGCGGTGGCATTGCTCCATGGCACCACTGCCCCCACACCATCAGGGACTTCCCTGGGGACCTTCTCCATATTTCTTCTGTCTCACTCCCAGTGCCTGTCCATGTCCACTCCTTGGAGCTCTACCCCAGGGGATTTTGAGTCTTTATGAGTTTTATTAAAACTAAGAGGTTGGTTCCCAGAGCACAGGGATGCTGGACCCTGCCCTGGACCCATCATACCTCCCGTGAGTGGCTGGGCCAGCACCGCTGGGTACTGGCGTAGAGGAACAGGGGTATTGCCAGGGTTCATCCTGCCCTGCCACACACCAGTGAGCCTGGAAATCCTTGGTGGGGCAAACTGAATCCCTGGGGCTGGAGGAGATGTGGGTGATGCCAGCCAGCCCTTTTGTAGCAGAGATGTTTCTGGTGAGGAGAAAAAAAAGAAAAATCAGTGTTTGTTTCTTTCGGAGAAGATTGCTCTCTGCACGCTCCTTGTATTTAGTTATTATTAAAGGGTTGTTTTGCTGTCAGTGAAAGCCTGCAATTACGGGCTCTCGCTTTTTTTCCTGGCTGTCACTATTCCCCATGAAAGCATTGCCCACAATTTTAGCATTTCTGTATTTCAATGTAAAGAAAAAGAAATTGAGATTTGGGCTGACACTTTCCATGTGCGCATGGCTGGTTCCAAACTCCTCTGATTGTCCCTCCACCAAAAAACATCATTTTGGGGGCTCAGACCAGAGTAGAATGTAGCTGTGCACTAGCAGAGGCTCTTTGGTCTTTATCCTCTTGCTTGTTCAACCCATATCCAGGCCAAAACCTTGCAGGAATTCCCCCAGTGCCAACGCTGTGGTCAGGAAGCCAACACCACCTCACACCCTGCTCCCATTAGCATGCTGTGCAGAAAAAAATACACTATTTTCATTGAAGATCCTTATAAATTTCCCTTGGTCAAATAATTCATGGCTGATGGCTGCAAACATGCTTTGTGTCCTGTATCTGTCTGTGCCAGCTCTGCATTGTGCCTCCCACACCATAAATCCCTTCCCTGACCCCATGAAACACGGGCTATCCCCAGCCAGAACCAGCATCTCCGTGGAGCCAGGGATGCAGCAGATGGGGCAGACTTGGCTCCACTGGACCCCAAATCCTCAACTTTCCTAGAGGAATTCCCCCAAAGTTCATGGGGACGCTTCTCCTCCCTCCGAACCCTCCTCCCCGGCTGTATCACCGCTAATCTAATGTGGCTAATTTTAAACGAAGCTGCCCTCCCTTGACATGCATCTCCCCGTGGCATTGAAATTAAATGTAGGCTGTAATTTGGCATTTGAGAAGCGAAAGGGATGGTGGCCCTAAGGGAAAAGATAACAGCTTGGCTGTTTGTGTTAAATAGCTGTCTGCGAGCTTCAAACTGCAGCCGGAGATTCAGCTCACCACGGGCAGGCTGCCAGCCCCCGGCCTGCTTTTTGGCTACAGCTCCTTCTCAGCAGGAAGCTCGGAGGGGGGATCTCAGCCCCGACCCCCCCACTGCATCTCACAGGGCATCTGCTTATTCCCCACCCTCCGTGGCTCCTGCTAAAACTGTCTCGCAGGCTCCCTGCTCCAGCGCCAGGGGCCATGGCCACCAGGAAAGCACCAGGGAGGGATGCACAGCCACAGGGAAGGAGAAGCGCAGTCCTCTGGGGCCTTCTGAACCCAGCACGGGGCAACACGGTCTGGCAGGGGCACCCCAATTCCCCGCTGCACCTTGTGTGGTGGGGGCAGCCCGTCGGGGACTTCCCTGCCAAATGCTGCACAAGGGTGGATTTGCAGATGGAGATGCTGGGATTTGGCCTCAGCAAGGCACAGAGGTCTCTAGATTGGCTCCAGACCCCAGCTCTCCTTGCAGGGGAAAGCTGCCTGCCACCTGAGGACTTTGCTTTAAATAAAAGTTTGCTTCACTCAAACCCAATGTTTCTCTTGGCCTGAAACAAAAATTAATTCTAATTTCAAGCTCGCTTTTTTTTATATTTTAATGGATGCTGTTAATAAAAGGGAGACTTTGAAATAGCAATTTCCAGCAGCAGAACATGCCTGTTTTGGGGGCAGTTTGTTTTAAACTGGAAAAACTTGCCAAGGCAGTGGGAATTTGCCTGGGCTCCCAGGTTCCCCCCAGTCACCTGTGCAGAGGACACTGGGGCAGGCAGGGGATGGAAGAGGCAGATGTCACCGTGGCCAGGGCCAGCTGCAACCCAGGGATGGGGCTCCCCGATGGGATGGTTACCTGGTTCACCCCACAGCCCTTCTGCTTCCCAGCCCACCCACCTCCATCCCTCTGCCCTCCTCCTCCTTGCCCGCACCCAGTTACCATTTCCCAGGAGCTGCTCATCCCTCCCAGCCCTTTGTACCGCTTGTCTCCATCCTCCCCTTTGTTTAGCATTTTAATTATTTTAATTACCTTGTTTGCCAGCTTATCGCGGCGCTCAAACCCATCTGTGTGCGCGCGAGCAGACACAGACTTTTATCTGCAGCCCGCCGTCAGCCCCATTAGCATTTTTTACTCCGGCTTTGGTGGAGGAAAGGAGAAATTAGCATTTCTGCCTGGGCCGGTGGGGCTAGCACGACCGTCCCTCGCCTCGAAGGGTCACTTCATTCTTCCCAGAAGAATGGGACTAATTTATCTCTCCCCCCTCCTTGTATCCATTTCAAATGAGAGATTAATATAATGACAAACATGAAGCCCAAGTGGGGGCGACGCCTGAGCCCTGCCATGGGGTTTTCCCTTTCCAGGGAGGCAGGCAGGGGTGTTCAGGTGAGGTGGATGCTGTCCCCAGGGAGCACCCTTGGGACGCCAGGAGCAAGGTGTCTTTGGGAAAAAGCTTCTTTCTGTTGAATTTAGATGCCAAAATGCTGCTTGGTGGCGGAAGCAAAGGTCAAAGGCAGGGGTGCTGGACCTGACAGCGAGTGGGAGGGGATGGGGACATGGCCAGGGGCTTCAAGCTGTGGTTAAAACAGCTGTGCTGCTGCAGTGACAGGGGATTTCCAGGTCGGCTGCATGGCTGGAGCCCCCACTCTCCTTTAGGGACAAATGGGAGATTTCACAGCTGGAAACCCTCTCCCAGCATCCTCTTAGCACTGCTGGAATGGCTCTCCCAGTAAGGCCCAACCACCAGTAAATCTGTATCAGCTCACCTTCAAACGCACTTCGGTGCCCTATTTTCTCTGCACAACAACAAATTACAGCCCCAGTTTGGGAATGGCTGCCAGCCACCCCCAGCAGGGCTCTCCCAAGTGCCCCGAGACCCCTTTTTACTGCATCAAGGCATTGCTATAATCCTGCTGTGGGGAGGGGTTGTAGTGAGGGCAAGGCTGGGTGAGCAGTGGTGCCCTGGCGAAAGCTGGGTTGCCAGGGGTGTTCATGGATACCCAGCTGTGCCATGGTGTCAGCAGGGTGGAAAACATCCCATGGAGTTGGGCTGGGCAGCCAAGAACTCCACCTCAGACAGGACATCTGTAGGGACAGGACCCCTCATGGAGAAAGAACATCCCGTGGGACAAGATGTTCTGTGGAAACAGAAACCCTTTGTAGAGAGGACATGCATCCAAGTCAGGATAACCCTTGGGGACAGGATGTTCCTTAGGCACAGGACCTCAGTTTAGGACAAGGTGTTTTTTGGGAATAGGACCCCTGTCCATGACAGGACATCCCTTGGGAAGAAGATCCCCTGTTCCAGGATAAGAATGCCTCTTTGGGACAAGAGTCCCATCCAGGGCAGGATGTCCCTTTGGGACAGAAATCCCTCTAAGGACAGGATGCCCCCAGAGGACAGGCCAGGCCCTCTGCTGCCAGGGCAGCAGCCAGGACCCTCAGATCCCCCCCAATATCTGCTTCTAAACCCTCCTTAAATACTCAACACACTTCAGTGTATGAATAAAGGGTCTCACACTTCTGATTCGAGTCACCAGGAAAAATGGAGTGAATCAACCAAATTCCAGAGCAGAAGAAATCTCCTAAAAGCCTGCACACCTTTCCTGCACCCAGCAAAGTCCTTTAAGACCCAGGAAAAGCGATAAAGGCCAATTCATTGGTCCCAAATCTGTTAAACAAATGAGTCAGAGACAAAAGGATCCATCAGCCCAGAGAGTAGTGAGGGAGACATGCAGGGACATGGGATGGTGCACAGGGACAGTGACCCCAGCAGCCAGGGACCCACCGTGGCCAGTGTTTGCTGAGGTCTGGGCTGCAAAACTTAACAAGGAAGAAATTAGAAAGAGAAACTTCACTAAAATAGCTTTAGGAAATCATCCCACCAAAGGAAAGGGATGAAGAACAAAGGAAGGCAGAGGGACCAAACCCAAGGGAAGGTAATACAGGGACATGGCACCGTTCATTGGATCTGCTCAGGTGATGAGGAGGAGGGCAAAGAGGAAGGACTGCCAGACCGCCTCAGCACAGCCCAGGCAAGGCCAGGCTTGGCTGTGTGGTGCTGGTGGTGGCACTGCAGGGCAGGTGAGAGAAGAGCACCAACCCCCCAGTGCCCAGCCATGCCACGCTGTGGGAGACAGCCGCTTCCTTCACAAGCACGTCACCAGCTCCATGCTCCACAGCTGCCGGAAAGCACGGTGGATTCGATCTATAATTTACAGGGATATCCATCTGGGAAGCGGCTCGACAAGCCTGGGAGAGCAGCACTGCCCTCCTGGCTCCTGCTCTTCTTTTAATTTAAAAATTCTTTACGTTGAGGCATGGTACAAATAAGGGCCAGTGACAGGCGCCATCCCCTCCCTTCCTACCCTGTCACTGCCTCCTTGGCTTGCCACAGCAAGTCCTTGCACGCTGCTTTCAGCCTCCCCAGGACACAGTTTGGAGGTGTTGACTCCTTTAACTCAGATGCTCGGGACAGGCTTTCTCAGGAAGCCCCCAGAGATGCTGCAGCTACCAGGGCCGGGCTGGATGATGCTGGTTGCTGTGGAAACAGCAGGGCCGGATCCAGGGACCGCAGCATTTTCCCTGCACCTGGTACCAGCTCCTCTCACCTAGTTTGCAGCTGGAGAGCACAGGATGCAGGAGAGCTGTTCTGGTGTCCCAGCCCCAGTTTGCTCCAGTCCCACCTTCCCCAGGGATCCATGGGGTTGCCCCCTCCCACCCTGTGTGTGTCACGCACAGGGTGTTCCATCGCATGGGGCTCCCTGGGAGGGGACACACTGCTTTGGACCTGGGCCACCACCTCTCCTCCAGCCACCTGCAGGCCAGATCCAGCCATGCCCCCAGGAACTGCATGGCACAGCCTGGCAGCCTCAGGCCACCACATCCCAGGAAAGCTTTTTTGCACCAGCACCACGACTTCCCTCAGCCAGGGCACCACCACAGGCTCTCCTAAATGTCACCCAGACCTGTGGGAGGCGGGACACAGTGGGACAAGCCACAGAGGGTCCTCCTTAAGTGTAGCCAAACCCTGCCATCGGCCAGGCAGGTGCCACTGTGTGCCGGGCTGCCACCCATGCCAGGCTCATCCCCGCTCCACTCACGGGCAGCTCAGCTCGTTACAGGGATGCCAGGATGATGGAGTATCCTGCCGGCGTAGAGGAAGCCAGGTAAACCTCTCCATCCATCAGGGCCCCCACTTTCTGCCAAGCACATTAGGGGATAATTAAGTAAAAATAGGCCTTCCGACCAGTGTAGCTCATTAAGGGCTAATTTAGTTAATTAGTGCCAGGTGTGGATTGCAGCGCTTGCGCGTGTGGCTGTTGTTTGCTGTAATTGCATTTTCTCAGCAGCTTCCTCCGCCAGGCTGGAGTGCTGCCAACAAGGAAGGGATTCAGTGCCCGCTGTTGGTGCAACACGGGGCAGCTGATGGGCACCCAGCGATGGCACCGCACCAGGGACAGTTAACCCTTCTGTCCCCATGCCCCCCGGGCAGCTCTCCCACCCCAAAGCCAGGGCCTAACTGTGGGGCAGCAGTGCTGCCCCTGCCTGTTCCTCTTGGTGTGGTCCTCCTGCCTGCACACAGGGGAGCGACAAGAGCCTGTGCCATAGCAGTCCCCAAAAGCAGCCAGAAAAGGCAGGGGACAGCCTCCCAGGGACCCAGCACCGAGACCAAGACCTCTGAAGGTCTGTGAAGGTGAATATGGGCAGGGGTGAAGCAGCAAAGACAGCAGTCTATGCTGGTTATATTAGTGCTGAAGGATGAAAGAGAGATGGTAGAGAAAAGGGTGGAGAGGAAGAGAAAAAGGCAAGAAGGAAGCATGAGAGTGGGAGAGGAGAGATGCTGGGCTCTGATCTGTGCTTCCCGCACCCGGGAGCAATTAGAGCTGCTCTGCCTGTGCCCCGCAGAGACACTGAAGGGATGAAGATGTGACAAAGACCAGGCTATTTTTTTGCTGAGGTTACTGTCACTAATAAATGGAGACTCTCCCTTGACACGTGTTCCTGTTCCTTCCAGCGTCTGGGCATTTGGCATCCTCCTCCAAGCACAGCCCTGCCGGTAGCAGCCTTGCTTGGAGCTGACCCACGCTCCCTCCAGGGAGGCGAGACTCATAAACAGTTCTGTGAAATACAGCTGAAAGGCGTTGAGGGGATGGAGAGGCTGTGCAGGCAACCCATCCCTCTGCCCATGCCATGAATCAATCCCCAGTGAGGCAGGAGCAAGGCAGAGAGCTCCATCCATATCCCGGGATGGAGGCCGGGGAGCACAGCCAGCATTCTGGGGGGCTGCCTTTCCTGCAGCCTCTAACTGATGGAAAGTTCCTGCTGCCTGCGCCACTGTGGCAAGTGAGATGGGGAAAAGGGAGCTGAAGGGGAGGCAGGAGGAGAGCTGGGTCCCTGCATCCCCAGCGTGATCTCTCAGCACCGAGATAATTGCCTGCTGGTGACAGCTGAGGTCGGGCATGACAGACACCTTGGGAAGAGCTCCTGGCTCTGAGACCTCCCTGCAGCAACCCAGTTCAGTACTGGGGTTGGGGGGTAATTTTCCCAATCTCCCCTAGCACTGGCTCTGTCTGGGTGGATCCAGGTTCAGGCGATGATCCTTCCACCATCCCTGCCTTCAAATGGCACTCAGCCCCCTCAAACAGCTCCACACATGGGCTGTGATCCCTGGGGAGAGATAGGGAGTAGGAGGGTACCAAGCCAGAAGGCTTGGAACTCCCATGGGATGTGGCGAGAGCACCCCGGCAGGACCAGTGCCCACCTGGGAGTCAGTGGGGCGCAGATGGACCTGCCCCTGCCCTCTATCCTCCCATGACCAAAGGAGGCTTTTTCACCTTGCTCTCGCTGCTCCTTGCCACCCCATCCTGATGCACCAGGGATGCACAGAGCACCAGGCAAACCCACTTCACCTGCCACGGGAAAGGGACTGGGGCGGGAGTGTCCTGCAGCTCCCTTGGGTGGCCAGGAGGCCAGTGAGCACATCCTGGGGCCAGTAATTCATCCCCCCTTCCCTCTGCACTGAGCTCGCTGCAGTGGGACTTGGCTCACCTGTCCCCCTGCTGCAGTGCTGAGAGTGGGGCAGGGCAGGAGAGCTGAATGTTGGGCATGGAGAAGCCAGGATGAGACACGGAGCCTGATGCCACCGGCTTGGCACCTGCAGCAGCGAGCGTGTGCCCAGGCAGGGAAGGGGGCAGGGCAGCAGGCAGGCAGCGCTCCGAGGAGGCTCTGCAGCACCCCTGGCTCCCCTCTCCCCCGAGCCGGGCGCCAGGCTGACAGGATCATTACAGCCGCTATCGGGGCTCACGGGCTCATCCCTCTCCCTTTCGCCTTTTGCATAATGGATAGGCTGTGAGTAATGGGAAATGGCAGCCCAGCCGCGCTTGCTGGCAGCCCCTTAATGAAGAATATGGAAATCTCATCAGTCCAATCAGGCCAGCAAATGAAACTGCTTTCCCCCGCCGATGTGAGCAGAAGGCTAACGACCCGCGCTCCCCGGCTCCATCCCGCTCCCAGGAAGCCCCCCCTTCCCTTTTCCATGTTGACAAGTGAGCTGTGAACTTCATTTTTTCTGGCAAACAGAGCCCCAGCTCATCTTCCCTGCTCCCCTTCCCCAGGCTTGGGCCAGCAGGTGTACCTGTCCTGAGCCTTCCTCTTGCTCCTCAAGGGCATCACTCCCCACTCACGGTGGAGTCACCAGCTGGGTAGCACCATCTGCAGGTGTCACCCATCCCCAGCTCCTGGTCCTCCCTTGTGTCCTCCTGCTGTGCCTGAGCCTCCCAGCATCAGCTTTGCCACAGCTGCAGGTGCAAGTCAGCATCCCCCGGTGGGGATGTGGGACACATGGTCCCCCAGCTGCAGTCACCTGAGACCACTCTGTCCCTGCAAGCACTGAGGTCTGTTGAGCTCATGTCCGTAGAATCCCAGCGCAACTGAGCTTCATGGACTTGATTCTTCTCCTTCAGTGACACCTGCAAAGAGCTACAGTGTGGAGAAACCAGTTTCCTCTCGTCTCCCTTGTCTATCACCCACAGCCTTGAGCGTGGTGTAGAGTACAGCTCCATCTCCACTCACCTCCTGCAGCGAGCACCATCTCCAGGCAAGCCCTTCAGTCAGGACACCTGCACAATGACACCTCTAGTTGTGCCAGAGTTGGAGCATCTTCCAAGAAACTATACCTGCCAGTCACACAGGAGCCACCCTGCTAGGAGCTGGCACCAGCACCCCTCACCCCAAACACATCCCACTTTGGTGTCATCTGCAAACTCGATGATGTACCTTTTGTCTCCTCCTCCCCATAAGCACTGTCCTGGCCCTGAGCAGCCTGGAAGTGCCTCCAATTCAGGTCCCACAGGTTTTGCTGTTTCTCTGGGCTTCTGAGCTGTTGTCTCCAAGGAGTTGTGAAATGCTGTCTGTCAACTTGGCTACCATGCTGGCCTAGAACTTTCATTTGTCTATTTTGGTAAGAGGTGTGGCTGAGAAAGCCTGACCTTGTCCATAGTGGGGCACAAGACATGGTTATTACTGGGATCTCAGGCCACACTGGGATCTGTACAAGGATAGTTACCTCAGCTAAAGACCTGAGGGATGCAGGTTCAGCTCTGCCTTGGACTCACCGCACAGGCTGTTTGCCCCAAATCTGCACCAAGACTTCATAGCTGGACTTGCCGAGTCCAAAATGTGGCAAAAAGTGGATGTTTGCCCAGCAGCTCACACCAGCAGGCCCTGACCTCCACGGCAGCATCAGGCAGGGGAGAGCAGCAGCTTCTTCCCCTGCATCTGTCTGCTCCGTGGGCAAAGGCAGGAGGCTGGCAGGGAAACGGCCGCTCGCTGGTTTGGGGGAATGTTTAATTACTGGCTTTCACAGCCAGTGTGTAGCTCCTAAACTGATGGTGTGCCTTGGCTGTGAATTTGCCCAGAAGCACCGAGGTGGGTATGGGTTTCAATAAAATCCCCAGCTATGTGTACACCCAGGGCATTCAGCCATGCATAAATACACCCGTAGCGTATGCTCGTGCTACAGCAGAGGATGCTAACTCAGGGCAGGAGGAAACCATTCTTTTCCATGAGTTATAAGATCATATCTGGAAACACCTCTAACAAGCCAAGATCAGCGCGGCAGCGGAGCTGGCGCTGGTCCCCGGCGCGGGCTGTTTGCACACACCAGTAATGATGTGAACGAGCGGCTGTTCAAGGGGCTGATCAACATCAAACCATTGAAATTAAAGGCTGAGGAGAAGCAGAGCCATAAACATTTATTGCAACGCTCTGCGTATCATCAGCTGCTGATTTGGAGGCAGTGGAAATGTGCAGCTGAAATAATAGGATTTATTGGAGCCTGCGATGAACTGTCCTTGATGGATGGTTGTAGAAGGGAAACAATGTGCCATCTCCAGCACAAGGCCATTCCTAAAATACAGCAAAGGGGGTGGGGGGGCTGCTGCCTTTATTAACACTAATTTTAGAGCCCACACCAGCCATCAGACCCAACTGCAGCTGAATGAGGAAGCCAGCTTGAAGACGATGCGCTGGAATATCCCCAAGGACTGGAAATAAGAGTTGTGGTCTCTAAACACCGGGTGTGTAATTTGCTGGAAAGTTGACACCCTTTCTGCTTCGTCTTGATGCATTTTCCATTTGTTTGATCCCCTTTACATTTTTATCTCTGTTCTTCAGACAGAAAAAGCAAATCTATGAATTTCTTCAGCTGCTCTCTCTGCTTCCCATTTTTTTTTTCTGTTGCTTCGCTGACAACTCAAGTTCATTAATAATGACACCGACAGTTTGCCTTTTAAAGCAAACTCCATCTCCTGCCACCCACCAAAGCAATGGAACTCCACCTCTGGAGGGGAAACACAGCTGCTGTGCTCCCCCCAAACAGCAGGTTAAGGCAGGAACCGATGGCACTCAGAGCTCAGCTGCTGTAATCAAATCGTCTCCTGTCACCTTGAGCACCCTGTAATGCTCCTACAGCTAACAGGCTGGGAGGAAGAGAGGGCTGAGAAAAGCAGTGTCAGAAGAATGTAGGAAGAGAATAATTTCATGGATTTTTTTAGGTTTTTTTTTTTTTTTTTTACATTGATCTGAAAATTGAAGTTATGGATTGTTTTTTAAAAGGGAACTTCAGAAAAAATCTCTCTCTCTCTCTCTCTCCCTCCCTTTTAGAAGTGATCCCAGGGAAATATTTCCATGCAAAAGTCTCTGACTTACAGATCATCCAAGGTGTTTCATGCACATCAAAGTACTTAATATTTGAAACAGGAGAAAAACCCAACTTGACTTCATCAGATTTACAAACAAGTTAGCTTTGGCTGCATTGAACATCTGCTGCAGGCCCCTTGGAGAGGAACTGTCTTGTACCTCTCCTGGGGACTTTTGGGCAAGGCTGGAGGCAGAAAGGTTGCTGCTGTGACAAACTGGCCCTAATTTGCCCCCTAAAAAGACGGGGGCAGCATTACAGCTAACCCCTTGTCAACACTCAGTGGCACTGACAGGACAAACCCATCTGGATCAAGGCAAGAGGAAATGCAATGCTGTCGCTGTCCCATCTGAGACATCCCTGAGAGCCCCAAATTTAGTGCACCATTCATACTTCATTGGTCTCTACACTACTCCCTCAGCACCAGCATTTCTGATAAAACGAGCCTCCTCAGGAGCCTCAGTCTCATTTTTCTTGCTCAAATGGGTTGCAGAAGGGACTTGCTTTTGTTTCCACCAACACAAAGCCGAAAAAAACCCTCAAAGTTACATCCGTATGGGATGTGGGTGGTTGGAGAAAAATGCATTTCCTGCTGCTTTGTATGTCCTAAAGCCTATTAACTGGGACTCTGTCTCTACCACTTCTTGTTTTGCCTGACAGGTTAAGCCCGCGTTGGCTTGATGAGACATTAGTGGCAGAACTTTTCCTGTGCTAGCCTGACACAATTCCCACTCCCACAGTTCCGATGTCCCCGATTAGCTGCTCTTGAAGGCACCATTTGAAGATGTTGCACCACATCCTCTCACTGAGACCTCGAAGGGATCCTGTAACCCTCTGAAGATTGCTGTGAGCTATGTAGAAACAAAACTGGTTTCTTCAGGGTTGATGTAGTGAGTGACAAAGGCAGAGTGGGGGAGCAGGGACACCTAAGCAGAGATTTTCTCCCTGTTCAGCTGCTTTGGGCATTTGGCTTCTTGCTGCCCAAGTTCCTCTCCCATCAGCAGTGAGAACTGCAGCCCTCGTTCCTTCTTGTGGTCCACAAGCAGCTTTCTTCTGCTGCACTTCCTAACAGAGATCTGTGTGTAAGTGCACCTAAGCCTGTTTCCCCCTACCTGCCCTGACCTCTTCTCTGTCCCACGACATGGAAACATAAAAAACATGAATGCTAACACTCCTGCGACTGCAAAAAAAGGCACCCTTTCAGTGTGGCTTCACATCTTGGGGTTGCTGAGGAGCCATTTTCAGCACTTCAAGTTGAAGTACTTTCGAAAAGGAAATTCAAAGCTGAGGCAACCTGCCCAAAAATGAGGGGTCAGCAGGTTGGCGTGAGGGAGGTGCAGGTGATGGAGGAGCAATGGGAGAGTGCCTCCAGGGTGTGATCCCTCATTGTGGCTGAATCACTAACCCTAAACACATAAATCAAACCCAGCTTGGGGGTCACGCCTGCAGGCTCACTCTGTTTGATCCAGGAAGGCTCACTTCAGCAGCAGCTTTTGGAAAGACCTTGCCAAGGCTGGACAATGGGAAGGGCTGCTGTGTGTTTCTGTTAGCACTGACACATTTGCCCCATTATTCATGGCTGGTGTGCATTTTGCTTCCTCTTGGTTCCCAGCCTAGTTTTTCACTGGGTTTTCATGCCTTTGAGGCAAGCAGCACTGAAATGATGCCAGTCCTTTGTCAAGAGCCAACTGGGCATACCCGGGGCTTTAGTTTTTGCTGGCAACAGTCCCAAGAGAAGGTGTCTTGTGGTCCTCCATCATCTGTGTCGCCTCTCCTCTATGCTGTCCAGCTCTCTAATAATTTTTTAAATCTATTAGCTGACTTTTAATTTTTTTTTTAAAGTAGACATGATGGAAGAGTAGGAGTCTCAAAGACAAGCGTTAGGAAAACTGGTGTCCAGATCTTTTTCCTCCATCTTCTTGCAGCGCCAAGTGAAATGAAAAGCTATGATGTATGAGCTCACTTTTAATCAGGTAATCCAGCTGGGAGAGAGCAATACCATAACAATCCACTCAGGATTAAAGAAAAGCTTCTGGCAGTGTCTCTCACCATCTATAAGACACTCATTGTCTCTGCTACGAGTTGCAGGCTCTTCTCTGCAGGTCAGAGTCCCCCAGGATGGCCAAGCACTGGGACATTGCCCATAGCAGGAGCTACTCCCTTCTCAAGGGGTCCTTACCCAGTCAAACAACACCAGCTCGGGTTTTATCTTGTTTATGCCCCCAGCAGAACTGAACAAAACCCAGTGGTGCCCATCCTTCCCAGCATCCCATCTCTGCCCATGCTTTTGGCTTTGCACCGGCGCCCCGAAAGCAGAACAGTGCAGGGCAGGGTGAGTGGGAAACACAATTGTGTTGCCAGTAACGGGTCCTCAGAGTCTTCTGCCCAAATTGTGGATTTATTTGACTTCTCCCAAGACACTGTGAAGTCTGAAGGTCAGGAAGAGAGTGGTGCTATGGGATTCTCCTCTGAAACGAGCTACCTGAACCCAGGCACACGTCTGGTCAAGCCAGGCTAGAGCTTCTCCAGGGTGATTTGGCCACCGCTGGAGCTGCCAGCTGTGCAGGGGGACAAGGGGAAAGATTTGCTTGCCTATCCTCCATAAAGGCACCACTTGGTCTGTGTCCGCATCACTTCTTCCCTGAAATGCAGTGCCAGGAAGGTGTTGCTGCTCTCCCAGTCGCTGGCACAAGGAAAGCAAACTGGCTGTCCTTGGCATTTGATATAAGGCTTTCCACAAACACCAGCTAATGGGAATTCCTCAGTGGTGTCCCTGGGAGCTTCAATATTGGATGTCAAGGCAGACTTTTGTCTTCTCAGCAGGCAGTTGGACCTGATGTGCTTAACCCTTTCCAGCCCGAACCAGAGGGTGAGGGACTGAGCCTGGCAGGGCCCCAGAGCGGGCTGGGGTCTTGCTCCAGCTCCCTGCCATGCTTGGCTGCTCCATGCCCCATCCTCAGCTGCACAGCACTCCTGCTCCTGCAAACTCAGTGCACGTCCAGCTTTGTTTGATTGTCAAGGTGCCTCGGAGGATGGGGATCCAGGGGGATTACTGAATGCCTTGCAGCTTGGAGCTGGCAGGCACACGGGGCACGCTGAAGGGTTTTGTTTGTGCCTGGTGAGAGCAGCTGTGGGCAGGAGTGGGTGAGCGGGGAAGTTACCAAAAGAGAAATAAGGAAACAAAAGGCGAGTTGGGGCAGGGGGGGTATGTTTGCATGGGGGAGGGCAGGAATTTCTTTCCTTTGTCGGAAAGTCTAAAGTGCCTTTCTTTAGTGCCTCGGTCGCTGCATGGGGCCTTGGTCAATAACATTCCTCCCTCACCCTGCGGAAGGAGACGGGCCAAGCAAGACACGGCTGAATGAAATTCCTCTCACCTCACTCCGTAAACATCCCAAGAGTCTGGCCCCATTATGGCTGGGTACAAAAGTCTGGGTCCGAGGCCGAACAAAAGGATGGGGAAGAAAGTGCAGGTTGCCAGGGCAACGCTGTCCAGGCTGCCTGGTTTTATCAGCAAGGGGCCTGGGTTTTCTGCCTGAGTTACGGGAATCTGAGGCAATTTATTTCCACTGCAAGACAGAGGCTTTAGAGGGCAGCGTGGTGAGGCTCCAGCTTCGCTTTTGGTGTTCGCAGCAGGGCAGGTGAGGTGGGAGCAGCCGGGTACCCAGACAGCCTGCGGCATCCTGGGAGGCACAGGGAGAAAATCAACGCCCAGGGAGCCCCCTGCAAAGGTTAACACAGAGTGGTGACCCTCCAGGGCGTCTGTCCAATCTGCCCCTTACAGGATGTGGGCTCTGGCCCAGCCGCCTCCAGAACACATGGAGTCTGCTCATCCCTCTGTTCAGAGTCCATTCATCTCCCTTGACTGAGGATGGACTTCTCACTGTTTGGGGATCCCAGTACCCTGGCAGGTTGGATTTAATTGGGGAAAACTGTTTTTTTTAGTAGCTTGAAAGAGAGAGTTTTACAGTTTATTCAGACAGGCTTTGTTATTTGCCTTCCAGATGAAGGCTGGTTACTTCTAGACCTAGTGTTGTCTACACCAAAGAGGGTCTGGTCCACTCCCAGAGAGCATCAAAGTTGCTTCTGACAGGCCTGGTTTGCAGTGGGAACATCTGGAACCCAGTGCCTGAGGGTCAGAAGAAGCAGGACTGCCAAGGTCCCCTGGCACAGCATTTAGCAAAGGCAAGGCAAAACCTTAAAGCCTGAGCCTGAGCCCCTAACTGAGGACTGGATCTGGGATGTGCTGGCCTCACATTGAAAAGGATGAGTTCAGCTATGGGAAATTCAGTTCTAACTGGATTAATGTCCTCCCCTACCAGTTTTGGTGACAAGAGACAGAATACTGTACAGACCTGGAGCAGTAAGGACAACATGGGAAACAGAGCTGACCTAAATTTTACAAAGGGTGTTATGACACTGGGGATAATATCATTCAGGTGTCCACTCAGCAGAGTGGCTCTATTGGGCAGCAAAGATGTTCATGACGTGGCTCCTCGTCAGTCTGAAGAGGATGATAATGCTGTGTGTAGGGTCAACACGCAAGATGGAGAATGACAGTACAAAGCCTGAATGGTATAACAAAATAAGGTACAAAAGTCAGACATGTCGATGTGTTACAGCCAGGACAAGCAGGCATTTTTGGTTTCCAAACAAACCAAAATGCCAAAATGCAGGTGGGATGGCAAGGTTTCCAGAGGCAGAACCTCTTGCAGAAGAGAAAGAGCCACACTGAAGGTTGTAAATGTAGTACCCATTCCTCGTTTGTTTGATGTTTTTACTGTGGGACGTGGGGAGTTCGTAGGATGGGTCAGTAGCATGCAAAGACCCGGAACAAAACTCGTGGGCCAGCTCGGTTAAACGGCTGGAGCAGAACCAGCTCGGCAGGCCATGGAAAGCATTCGGCCGAGACAGCCTGCTCATCTCAATTCATCTAGACAAATTTCTAGACAAATGCACCAAGCTGTGCTCAGTGGAGTGACAGGGAAATTACTAATTAAACTGAAGATGATGGGATTAGTGGGAAGAAATAGAAGTTGGGTACAGAAGCTGTACCTCTGGACAGAGGCAGTAGCAGGCTAGACAGAGTTCAGCACTGGAGTTTCTCTGGAATCGATCCTGGGATTGATCTTGTTTATTCTCTCCATGAATGATGTTGTCATAAGAAGTGGAAGCGCTTAGGTTAAGCCAGCTGATGACGCAGAAGGGGGAGGCATTGTGAATGCAGAGGAGACAGGAGATCAAACAGAAAGCAGCAGACAACCTTGAGCACGGAGACGCAGGAACGAGTTGAAATTCAAGAGCACGAAATGCAAGACTAATCACAGGGTTGGGGTTTTTTGTGCTAGACAGGGAGTGTGTCAGTTGGACATGACTGAGGAGGAGGTGAACTTCGTTGTAGCAGTCATGGGTGATTATGAAGCACCAATGAGCTAAAGGCACAAAAAGGCGAACGAGACCCGAGGGGTTTGGGATATTGCCAGTAGAAGCAGGAAATTATTAATAGCATTTGCGAAGTACTGACAAGACCTCATCTAGCATTGGGTAGGAGTCCTGGACAGGTAGGCTGAATTCTTGCCAGAAGCAGTGCAGAAAAATTCTCTGAATATGATCAAGAGACTGGAGATCCTGTTTCACAAATAAAACAAAAGATGGAGGGAGTTATCTTCTCCACTGGTTTGCTAGTGATATCCAAGCACAGCAGAAAAACTCAGTAATTAGAAAGCAAGGATCCTGACAACCCCAGACACCCTGTGTCCCTGTGTCTCCCTCCCACCTGAAAGCACCTGAGCCCTTGCCCTCCACAGGATCTCTCCTGCAGAGAGCCTGTTTGCACCCTACTCCTTCCCCCTCCTCGCCTTCGTGCCTGGAAACTGATCCCCACTTCGACTCTAAATAGGCAAAAAGAAAAGGAAAGCCAGTAGACTGGGTCTTTTGTACAGCAAAGCAGATTAGGGGCCTCCCAGGGATTTCCAGCTTGTAAGAGGGAAGGGCTGGGAGATGGAAGGAGGTAGGGGGGTGGCTCTGCTCTCTTCCACAGATAGTGAAACTCAGACCTGCCTTTGGTCTGCTCCTTGCAAAGTCTATTTTGTCCACCTTCCTTCCTTTTCCTCCTCGGCTTGACATTGTGGATCAGCTTTTGGGGGACTAGGATCTTTTGAGTTCCTGCAATGGATTAAATTCCTGAAACGTGTGTCCTGTTCCCTGCTCCCATGCTGAATCAGGAAAGCATTCATCCAAACAAAAGCCAAATCTCCCTCCTAGGGGCAGTCAGGAAAAGGGGTCCCTGCAGTGGTCTCTGGTTTGAAGACAAAAGGTTCCTTGGACTATAGACAAGCGGGTTAGTGCCACCATGGATTACAGAAACAATTGTGGAAGTAGGGATTAGCCACCACCTCTGTGACAAAGGCTACAGGTCTCCAGTCCTGGGGGCAGCAGGACACAGGGCAGATGCTTTGTGCTACCTGTCTGCCTGAGCTTGACTCTCAATGTGCTTTCTCTGTTTTCAACTTGTCCCCTCCAAATGCAAAGTGCTTAGTCTAGGATGAGCCAGTCTTGCCTAGACTGAGGTTTGGACAATCTCGGCTTCTTTTAATTTGAACTGATCAATTCCCTCTTTCCTACAGCGCAACCCCTCCTTGGCTGTGGGCTGTAGGAAATGAGTTGGTGTGCTGAGCACACTAAGGCAGAGCAGTGCTTGGGTACAGGGCAAGCACAGACCTTGCCACTGCACTGAGCTGCTCCTCGTGCAGCAGCTTGGTCTGCCACGGGGCACTGGCTTTCTTAAAGCCTCTTGACCTGAAGGGAAGCTGCTACACCTTTTTAAGTGCTCTGTAATGTCCTACTTGTCAGTGTGTCCACGCAGCACCCCATCCCTTTAGCCCTTCTGGGCTCAAGCTTTGTCCCCTGTAAAACAGCCATAGCATAGACCCATCCTCTGGCGGGGGACTTGCAAAGCTGAAATCATTACCAGTTTTGAAACATTCAGCTATTTTAGTGAACTCAACTGAAAGGCTTTTTAGGAGACTAATAATCCTACCTCCCTAGCAGAGATTGAATAATGTGCAGTAAATCCTGCCTCAGGCTTCCTGCACTGAACAACACGGTGGAAAAGCCTTGTGAGACTTTCTGCTAACGGTGCAAAGTCTGCCCTGTGCGTGGGATGAACGAGGGTCCCCTAGAAAATAGCTCAGCTGTGGAATTAACTCTAAATTTGCTGCAATCAGATTTTGGGCAATTATATGTGGATATGCCTGTTTTGTTCTCTAACAGTCGGTTATAGAGTCCTTTTTGGCAAAGAGTTTTCAAGTTAAACTTTAAACAAAAAACCTCACCAGAAAGGTAATCCAACACTGGAACTGTCTGCCTAGGGAGGTTGTGGGGTCTTCATCCTTGGAGATACTCAAAATCTGATGAGATGTGGTACAAATCAACCTGCTTGAGCTGGCTCTTCTTTGAGTCAGGTGGTTGGATGACATGGTCTCCAGAGGCTCCTGCCAACTTCAACTGTTCTTTAATTTTTAAAAAGCTGTAGAAGGATGATTTAGCCTTTACATTTCAGGGCACGAGATTTGCCATGGGAACTGACCATCTAGATGCAAAAGCACTGAGCCTGAAATCCCTTGAGCTGAGGGCAAGGAGACACCCTGCTACCCACAGAGCATGAAAAGCCTCTTCTCTTTGCTTCTTCCATTTGGCCAAGAGAAAAAAGCAGTAGTGGTGGCCTGAATTATGGCACTTGTTGGTTTTTCCTGTTGCTGACAATAACAAGGGGCAGCATTAGTTTTCAGGCAACTGATTTGGTGTCTTTCCAAGGGCCTCTGGCAGTGGGGTTTCTCACTGAGGACCCTGTTTTCTTCCATTCCCTTTGCAAGCATTACACTTTCACCTAAATTGCAGACGCCACTCTCCTAGTTGCAGGGTTTTTGACATCCTTGCCTTTGACTTTCAGATCCTCACAGTCCTTCTCTAAACACGGGCTCTCCTCGTGGAAACCCCCAAAGTGGGTGGATCTGCAGGGGCAGCAACACCGAGTGAGCGTGGCAGAGATTAAAAACTGGGCTGGTGAGGGTGGCAGAAGGCACAGGGGTAAGGTACAGCCCCAGAGAAGGGCATGTGAACTTGGTGCTTCTTGTAGCCTGGAGCGATAAGACTAAAGGAGAAAGACTGGGAAACCAGGATTAGCACACAGCTTTGACAGACCTTCATGTCTACAAACCTACAAACACTACAAAGCCACTCAAAACAGATTTATCTGAACTTCATCAAGTCCTCACCTTGCATCATGGTGCTACTGCAGCAGGACCTAAGGCAGGAGGCACCCATGATGCTGCTAAATGCCACAGCATATTTCCTGCTAAAACTGGGGCTGCCTCACTGCCGAGCCTGTGGCTTCTGAAGGAGAATAAAAACACCGGTCTTTACCAGATAAAGCTCAATAAAGCTGCATATTTCCAAGAACAAAGGAAATTAAATTCTCCAGACTGCACTGTAGAAGTGACCCCCAGTGTTCTGTGGCTCAAACCGCTGTAGAATTACAGATATGATTCTTTTAGGCATAGAGACTTGACTTTTTAGAATCAGAATGATGGACTTTTTTTCCTGGAATTTTACTTTTAGTCTTTAAAATGGAAAATTCCAGAAGAGAAGGAGAACTTACAGGTTCCTTGGAATGTCAAGGATCAACTGTTTCCTATCAGAAGGCGAGACAGGAGCCAAAGGCAACCCAGTACAGGCTCTGCCCTCACCAGTCAGGGCTCTCTTGTGTTATACTCGCGTCCTGGGAAGAGGGGGAGCTGGAGCTGGGAATCAGAATGTTCAGACCAACCCCAGGGAACAGCAAACATACCATTTCATACAACATGAAATGAGATCTAACAGGGAAGAGGAGAGGGAAAGTGGAGGGGGATCCATTATTCATGAAGGCAACAGTAGTACAACAGAGCTTGCACAGACCCATGCAGCGCTGGATAAGGTTACTGCAGAAACAAGGGCTGGTAATGGTATGCCAAAGCTCTGCATCTTGGCTGTAGAAAGCAGAGAGGCATTCAGTCCTTTCTTTTCCTTTCTTTTCCATTCCCTTCCCTTCCCTTCCCTTCCCTTTCCAACTAATTA
>VYXC01009416.1:691100-783158 GCA_013397175.1 Platysteira castanea | reverse complement strand
TCCTTTCCTTTCCTTTCCTTTCCTTTCCTTTCCTTTCCTTTCCTTTCCTTTCCTTTCCTTTCCTTTCCTTTCCTTTCCTTTCCTTTCCTTTCCTTTCCCAGCAGATAACGTTCTCCTGGGTTAAATGACATCAGAAACAAGCTTCCTTGGAAAGCTCTACTCATGGTCCTTTGAGTAAGATTTGGGAAGTTAGAAACCTGTAGAGCACAGGAAGAGGGAGAAGCAGACCCCAGAGAGATGGCAGACAAGTGAGATCAAGGTTCTCCGCCTCTCACCAAGGCTGATCCTGATTTCCTCAACAGGGAAACCTATCAGGGCTTGGCACCTGTCTCAAATGACAGCACGTGTTTGCTATGGCTCTATGGTTTCTCACAAAGCAGATTTCTTTTTTTTTTCTTTCCTGTTCGCTGCTTTCTCGTTCTCCGTGCAACCAGAGCTGCTGGCTGCTGTGTGGCAGGCTGGCTGTGGGACATCATTTACAGATGGATGGGTGAGCAGGTACCTGTGTAACGCTGACTGTTGCAACATGGAGGACATATCCCAGCAGCTGTCCTGAGGAATTAAACACCCCTCGCTGTTTGGACAGGAAACTGGGCTCTGGCTTTGCACTGCTGGGCTTGGAAGCATCCTGAGAGTAAAAAAGAGGGTGAGCCACAGAGCTGGATCGATGTGCAGAGGAAGGGCTGTAGCCTTTATAATTCATAGTGGCATCACCTGCAGTGGTTTCTGGGGCTACTTAAACTGTGTATGATGGGCTAGCTCTAGCCCTTCTTTCAGGCAACAGTGGTGGCTGTTACCCACATCACTGTTACTCCTGGAACTCAGTCAGGTGTGTGGGCAAGGAGGAGATTGTTTCCTGGGCACTTGGTGGTGTGTATATACAACACAGGTGGTGGGTAGCACAAACAGTGAGGCTTTTTGCTTAAACTGGTACGTTCCTGCTCACCTTTTGGTTGGTGTGTAGGGGAGAGGCAATGGGATCATCTGTTAAAAACACAATCAGATGTTGAAGGCGAATACGGACTGTGGGCTATGATCCAGGGGAAAAAAATCCACCACTCATTGCAATGCTTTTGTTTTGCCTTGAAGAGAAGCAGATCTGAAATCCTGGAGGTGGCAGAAAATGAAGTATTTCCTATCCAGGCAGCTTGTGCAAGGCAGAAATATGTGCAGGCTTGTGCAGTGAGGGTGATCCCTCCACTCAACAGCTGAGAAGGCCCTGGGATTGTGACACCCTTATAGGGGCCACTTCAATGGCTTAGAGCACGGGCTGAATCAGGCCCTTGTGCAAAGAGAGCTCTTCCTCAGCTGAGGGAGGCTTTGCAGGATCAGACCCTGCTGGTGCTGCAGGAGGTGCTGACACCAAATCAGTGCATGTCATCGCCAGGCTGTGCCTGGAGGGATGTATGGCTTGAGCACACTGGCTTGGATCATGTCCCATGTATAGTACTAGGGCTGCCAGGCACTGCAGCCAGAACATTTAGTGCTCACCTAGAACACATTGCACGATATATTTAGAATGCTGCTTTTTTTTTTTTTTTTAAATTTCTCATTGTTTTTAATTGCATTCAGCTTTTTTGATTTTTCTGCCGGTGGTCGGCCACATGGTTTTGCAAAAAAAAAGCCACCACTGAGCAGCGTGTGGGCCCCGTGTCTGCCTGTGAGCCAGGTCCCATCTGGCTGTAATTACTAGCTTCACATCAGCAGAAGAGTGTAATATTTAAACACAAATGTTTGATGTTTGCATAGCAAACCTCAGGATGGAAAGCTCTTGATAATCAGCCTGCAGGGAGGAGGTGGGCTTGCTGCAGGTGAGCACTGAGGTGTGTGGGATGCAGCAAGACTTTGCAGGGTTTTATGGGGATAGAGAGAAGAGCAACACTGAATGCAGAAGCCCTTCATGCCTCGCTCTGGGCAGAAGCTCCGCACAGCATTGTAATCCTCGTTCTTAGGCAGACGGGCTACGAGCCATGCAGAGCAGTGTGGTGCAGGGCAGATGACCCTGCCAAGGATCTCCCATCTCCTCCCATTCAGAACATGTGAGGAGGTCACTGAAGCTTGCAAAATGGTAGAAGAGCTCCTGAAATCAATACAGGCTCCTTGCCTGGATGATAACAGGATGGATAACAACCCTTATTAGGTTTCAGCAGCTCAGGCACTATGCCTGGAGAGCAGGGAGCTGGAGCCAAACTCACAGAAACACGGACAATCTATTGCACTGGCCCCTAAAAATTAAACTTGAGCAAGCATTAGCCACCTTCTCTGGCAGAGATAAGATCCAGCTCATAGTACCCTTCTAAAGAACCTTCCCCTGCTTGTAGTGGACACAGCATGAGATCTCTTGTGTATGGCACTTTGCTTCCCTGCCCTTCAACCCCAATCCTTTGGGGAAGAAAAACAACAAGCTTGTACTTCGCCCTGCTCCAATTGGGACGACAAGTGAGAAAACGGCTTCATCTGCTCCCAGGCACGTCTGGAAGGTGACAGACACGTGTGCTGCCTGCAGCATCCTCTGTTTAGCATCAAGGTCCAAGCAGGACCGTGCATGCCCAGCCCAATGAGAGTCGTGGAGCTGCTGGCCCCTGTGCCACCTCCTGTAGGGCACACGGCACCCTTGTTTTGTTCCTGATGGAGAAGAAAAGCCATGCCTGGAGATGGCTCTCGTTCATAATGCCATCACGGGGCTAGCAGCTGGCTCTTCCTGAGCTTGTCCAGACAAGGTTCAACCTGTCACAACTTGTCATTTTGTAAGTGCAGGAGGCTAGAGCCTAGGATAACAGGATAATAATAGGATAACAAATGCCTCCTCACTGTCTCAGGGGGTTTGGGGACCTATTCTCTGCAGCTTGCACACCCAAGGTGAGCCAGCCCTACTGTCGTCACTGCCTCCGAGGAGCATTGCTCATCTCGACAAACTTTAAAGCTGCATCCTGACAGACCAAAATAAATCAATCAATAAATAAATCGTCCGTCTCGTCTACTGGATTCTGCAGTTTATTTCCTCGGCGCTGATGAAAAATAGTTGGATGCTTAGTAGCTTCATGAGACTAATTATGATAAACGGCCCCATCGCTGCTAATATCCGGACATTAATTCCCAGATGGAGCTGCAGAAAATGTCAGGAATGGAAATGTCAGCTTTCTAAAAGGACCTGGCAGGTATTGAAGTGGGGACTGGAACGTCAGCAGAGGAGGGAGTAGGGGGAGATCTGGGAATTAGCAGGATGTCGGTACACATTTGGAAGCTATAATTCTTCTCACTTGATTGCCCAGTTCCTCCCAGCAATGCCACAACCACAGCTTTCTTCGGATTTTGCCTTCTCTGAGCTCTGCTCCCTGCACCAAGGCAAAAGACTGGCACTCACTAAGCAGGTGACCCTTTCTTTGGGCAGAAGAAGCTCAGCCTTAAGCTTCAGGAATCTCGTTTCTGCTGAGATTCCCAGAAATGTCACTCTGCTCTGCAGGATGGACACACCAGTAATTCCCTCTGCGCTGGGTGGGGGGCAGGCAGGCTGACAGGCAACGAAAGGTCACACCCAAACTCTGCTTCCATTCTCCTCTGGGTTTCATACCTGCATTCATATTTACATTGCTACAATTACCAGCTGAATACAAAAGTATGATGGAAAATAGCAAAAAACCCACTCTCTTAGGGTTTCTGTTTTGGTTTTGTTTGTTTGTTTGTTTGAAGGGGGTTTGTTTGCTTCTGATTTTTTGTTTGCTTTCCACCAACGGTTTTAAATAGTTTCTTGTATTTAAGAGGGCTATTTATGGAGAATATTCCCTGCCAAGTGAGAAGGTACTTCAGGAGTAGATGGACCAGCCAGACAAACGATATGAATGCCCAGCTACTGACAGCACTGTGTCAATGATGGCAGGAAGTCAGGCTGGCACCTGGTGCAATAAATCAGCTGATGAACAAGTTCAAGAAAGTCTGTTTTGAAGCCATTTGAAATCAAAAAATGTTGGGTTGTCCTCTTGTGGTACAAAGACATGCACTGGTTTTGCTGCTCTGTTCAGCCCACTGGCTCAGGCCCTGCTCTGTACAGCATCTGAAACAGTGGTGTTCAGATGATGATCTATTCCAGCTTTTGGCTCATGCTTTCCAGTGGAAAAAATCCGAACAGGTTGGGGATTCCTTGATCAGATGCCAGTTGGTTGAAAGAAAGGCTTTCCACAGGAGTCTGTTGCTGTTTGTCAGCAAAGGCTGGAATTTTTGCTCAAGGCCAGATCATTGCCACATTTACCTGCTGATAGGAGATTTAACATTGAGCCTGACCGGTCTGGTTCAGACTGCAGACTTGAACCAGAACTCTCCACACCCCCCAAGCAAGTTCTCTTGTGGTAGGGAGCCAAGATGCCTCTGTCTCTCATGAAAAGTTCCTCTGGAAGCTTCAGGGAAAATTTCCAGCCTTTCTAAAAGCAGGCAAGTAACGGGGGGAAGTAGCTGCACCACATTTGCTGTGGAGCTACAGAGCTCCAAACCCCCTGTGTATGTTCTGACAGATGATCTGTCATCTGCATGGAATCTGGCCATTGATCTCTTGGGACTTCTGAGGAATTTAAGGGTCTAGCTCCAGGGGATTTGGCAGCCAGAGGGTGGGATATTTGGGAGCACCTGTGCCACTAACCCTCTCCGGAATCAAGGTGCCTATAAAGTACATATGGTCTCTTCTTGGAAAAATCTCCCATCTTACTGGGAGCTTGCTGGCTGACAAGCTCTTTCTGCCTGCAGCCCCATGGAGAGCATGGCAGCATTGCATTTGAGGCAGTTCTGGCCAATTCAGCTGAACTAATTGTGTGAAAATGGCTACTGCAAGCGCCTCTGCCCACCGCTGCTGAGATCTCATCGCTGAGGCTTATTTATCCCCTCCATCCCCACCGCTCCCTGCCTGCTCAGGCTTGGCCCTGGTAATCCTTGCTGTCATCTTCCTCCTTCTGGACAGCCCCATGCTTTTTGTCTGTCTTCTTTGGGGAAGTAACCTCTGCCTGCAAATTCCCTGGGGAAGCCTTCTGGCTGGGTTAATGGTGTGATCCCCAATGTGAGAGAACATGCCCTGGGGAGATGATGTACTGTGGCACAGTGGTGGAGACGAAGGATGAAGTTAACTAACAAGAATGTCACTATCAGAGTCAAAGTCTCATTTGCTTTCTGAAGCAAAAGCTGGCTGGAAAGTACAGAACTTGCAGCTACAAACTGCTCGTGGGTCCCAGCCTGACTGAATTCAAGGTAACAGCCTTGTGTCAAGAGAGCTTTTGAAAGCAGCAGGAGTATAAAGAGAATCTGGCTTGATATCACCTCCCCAGGATCAACCTGCCCCTTCAGGAGAAGTGCTCAGGCAACAAGAAGCCAGACCTTGTCCTGACTCTCCCTGCTTTATGACCTTCTCACGGCTTTGTGCCTTGGGGTTCAATCTGAGGACTTTCTGTCAAATGTACTGTTAGCATTGTCAACATGTGGTGTTTTACTCCAGATCAATGCTGTATCTTGTGTGTGGGAACACATGTAGGTGTGGAGACAGAGAAATCTAGGGCCTTATTCTCTAGTGGCCTTGTGCTTTACGGATCATTTACACCTTCAGCAAAATGTGTGTGGGGTGGGTATGGAAACACTGCTAAATCTGATGGGGCCTACCACCCACGGCAGGGGGTAGGTGCAAGTGATGGAACAAAACAACCAGCACATCATCTCCAAGGTCCACAGAAGCTGGGATTTTTGCTATTTTATTATTCCTCCCATAACTAAGGGAAGGGTGTTCTCTGTAGAAAGCAAGTTTTGGTGTGATATGGAGTTTTCTGGGCTATTGGATTGGGATAGATGCATTAGAGCCAAATGACTGAAAATGCAGGGCAGGAAAAGTGGCTCCAACAGCTCAGACCAAGTAGGAGAAAAGCTGGGCTCTTCAGTCAGAAAAGAGCCTCAGAGACAGAACGAGCCACTAGCATGTTTCTCGTATTTCTCCTTTCCAGTGCCAGCTCACATCCGAACACCTACTGAAACTGGTTTGATCCTCATGTCTGGTAACTTTGTGAAAGGAAAGTTCTCTCCCTCCCTGTGAGCCCAGACTCTGCCAAGCTTTGCTCATGCTTTCACTCCAGTGGTGTGAAAGGAGACAGGGAGAGTAGTGTATTCCTTCTCCCAGAACAGCCTTGCACTAAGGAAAATACTGGGAAAGTCACTGACCAGTGTGTTTCAGTAGGGACTCAGGAACCTCTTCTTGGAGAACTGTTTTCTTGGGAACTCAGCATCACCTGCAAGTATGGATGAATCTGTGGCCTCAAAAGAGCCCATGGTAGAAAAGGAGCACTAAGAACTGTCAGAAGCAAGACAACACTAAACCTTCTGTGCTGGCCCAGCTGGGGACAGGTTCTCAGCTCAGACTGATAGGAGGTGAAAGCACAGAAATGCTCAGCTGTGCCAACCACCACCACTGCTGCTTTGGATCTGCCCTTTGCAAGTGGGTAGGTACCATATTCCCCTGCCCGATCTTTCTGGGCTACAGGAACACCCACGGAAGCAGGACACAGTGCCAGCACATCCTGCTGCAACACCTGGGAGCAGTCTCTGGAGAACCAGAAAGGCCTTTTGAAGGTAGGTCAGGCAATGGATCAGACACGGCAGCACATGGATGGAGAGCAGGTGGCTCACCCACCTGTCTGCTTTCTGTTCTGGCCTGGCGGGTTTCTGAAGGCCCAGCCAGTCGAATCAGTGGGGCTTTCACCTCCTGACTTGCTGAAGCATTTTGTGGTGAACTTTGAAAGCCTGGTCCAAACTGAAGCCCAGCTGAGCACAGGGAGAGCAAGACCTGCTGTGAATCCCAGCCCACTGCAGGGGGGACGAAGCCAGCATGAAACAGATGCAAATTTTTCCCATGCAAAGGGCAACGGGGCTCCACCATTGTTTCCTCTCAATCAGAGAAGCCATCTGGGATGTGACTCCAGGGAACTCCAGCAAGAGCTCTAATTATATCAAACATAATTGAGGCAAGCCAGCAGCACTCCTTACTTAAGTAAAGCGATGAGGCCAGCGATATGACAGAGGATGTACACCTGGGAGTTTCTCCAGCATCCGCTGCTTTCAGTGGGCCCGGGAGCAGTTCAGCCTGGAGTGCAAATCCACCCAGAGACCCCCTTGCTGCATGGGGCTGATCCTGTGAACACTTTGGCAGCAGCTAGGCATTGCTGTGAGGCAGCTTGCTTATCTGGAGAAGCTTGTGCTTCTTCTCTGAGGCTCTGCCTACCCCACCTTTCTCTGTCCAAACCTCACAGCCCCTTACTTGCAAATTTTCAGATGGCACAAATGCCTCGCCACCCTTGACTACCAGGCCCCTTGCCCCCGGCAGGTGTCCAGGCAGGGAGAGGAGCCAGTGCTCTTGGCCTGGGCTCTGCTGCCTCCCCATGGCATGCCCCCCATCCTGGTGCCTCTTTGTCTAATTCTCTGGCCACTCAAGGCCATGTGGGCATCCCTTGGGCCAGCTGTGTTGTCCTGCTCCTCTGGCCCTGCTTTCTAGGACTTGCACTTCTCCCAGGTGTAGAGCTGGGAAGCAGCAGGACCTACTGTCAGCCTGGATGGAGCCAGCAGGCATTGGGGGTCTCAAAAGAGCTATGAAGTAGCCCCTGCCCATCCACCTGCCACAGCTCTCCTCCTGCAGGAGCCTCCACTCATCTCCTGTTCCATCCTTTCCTCCTCCTCCTCTGCCCTTTGTACTCCTTCACAGTAGATCTCTTATAGCTTGGGTTTTTTCCTCTTCAAATATTTTCCTCTCTGCTTTTCCACCTCCTTCCTCTCCCCCAGAATAATCCAAACCTGTTCTTCCCCACTCCCCCGCAGGGCTGGCCCTGCTTGTCCCTTCCCCACCATTCCCTCTGGGGGGACCAGCTTGTTGGGGCCTGTTCAACAGGACTCAGTGCCACTTTTTCTTCTGTAGGGATGACATGTTCTCCAGGGCCAGTAGGCCCCCATCCCCACCCAACATGATCTTTTAGCTCAAGACTTTCACGGGCACACAAGGTTGATTTAGACAAGCCATCGTGCAGCTCCACATCAGCACCTTGCCTGCCTGCACTGGTTTTGGGAATGGGACGGAGGAAGGGTCTGCTGGACCTTCCTGGACAGTGGCCGGCAGGGTTGGCAGCCATCTGATGTGGAAAGTGGAACTGGGACAGCAGTCACCCAGCCCCTCGCCTTCCTTGCATGGGGAGTAGGGGCTGTCGCCAGTGGCACTCGGTGGCTCCTTGCTGCGATGGCCGAGCACCCGCACCCTGGGGCTGGCAGCCCTGGAAGGCGCGGGTTGGTGGCGGCCCGGTGGCAGTGCTCCACAGCAGTAGCCTCTGGTGGCAGCTCTGCGTCGGCCCTGGTGTGGTGACTCAGTGGTGACTCTGAAGTAGCAGGGGTGGCTCTGTGGTGTCCCCGCGGTGGCAACTCAGAGACGCCAGCGGCAACTCCGTGGTGCTGAGCCTTGGGTGGCTCCAGGTGTCTGCGACGTCCCTGCGGCAGCAGCTCAAGTGGCACCGGGAGCTTTGCGGTGTCCCTGCGGTGGCTCGGTGGTCGCTCTGAGGTGGCACCGGGGGCTCTGCACAGCCGCGCGCCGGCAGCTGCAGGTTGGGGCAAACCCCGCTTCCCCAGGAGGGCGCTCCCCCCCGGCTCGGGCGTGGTGTTGCCCGGCCCGCGCTGCCCCGCGCCTCCTCCGGACCAGCCCAACGGCCCGCGCGGGGGGGAGCCGCAGTCTCCAGCCGGAGCCTTCTGCCCGCCCCTGCGCCCGTGGCAACGCGTGCGGCGTCGGGGCGGACTCGGGTCGGTGGGTGCGTACCGCCCGCAGGCAGGGCCGGACAGGGCCCCGCCGGCCCCCGGAGCGGGCCTGGGGCTGCGGGCTCCCAGGAGGGGCTTGAGGGCTGGAGCGGACCCCGCCGGACTGGGCCCTGAGGGCGGGCGCGCGGGTGGCTCGTGAGGGAGTCCCCTCCTGTCTGCAGGACACTGGGAGTGTCGGGCAGGGCCAGGATTCCTCGGAGCACTGGGAGCGGGGTGTCCCCGCGGCTGGTGCACAGGCTGGGCGCCGGGAGCTGCTCCTGGCGCTGCCCCCTCTCCACACGTCGCACGTTAACAGCTCCTGGGCTGCTCCTCCCGCTGCCCGGGGTCTGTCAGAAATGAAACCAACAGCAGCGCTTGTTTCACCCGTGTTGTGCCTCGTAGATGACACAGACCTAGTTGGAGTCGCGGTGTAAATGCCTGGCGGGGTGTCCTGCAGCACTCCCCGCGGCTGTAAGCCCGGGCCGTGCCGCCCAGCCCTGGGCGTCACGAGCAGCACCCGCCGCCATCGGCCTGTGCTGCTCCCCCGGTTCAGGCGGTGCTTGCGTGGTGCTTTCCCGTGGAGAAAAGAATGCATTTAAAAACCCAGAGGAAAATCAATTTTAAAACCCTGCAAATTGTTGGAGGGAATGGGCTGCTATAAAACTCGAAATTACTTTCAACTCGCTTTTTAAAGGAGAAGGGATTTGAAGTACGGGATAATGTTTAAAGCAGTTTGTTGAGAGCGCATCACCTTGTCTGAGCTTATATTGTATGGCCTAAATTATAGGAAGAAGGAATTTCTGCATGTTGGTGTCCAGATGGTCTAGTAGCTGGGGTTCTGCCTATCTACAGATAAATAGATTTTAGATAAATACTAGATTCAATCTGCGGTTTTGCTTAGGGGTTAGATGATATTTAAAGTACTATTCTCTTGTTCTGTTGCAGTTTTTAGCCATTTTGAACCTTATTTGAAAGAAAAGAGTCCCATTTTGTCAAAGCTTTGGATCAAAGAATTTAAGTAGAGGCAACAGATCAAAAAGCTCGTACCAGACGTTGAGCAAGACATGTGGGAGTCTGACTTCTTGGATGTGTAAAGCCTGGATTTACCGAGAAATTGTAATTATAGTTTTGCCACAATGACACACAGACGCTGTAGCTAATGTTGTGTCAGCAGTGCCATAAGAATATGCTCTGACTTTGAATAGTTCAATTTAGCATAATACATTGTACCTGGTATATCTAGGAAACATGCTTTTCAGGTGTGAGGGAGCACGACTGAACCAATGCAGAGATAGGTGTTTCAGCAGTCGGGAAAAGGTTTTATAGCTAAAGCTGGGACAGCTTGGTGCCAGGCAGATGTTTGCCAGCAAAGAACAGGGAGAGGCTCCCAGGTGTGCAGGGGCGGGGAGAGAAGGGTTACTGAGGAGGGCAGAGAAGCTGCTTTCAGGAAGACATCTCAATGTCCAATGAGCTGGACTTCTGTTTCCTCCACCTTTGTACCTCTCCTTGTCAAAGGAGAGCTTCTGTCCTGAGGAAAGCGTTCCAAGTAGGAAGGGATTGAAGGCTGTGGATGTGGCAGGTATCCAGCCTCCTGTCCCCAGCTGGCGTGTGATGGGGCACTGGGCAGTTTCACAGCTCTTCCTCAGGATCCCTCGGACAAACAAGGAATCCTTGAGCACAAGCGATGTTGTACCATCAGCAACTGCTGTAGCAGAGCTGGCTGAAAGCTTGAACTGCTGTTGTGTGCTCGCTGCAGGATGGAAGGTGTTCTCTCCCATAGGCCCTGGCAGTCCATGCCAAGCTCTGCTGCCCAGGGATGAGGGTCGGGGGTCCCTCCTGGGTGGAGGGAGGGGAGGACAGCCTAGGTCTGCATTCTTTCAGCGGTGTGGAAAGGCTGTTGGTGTTGGAAGCTTGGAAAGGGAACTGCTCTGCAGTCAACTCCTTGGCTCAGCAGCTAGGCTGAATAAAAGAGAGAGGGTCTCTCTTCTTGTCTTTGAAACCAGCCTGGAGACCATTCCTGAGAGGTGGATGGGACCAGCCAAACCACCTGCTAGCTGGAGGCTGGCACTGAAGCAAGCTCCCCACCATGCTCTGGGAAACCTCCTTGTTGGAAAACCCAGACACATCCCAGCAGCTGGAGTGGCAGGAGAGTAGGAATCCCTTTGTGCTTAGCAGTTCTTCCGTATCTGCATCAGCTTTAGTGCTCTCAGACAAGCTGTTTTACTAAATTGTTTGGGGAATTGCTGGGAAAACTTTGGATGCCTGGTTTTGTTCTTTATTTTAAGTGGTGTGTCTCAGGTCTTATTGCAGTTGCAAACACAGGACCTTTCCTCTGTGCAGCTGGGAGAGCATGATGGATGTTTTTGATCTGGACACTGAGTAGGGGTTTGTTTTATTTTGACATAAGTGCTCAGGAAGAACTTTACAGAGATGTGAGTGAGTATACAGGGAGCAAAGTGGCAAAGAATTAGGTCTGATGTGGGCTGGCTTGGTACACTTTTCCCCAGTCATGGGAACTTGTCTGTCATGGGCAGCAGCCACATTGTTTTGGTTCTAGGCAGAGGTTGCAAGTCGTGCTAAATTGGGAGTGGGTTCAGTCACTTACACCTACTAATGGTTCAGATGAACCTTGTGTCCTGGAGCTGGCTTCTATAAATTGGATGTGTTTAGGATTCTGGTCCTAAGAGGCAAAAGTAGAGCAGGTCGTGTTGCCACTTTGGCCCTGCTCCCACGAAGAGGACGCTCAGGTGACACATCAGGAGAGGCGCCGCAGGGTCGTTCCGCCTTGCTGCTGTTCTCGGTGCCGGCGCAGCAGGCACGAAAGAGTCCAGCAGTGATTCATCAGGAATCCTTGGATCTTGGCTGATTCCAATCAGTCCTGCTGGGCTGCTAAAATAGATATGGCCAGAGCATAAAATAGCTAATAAAAACAAAATCCTCCATGGAAAATTCATTCTTCAGGGTGTGAGGTTCCAGTTGCCATGCCAAAGCAAAGCTGAGTGGAGAGAGATTTGAGATTTTCTAGCTTGAAGGAGGGGAGGGGGTATTATTGATCTCATCTCCCAGGTCTTTCCAGTCTGTTCGTTTACTCCATTTCACTTAAAAGATTCGCATCATGGTAACCTTGATTTATTATCTGATTTCTTTTTTGATTTAACCTCTCAAAATTGTGCACTGGCTTGAACCTGCAGTAATAAACCAGCACAGTTATTCCCCCTTATCTCCGGCATGCATGTAATGCCTTCTCTGCAGCCTGTACCCAATTCATTCTCACAGACAGGCAGCAAGGTGAAATTTTGAAAAGATTGCCCTCTCTCATCAAGAGTATAGGGTGAGCAGAGTTTTCACTCCATTCAAGAGCAGAGCAGAGAGGGCATGGCAGGAAGGGATTGTCCTTTGGTATTTTCTGCAGGTCAAAATGAGACTCCAGACAAACACTTTGCCAGCTGTGGCCTGCAAGACCAGGCAAGGTTTTTTCAGCACTTAGCTGTGAGAAGCTGGAAGACTCCTACTGCAGAGCTACCAGGAGTAAGAAAGGTCCTAGCAAGGATGCAGGAGACAAACCTCTAGTCAAGTAGGGCTGGATGAGGAGTCTAGGTCTAGCCCTGAGCAGGAATTGATCAGTAAGCTGTACTGGCCTCGGAGTACCTTTGAGAGACACCATGGAGAGCTTTGACTCATAATTTATAGGAATAAGCTACACAGGTATGTGTACATCATTATATCAGCACATGAGTGTACAGGGTGGAGGGGTTTGTGTCACTTTAGCTGTTCTAATTAGTTACAATAGTCATCTCTGTGTTTAGACAAGCCTAGAATCAAGGGCTGCATTATCCTCCTGCCAGAAGTCTGAGAGCTGTTCTTAATTGGTATCTCTCAGTGCACAAAGGTTTTTATAAAATAAAGCTGTACAGCTGTGATATTTGCCTGGACTTGCATCTCCCAAGGTGGAAGAACAGAAATTATTTGTAAGCTGAGCAAAAATATCCCCTGCAGAAGGAGAAAGAGGGGAGCTTCTGGCTATATTTTAATATGTATTAGGTGATGCTTGAGTATCTGTTGTGAATTATTTAAATGAAAGAGGCAGACTTACACCTGGGAGTAACTGCATTGGTATCCTAGGCTGTAGCCTACTCCCACTGGAGTCAAGTGTGACAAGGTTTTTAAGGGATTTGGGTGCAGCAAAAGTAGTATTTCTCTTGTAGTCCCAGTTTACTCAAATTCTCCTGGCAGCCTTTTGAATGCTGCCATAGATCCGGGAAGCCCCTGCTGCTTAAGGAAAGCAGCTTTTCTTGTGTATACTGCTGGTTTTCCTGCTCCAAAACCCATCTGGAATAATAAAGCGATCTCTTTCTCCAGGGTTAGTGAGCCATTGAGGCAGCCACGTGAGTCTGATGGCCCCCAGGCCGTGAATGCAGTGGTTGGTATCGAATCAGGGGATCGAACCTTCCATGTTACCCACTCATCGTAGCAAGTCAAGGATATCCAGCACTGTGGGAGGGTGTGGAGGAGTGCCAAAGATACAGTGTGTGACAGGCTCAATGTCTTTCCACTCATAGCAAGCCCAGGGTTACGTCACAGCATTGTTCTCCTGAGAAGATGGAGAAAGCAAGGAAGGAATTGAGGAATTTTCTGAGTAGGAGCCGTCCCAGTACCAGCAACGAGGCTTCTGCTGATGTCCCTACTCCAGGAACATCCAGTGGCTTGGGGGTAAGTGCAAAGAGCAGTTCTTTTTCCAGCACTGTCCTGAAGGGAAAAGACTGATGGTACAGCTGATGTGGACATATACAGGTTTCACCCCAGGTCGTAGCACTCCCTTTGCTCAGAGACCTTTGTGCAAGACCTTGACCTTTACACAGTGAAGCCATGAGGCTCATCCAGGTCAGTTATGCTGCCTTCCTCAGTAGCCAGTGACACCACTGTCACAATTGCCTGGGTTTAGGATGCTAGTAGGGGAGGGCAGGCTTGCGGTTGTGACTGCAAGTGATATTTGGTAGTAAAATCCTAATGACTGGCTGCTTAATCAGCCCCCAGTCAACATCTTAAGCTGACATCAGGCCATATGATGCTGGCAGATCCCCTGCCCCTGTGCATTGGGCTGAACTTTTCAGGTATTTGTGTCTCTGAGCCTTTTCTGACCATTACTCACAGTCTCAGTTGTCCTTAAAGATCTGGTAAAGTCAGTCTTACAGTCACATTTCTCTCTGGACCTCTGTGATCTCCGGTCACCCTGTGCCATGACTGTGCTCTGCTTCTTCCCTCACATTCCAGGGTGCTTCTGCTGGCCCCGGCATGTCCCAGTCTTTGGTGAGCCAGGCGGACCTGGAGCAGCACACCCCTAAAGGTGAGTACACTGAGAGGGAACGTGGTGGGGCAGGAAACTGGGCTATGACTGTCTAAGGTTGCCTGTAGTGGGCATGCTGGGAATTAGGCTGCTGCCTCTGGATTTGTGCTCTGCTTTCATTCTCCTCTCAGTGCTCAGGAATGGTGCTGAGCTGCTTGAATATCCTGTGAAAAGTGAATTTCGTTTAGAGGTGCAGCAAAGTGATCTGAGTGGGTGGTAAAACAGGGCTTCGTTTCTCCTGTATATATCCATTTCTTCCAGGGTTCAGGGTGGACTGTGCTGGTGCCTGTGGGAGTTCTGGTCCTGCTGCCAGGACAACACTGAATTTGCATGTGTTCTTACTGTGCATGGAGCCAGCAGTGTCCCTTTCCTGTGAAGATCATAGAGTATCCTGAGTTTGAAGGGACCCACAAGGATCATCAAGTTAAACTGCTGGCCCTGCACAGGACAACCCCAAAAATGGGACCTGCCTGTGAGAGCTGTATTCAGGACTTAGGTACCCATAGCCAAAATCATGGTCTTCTCTCATTTATTTATTCTGCACCCAGCTGCACCCCAGAGCAGATTGTTCTCCCTAGATGCAAGAGCTCTCTGTGTGTACAGAGCTGCTGGTGCCACCTGCTTACAAGAACTTATGTCATGGATGCTCAAATATAGGAACAGAGAATGGTTGAAGGTTTGCCAGCACTCTCCTGGCCCCTAGAGCACTCCTGGGGATATGGATCATAGACTGGCAGCGGGTGGGAAGAAAGTGTGTGTGTGAGAGGATTTTAGAGAAAGATGGGAACTGTGTATACCACCCTCCTGTGCTTAGATGTGACATTTATTTTCATGAGTGAGGACAAATGACTGCTTCCTCAAGTGAATCTTGACAAGCTAGACTCATCTTTAACAAGTGGAGACAGAACTCTATTTATGATCTGCTGCTTCTTCAAGGGGGAACAAGCCATCAGGTTGGAAATGTAAATGCAAATGAAACACTAAGTATTGACATAAATAGTTGATAGTGCACAAAGTGCCATAATGGATGGTGCCATGGATTTGGCAACAATGAAGTGACTAAATTGGAACAGCTGTGCTCCTTGACAACAATACAAATCAGGGCCATTCTGTGAAGACCCCAAGCAAGAGATGCACACGAGGCTGAAGAGCTGCATTTTAGGGATTCCTCAGAATTATGTTATGGACCATGCAAATGTTTAAGAGCACATTCATGCCAGGCTACCTGCTCTTCCTGAGGCGGGGAAGTAGAGAGAGGAGCCAGTTAGTGGCTGTTTCCTTTAGTCTCTAAGCAGACAGCGTACAGCTGCAAGGGTTGAGTCAGGGGCCATTTAAGAAGGACAAGGGAATGATTTCCTAGAGGACCTTCCTGTACCTAACTATCATGAAACATATCTGGTTTTAGCATTATTGGCTGCTCTGCACAATTGCTTTGAAATCAAGGGTCACATCCATGACTCCAGAAGCACATGCAACACGCTGAACAGTTGGGTTCAAAGCTTGACATTCAAAACAGCCAGTTACAAACCAGAACATTAGGTTTCTCCTTGATAGAGTGTGAAAGTTCATCAAAGGAAAATCTCTCACTCCACTAAAATCTATTTTTAGTTCAATGCTTAGCTCTGTCTAGGGAATAGGGCTTTTTAAAGCTTGCATGCAATTACTTAATTTAGGTTAAGCTTCAAATTCCCAGTTTGCTGCTGTTCTATTATTTGCAACTTGTTTAGCAATATAAACAGTTTGGTTTATTTATGGGGTAAATGACATGGTTTAATTTCTGCCAGTTCTTGGAAATGTATACTTTTTGCTTAGTCCAAATTTCTGATGAAAACGGTTGGCCAAATGATGAGATTGTTGGCTGTTTAGCTCAATTTTTTCTCACACCATTGCTGATGTGAGTAGGTGGTTTGCTTGAGCAAAAGCTGAGAAGAGAGAGGTTTGTCCCAAGGTGTGAATAGGCACTTCAGCAGACAAAGAGGACCTGAGCAGCTTCTTTTGCCCTGCAGTATTCATAAGCCTTTTATCACCACCTTGACCAAGTTCCTCCCAGGTATGACAGACTCTTGGTCTCAGGGCTCCCCAGAGAGGCAGGGGAATCCCATCCCCTTCTGAGGGTGATGGAAGCTGTGCACTAGAGACAGTAACTCACCTACTTTCATGCAGAGAGTCTGTAGCAAAGCTGAGAACAAAACAGAGCTCCTTAGAGCCAGGTCAATGCCGTGCCCCCTAAAAATCTGCAGTAATTCTCAGTGGAGGTTTCTTCTATGCCATCATTTTGATACTGGAAAACCACAATCACATATTGTAGCAGGGAAAAAAGGTCTTTCCTTCTGTTTCTAATTTGATGTCTGCTTGATTTCTCTTACAAATCTAGTGAAGTGACTTCTGCAGACAACCCAGTAGACAGCAAAGTCCTCCTTTGTGTGTGAATGTAAAGCAAAGTGATGCCTGCTGGTTTCAGCCACGTGTTTCTCTTTGTCTTAGTCACGAAATTGAGGATGCCTGGAAACTTCAAAAGTCTCCTGGATCAGCAAATGGTTGGACCATCCACTGAGGCCCTCACTGAGTCAGATTTCCCTCTACAATCATTTAAGCCCAAAGTGCAGATGCCTTTCAAAAGGATTCCAGGGCAAAACCCTCGGAAGGTTGAAGAAGAGAGGTAAGTAACCAGAAAATGGCTAGAGGCATCGTTGTGGAACGGACACAGCAGATTAGGGTGTTGATTTTTGCTTTCAAGACATAGCATGTCAAAAATCGTTAGGAAAACCTTATCCTGTAAGGCAATGGTCTCCAAAGTGGGACGTGCATGCATTGCAGAGGGTGAAAAAGACAATTCACTGGGATGTGGGGAGAAAATACTGGTTTTAAATAGTGTTTATGTCATCTTTTTGTCATTCTTTTTTAAATTTTTATTATGTATATAGTTTATAGATTGGAGTAACTGATCATTCTGGATCACTTCCACTGAATTATTTTGTGCTATAAATGAAGAAATAGACATGGATGCAATGTGTACTAAAAATGTTTTTACTGATGGGGTGCACAGTAAAAAAGTGGAGTCATGGGCATGGGAATGCTTATAGGCACATTAAGTGGTTATTTCCCCTTCTGATTTAAACCAGGAGGAGACGGCTGTATCTCAGCTTTGATATTGCTGAGCTCTTAGCCAGCAAGGGGATAGACTCCAATCAGCTGATGCCAAGGCACTATGACCCTGACAATATTCCACCTATTGAGGAGACAAAAGATTCTGTCTTTCCCATCTACCTCCCTTTAAAGGTAAGAGAGCACGTTTGGTACTTGTGATCTGTCTCATTGCTTATACCATACGAGATTTCTGAGGATGGCAGGACACCTAGCCAGTACTGACACAGCAAGCAGCAAAACAAGGAAATGCTTTGGAGCTGGCTCAGGCTCTGAAGGGTCTCTACAAAATGTTGAGCATCTTCTGCAGGGTGCCCACAACTTTGTCAGAACTAATAGTCCTTGAGAGTGCTCCTCACTGTCCTTTGTGTGTCCAGAGGGAAGGTGTCTCATGTTTCCTTCTGCATGCAGTAGTCAGCAGTACTGCTGCAGGAGACCTCTCCAGGTGTTGGTCTGTTCTCCCTAGGAAAGGGCTGGAGGTACAGATACTGCTGTTTGGGAGAAAATTGTTGACCAAAGATCAGCACAGCTTTTGCACCTGCACTGGTTTCCGTATTTTGTAGCCCATTAAGGAACTGAATGTTAATGTTTTCCTCTCATGAAATTTTTTTTTGGGTGTTTCCTTGTTTCTGAAGTAAATCTTAGTTTCACTCATGTCCTTGCTTTTTAGGTATTTGATGATGATGAATATGACTGTCGAACTCCGGAAGAGTGGCTCTCACTAGGACTGGAGCCAGGATCTTGTGATAGAAAGCCAGTGCCTGGAAAAGCACTTTTGCCTACAGATGATGTACTTGGACATGGTAAAACTTGAATCAGTTACTGCTCAAGCAGGGCAACACTGACAGTTACAGGCCCTTTCAGCAGAAGGGAACATGAAGATTCTGATGAGTGTAGCTCTGAATAGCAGAAAAGCCATATCTCATTTTGACCTGGCTCAAGCAGTCAGAGCAAGAGACCAGAGGTCTCACTGACTGCCAGTCCTGCCCTGGAACGTTTTCACATTTTTAGAAGTAGCCTTTGCTTTTGACTTTCCATCAGCACAGACAAAATTTCTCTTTATTGGTGTATAACGACCTTCATGGAGTTTGGTACCTTTCACACTATGTGTTCTGCCTGGTTTTCACTGCCAGTGCAGGATCAGAAGATGGTTCAGATTACAGTGAACATACAGGTAGTAAACCTGGACAAAATTAAGTGATCTGGACATTGTTTTCCCATCATTTGGAGCTTTCTCAATGAGAAGGCATTACTAGGTACAGTTGTACTGGTGTCCAGCTGTGGCTGCAGCTCATATTAACACATCTGCAGTAGCTTTAAAGCATGGGAACTGGTATCTGCAGCTCTGGAGCAGCCTCCAGAGGCTTGGCTGTCTGCAAAACTGAAGCATAAACCATAAGCTCTGTGCATCCTTGGGCAACCAGCACGTGATGGCTGAGTTCTGCTTGCAGCTGTCTTGGGGAACACCATACCTGATCACTGATTCAACTCCTCAGGTTGAATGGACAGCATAATGTCAGGACAGCTGCCCTGACCTGTATCCATATTGATACCAATATAGATACATATCTGTCTGGTGTGTGCAAAACGTTGAGAATTCTAAACTGTAAGACCTAAATTCATTATTTAATTGGTCACAGCAGAAACTATGTGAGATTGACTGAGATTCAAATGAGCAGATGGATTTGACTGTGGCATCACCACTCTGATCAAGAAAGTCCATTTGCTGTAGCCTCCAGGAGAATGGACTAACCCTGTTTTAATCCTTGGCTCTCTCAGAGGACCCCAAAAGCCAGGAGTTGATCTACGAGTGGATTGATGTTGGTGTTCTGGATTATGACAAGGAGACCGAGCTCTACTTGGTCCACAAAACAGACAAGAAAGGTCTGGTGCGTGATGAAGAAGGGAGACCCATCCTCAATGGAGGAATAACTCGAGAAGGTGTGTTTCAAATAAGGTCTTTTGGGACCTGTCATATAGTCTGAGAGCCAGTTCATTACCCATGCTTGTCCTAGCTGGAGATGGGAGGGACACCAAAAAGTCATTTAATCCCTTTCACTGTTACCACTCTTGATATGTGTCTGTTTCACTTGTCTGAAAAAACCTCCAGTGAAGACAACTCCACACCTTAATTTGACACCCTGTTTGAGGTTTTCCCTTTGGAGACACCTTTCTTTTTAATCCATCTCCCATCCTTCCTGCCTTCAAGGAAAGTAAAATGTTGGTCTTTCTGGGTCAGTGCCATTTTGAAGGGGAATGTGGACAGATTAAAATGAAGTACCATTCTCCTGAAAGGTTTGGAGATGCTCCTTATCTCTTGCTGTCCTCAGCTTTGGTCCCTCATTTTGATCTCCTGCACGCAGCCCAATTATCCTGTCTATCAAAAAGCTGCTGTCAGCACTGCAAGCCATTCTGAGTTTTGTTTTCCCTGCAGACTCTTGTAAGCTGTACTTTCGCTTCCCAGGGAGAGCTCCATTGTTGCCATGTCAGTACTGGGTGCCACGAGTTTGCCTGCAGTTCCTGGCCGAGGATCCCCAGGTGTTTGCGGAGCGCGTGGCCTCTGCCGACAGCACGCGCAGGAAGACACAGGGGCTGCTCATGTACCACTTGTACGTGGACTGCATGGCCACAGAGGGCATGGATAGCATCAATGAGAAAAGCCTGCAGAGGATGAGGCGCTTGGCTATGCAGACTCCGAGACTGAAGGATGAGACGAGGTAAAGCATCATGTACAGGTCTGGGGGGCTCAGCCGTCAGTTCATAAACATTGTGGGACTTCATAGGGCTACAAAACAAGTGTCAGTGGAGGCAGATCTTCAGCAGCCTACTGCCCAGAGTGGCATCAGAAGCAGGCAGATGGCAGCCCCAGGGACACGTGTGCAGGATGGGTGGTCTGTCAGCGTTCCCAGATGTAGTTTCCATATGCAGACCCACCAAGCCACGATTACACCTGCAGTTAAGTGGCCTTCAACAGCAAGGCTGATAAAAATGGCATGGCTGACCTTGCTGTCTCCCTGTGCTTTTGAGGAACAGATCAGTCATTGCTGTACTGATCTGCAGACCACCCATTGTCTCCAGAGACCTGGCTGTTGCCTGCTGGTGGGTCTCCTAGCTGTTAACAGCTGAAACAAATCAAAAGAAGATCTGCACAGGGGAAGGCAAACAGAACAAGACATCTCCACCTGGATATAATCGAGTATCTCTTTGTGATGCAGTTCATATCAGGGAGGCATTTTAATGTCCCTGGGCTGATGAATCATGAGCCATTGGTGGTGTTTCTGGGAGTCAGCCGTAACTGATTGCCTTGCTCAGAAATAGGAAGGTGTGAAGGGCTGCATGGTCTGCCGGCCTGAACTAGAGAGTAGGGGAGTAATTAGTCTCTGTGAGCAGAAATACAGGGATAAAGAAAAGTACTTTGCCTGCTTGAGGTAAAGGATGATGATTTCCTAAGGCAAACAGAGCAGGGTTTCAGCACTTATGTGAGTGTTCTGGCTGAGGAAATGGACAAGAAGAGATGTTCAGCAGGAGGCAAGTGGGAGGCCAGCTTGCATAGCCCAACTTTTTCGGAACTGCCAGCTATTTTCTTTAGTTTGTGGTTATTTCTCCTTCCCTCTGTAATGTTTCTCCCCAGTGGAGATGTTGCTTTGAACTGAAAGACACTTAAGAAGGCTACAGTCCTAGTCCTCAATCCCCACTTGCCTCTGTCATTAAAAGTCCAGTTGATACCTTTGCTGGCTGCTTCATTGTCTGCAAAATTCTCCTGATGTGTTTACTAGTAGGTGAGCTTCTGGGTTAGCAAATTTGGGAGGGAGGGAGGGGTGGAGTTTGCAGTAAAGCTACAGACATACTTGTGCTCAAACACCATGGGTTCTCAGTGTTTCTGTGTCTTCTAACAGCATGTTAGACTATATGAGCAGCCTGGAGAATGAAGTAAAATTAGAGTATAAACACATCATGAACAGGATCAGCTTTGACAGAGTCGTTGCTTCCAAACCCCAGATGTTTTCTTATGTCACCCTGCCCGACAAAGAGAAGAAGGAAACACCAGAGAGAGGTAGGTAGGGGACACAGTGAAACAGTTTGAATTCAGTGGGATTACCTCTTGTCTTTGACAGGATTCATGGTTTGTTGTAGGAACTCTCAGGTTCATGGTAATGATTAGGGCTCATAAGGGGCAGCAACAGGAGATTATGTGAGACTTTTGAGTATGTCTCCTCTTTTTTAGGGTATGTTTGCATGTTCGTGTTACCTCAGTATAATATATTAGAACTCATCAGCTAAGCTGCAGTAATTCTGCAAGTGTACCCTTAATGGCACCAAATGTTGTGCTATTAGCTTAGCACTGTGCTGGGGCTGACTGCCTTGCCTTTGCTGTGCCCAGCTGGGAAATGCCTCAGGTGTGGAAGAGGGCTCAGGCTCTTCTAGAGTCCCAAACAGGAGGAAAATGGCCCCAGTAAAAGAGTGGGGGGTGGGAGGCAGATTTTGTGCACTTCAATCTTCTAAAGGCTGGAAGGCCTTGAGGTGGTTCACAAGTGGCCTCTCACAGGTGAGATGACTCAGCTGTGCCCTGAAGCGTCAGTGGGAGGTTTCTTCAGTTCCAGTGTTCATTCTCATGGAAACTTCATGAGTCAAAGCCTTTGGAAGGTCAGGCACCAAGACAGCACCTCAGCCCCTAATGGGAGGCTGTAGGTCTCTGCTGCAGAGCAGAGTCTCCCACTTTCATTCAGCCCTCTGCTGAAGCTGCTACATGATAAAGCCTGTGCATCAGAGCAGAGTCCTTTTCACAAGTGCTTTCCAAAGGGAGCTGTACTCTAAAAACAGAAGCTGGAATGGCTGTTGCAGGCAGTGACTTTTTTTCTTCTTTTTTTTAATGCTAGGGCTTGTCCCTGTCCCAGACTATCCTTTTCGTAAACAACAGAGAGAATTCAACTTTCTCTCACTCCTGACCAGTCCAGAAGTCATCCACCTCCTTGCACAGGTACAAGATGAGTGCAACAAGGCAGCTGTCATGTCTCTGTTTAACACAACCTTAACCAAAACTGTCACTTTGGAGGAATTTGAAAAGATCCAGACCGAGACCTTCACTCAGGTGAGCAGAGGAAGTGTGTGGGGTGACCACATGGAGCAGCCAGCAGTGCTGTCAGTGTGTATTAGACAGATGCAGCAGCTGCAGATTGGTTTTCTGGAAACGGATGAGCTCAGTCAAAGGAAGCATCATGTTTAGGGCAGGGAGGAATTTGCATGTGCCTGTCAAATTTTCTGGGGTGTGGGGAGAATGGGCTGAAAGAGTGATAGTCCCCTGGTTAGGATCAGCCAGTGCTGACCATGCTCTTAAGTCATGTGTTAAACAAGCAGCCCTATAGGGCTGCAGCCCCTCTTTCCTCCACAGATATGAGTCCTGGTTTGCACTCAAAAGTTCTATTTTTTTTCCTTTTATTTCTTTTTCTTTATTTCCCTATCCATCCAGCTGCAAGGCACGAGATCCTTGATTTCCCCTGAAACACTCATGGGGGTAATGCTTCTCTACACTCTATGTTCTTTATGTACTTAATTAAATTACTCTGCTTGCAATGCCAGCAGACAGAGTAGGACAAAAATTTGCAACTCTGTGGTAATTCCCACCAGAGGATCTTTGTGTCCTCTGATTGAGGGCAGCACATTGCACCCTGGATGTGGCCACACAGAGTAGCTTGCACAGGGTTGCACCCTAAATCAGTGGCAGAGAATGTGCTGGTCCTTCCCAGTCCCATGCTGTTTCAGCTAGGCAGTGTTGTCATCCACTCGGTGACTAAGGTTCTTTTATTACACACAAACAGCAAGCTGCCTGTGGAGCAGAAGTGACACTTGGTGGTATTTTAATAAATTAAAATACTGCGAACTGCTGATGCCCTTGGCTTCTTCTGCTCTTTCTTCTCACTTGTCAAGAGAAGACAACATTCTGTCCTTTACATGCTCATCATACTGTCTACACAACTTTTTGTGAGGGACCCTGACACAGGCAGCTCCAGGGATACTGCTCTATAGAAAAGAGAACAAAAAGGAAACACTGTGTATAAAACAGAGAATAGAACACTCCCACTTTTTAATATCAGGCTTTCTTTTTGTGGGTTTTTTGTCAGTGAAGGAGATATATGACCAGGTTCAGACGCCGTATGTGTGTGGCGGGGGGGTTGAGAGCTACTTTTAGCTACCACAGCTCTGAGAGAACAGTTTCCTTTCACAGCAGAGAAAGGTCCAGCAGCCCCAGTTAGAAGCTCACCTTGCTATATTGTTTTCCCATCAGCCCTCGGAGGATTACTCAGCTTGCTTTTTTCTTTGCCCTAGGTTCAGGAATTTCTCAAGGATACTTGGAGCGATACCATAAAGACTGCGATTAAGAGCAGCCTTAGCGATGCGGGCAAGCGGTTCGACCTGGAGCAGAGTGACTGGGATGCCTACCAGAGGTCCAGGCTGCGTAAGCTGATGGAGCGCATCAGATTCATGCTTCAGGACTCTCTGCGGTACCTGGTCCAGAGATCCCTCATCAGCTTCACCCAGTTCATGCTGGATGCTTGCCAGAGTGTCCTGAATTGCTCAAAGGGCATGGAATGGGGAGGTGATATCACCAACAGTCCCTACATGTAAGAAAGAAAGAAAAATAAGGGATGGAAAGAGCAGAAAAGTGTAGTGCTGTTGTCTTTTAACCTACTGTCCTGCATGCAAGCTTTGTTCTGTATGAGGGCTTTAAGCTGGGCTGTTTTCCCTAATCCTCCACCTGACACGTTCACTGGAGTATGGAAAAAGGACAGAGCTGGCTGCTCTGTTAATACAGCTTTCCAGCTGCTGTTAGTGATACGGGGCAGCTCACCAGAACCAAGATCTGCTGTTTTGGTGTACTGTTCTAAAGATCAGCCACCTCCAGCGTTCTTGGGGGAGCAAATTGTTACTGCTAGATTTTTTTCCTGGATGCCAGAAAGAATACCAGGAGCATGGCTGCTTAATTCCATTCTCAGATGAAACCTCAGAATTAAAATCTGGCCTGGGCTCTCTAAAGAAAACCAAATTCAGGTTATCACAGTGCCTAAAATTTTATTCCATTGGGTATTGATTTAAGGATTTTTGACTTTTGTGGTATTAAAGAAGGAACATTTAGAAGTGGAAAGCCAGAAGAAAAGAGAAAAAACCCTGCCACTCATTTGAGGCCTCTTACCTTTAATTCAGTGGAAGTCTTGACACTGACTTCAGCTGATCCTGAGCCATGCTAGTCACATGCAAGATTGGGAAATACTAATATAACTTCCAGAAGGTGCATTTTAGGAGTATATTGGTGATACTGAATGCCTAGTTTGAAGAGCACCTGCAGTTTTTCTGTAAAGCAGCTCCAATTCTCAAGATAAGGTTATGACTTTTGGGGATCCTGATATGTCGTGCTTGATGGTTCCTTCACCCTTGATAGAAAAGGGTTCTCAATGTCTTTACTGGTAAATTCAGAACACAGTGTTTTATATCTTCATCTGCATGAGACAGTCCTCTCATCCTCTGCTTTTCTTTCCTGTCCAGGAGGTGTTTTAGTATCAGCACCAGAGCAATACAGTTGTGTATCATTGTCTCAAAAAGCATCCCTGTTCTTTCTTATCTCTGCCCACCACAGGCCTCAAGGGAATCCACTCTTTGTAACAAACATTAAGCTAGACAGCAGTGGCGTCCTCTTCAGCCCCTCTGTGGAGAACTTTGAGACATCCCTCATTGCTCTGTTTGACAAAGGAATCCTGGCGACTCACACTATCCCACAGCTGGAGCAGGTGAACACTTGTGCATCAATAGTGACACAGCTGTGCTGGTGTCAGTGCATTGCAGCTCAGCACAGACACCTCTGAGCTCGTACTGAGGGAGAGAGGTGCTGAAGTGGGTACTTGGGAATTCATTTAAATTAATCTGGGCACAGCACTGTGCTAACACAGTTCTGTTCTGGTAGGATTTCTTCAATCTCCCCAACCTCATAGCTCTTTTGTCTTGTGGTTATTTCTGCTTTCGTGCTGCAGGTTCTGTGGACTCATGGACACTCTGGTTGCCCTGAGTGCATGGTGGCTGGTAAAAGCAGCCTTGTAAAGGAAATAGCACTGTTTCCAATTTGTCAGTTTGATGCAGGTCTCTTCTGCATATGCATCCTTCTGTTTGCTACCGTGAAAGCCCTGTTTCCCTAGATGCTCATTCTTTGGGGAGTGGGGCACATAAAACTGATAAAACAATTCCTGACACAATGTAGAAGTGTGGACTGCAGGAGTTCCCAAAGGTGCCACCAGGGATTGCCTTGCCCCTCTCCTGAAGAGACACAATTAGCTCTGTTAGTCCTGAAAGACCTCTCTCCTTCCTCTTCCAGGATGTGTTGGAGAACATGGATATCACAGGCACCCCCATGCTGGAATCAGTGGGTTTGCAAGAGCCAGAAGTGGAAGAGCTACGAGAGGCTCTGCGCTCTGCCGTGCAAAAGACTGGGATCCCTCTCGAAGCCTACGGCAAGAAATACGAGAAGTTCTTAGAGATCAATAACAATGACATCCACTACTTCCTGAAGTAAGTGGCTTCTGACAAAACCCCTGTGACCCCAATGACAAGCCTTTGTGGAAGCTGTTGTGTGGATGTGCGTGAGTGTGGGGCCTGTTCTGAGACCATGTGAGTCAGATGTGAGATCAGGCCCCTGTCAGAAGCTGCCTTCAGTCACGGGCGACACTCCATGCTTTTAGAGGACACTGGTGGTGGCACTGGGAATTTCTTCCTGTCTCTCACAGCAGTCACATTCCTGTCATGCTTGTCAGTGTAATTGGAGATATTAATGGCCCTAAAAATGAATCATCCTGTTTGAGAATCCAGTTAGCATACTTGACTCTGACCTCCTGAGTGTCTGCTCAGGCTGATAGCATTCTGCAGGAAGTAATGTTTTCTTTTGTTTCAACTTCATTGTTGTCACTGCCAAAACTCTTTGCACCTCTTCTGTCCTTTAGCCTCTGTTACTTCAGTGGACTTCTGTTTAGGTCTTAGGTTTTCTCCAAACAGTGGGAATGAAGTCCGTTTTTCTTTTCTTATTCCAGTTTAATCAATTTACAAATCCCGTCTGACAAAGTCCTGTCTCTCTCCAGAACACACTGAAGTGCCTGCCCTTCCCTGAAGTGCCTCTTGATCTTGCCCTGTTTACACCTGTGCTTTTTTGTCTCTCCCTCTCTATTTGCCATATTTCTTCTTTCATCTCTTTTTTCTACTCATTTTCTGCAGCTAAAATATTTTGTGCTCTTATTCCACTCTGCATCTATTGTGTAAATGTATGCCTTATTAATTTCATGTCTTGATCCTTTGAGTGGGCACAAACAGCCTGGATGGTCAAATATTCTTAAGGTCTACACTGCCATTTTTTTGCTGGTGTTTTAATTTACAGAGATTATCAAGAGCAATTTCCACCTACCGAGGAGGTGACGACAATAGTAAGCACGTACTTGTCTGAAAAAGAGACCCTGGACCACCTTCTACCTAGTTCTATTGTCATTGGCCCCTTTCAAGTCAGGATTGAAGATATCAGGCATGATCTATCTGACAAACACAAAGCACTTGCCACTGCCATGTTGGACATGCTGGCTAAAACCCTCCATTCGCAGGTGCAGAAGGTAAGTTACCTGGTTCAGTGGATTATCTGTCTGTGTCTTGTCTTCTCCTCCTGCTTTTGAAGTTGCTGTGTTTTTGTGAAATGGCCAAAAGGCCACATTAATGAGGATATTTTGAAGATCTCACTGGGCTGATTATTTAAAATTAAAATTGATGGGGAGATATGCAAACTCAACCAAATCAAGTATTAAATATGCTTAATAAATTACAAGCCTGAAAGCTGTAGGTCTTGAGATTAAATTCTTCAAGACCTTGCCATTTTACAAAAGTGTGTTGGTGGATTGAAAAGATCTGTCTAGTAGACAACTGGAAAGTCCTTCTGCTTGCTCTGAGGATAACTGGAATATAGGCAATTGCCTCTGCCAGCTGGTTGTCTAAATCTGTTATTATCATCATTTCCACTATATACCTGCAGTTCCTCTTCCTCTTTTTTTGGCAGTCTCATTCAGTTTGAGCTGAAATGAGATGGATGGGAAAAGACTGTGAAGAGAAAAAACCAGAACAGGGCTGTGTACTCATCACGTAGACCACCTTCAGAATGGGAAGTGGGTGGATCATGGCAGGTTTTCCAGTTTGCCTATTAGCAATCAGTGACTTTTTGATGGTCTTTGCTGTGTCCTGCTGCAGATCTGTGAGGCGTATGAAACTGTCAGTGTCAAAATGCATGAGAAACCAAAGAACATCGAGGAGCTGACCGAGCTGCGGGACTGGCTGAAGGGAGTGCCCGAGCAGCTGGCAGTGCAGCAGGTGGGGCAGGCTCTTCTTTGGACAGGGACATCAAGGGAAGTGAGGAGGAAATTTGTCAATGTAATATATGGTGTCTCAGAAGCAGAACTCTTTTTTTTACTTGCATGTCTTTGCGTGCAATGCCATGAGATTCCTGGCTTTGTATTTTTATAATTCCTAAAGATTTGTATTTTTAAATCCACATATCACGAATTTAAATATCTTTGCAAAACAAAATAGCAGTTAAAAACCTTGCCTAAAATACTTATGTATGCATTTTGCTGCCTTCGTGATCCATTCTGCATTTGTGTACTGAACAGCTATCTTCTAAAAATGAGTGCTGTTTTCAAGAAAATCTTTGTTACCCAGTGCTCAAATTGCTGTTAATACATTTTTCTAATAGGACATTTCAGTACTGAGTTATTTCAAAGTTATTTGAAGTGTAAGTCTTTTCCCAGCTGAACAAATGGGGAACAAAGGCATCAAGCTGTAAGCTGACTTGTCCATGCCAATGAGGGAACCTGGAGGATAACCTAAAACACTCAATTTCTGTCCAGCATGTTATCCACTAGGTCACACTTCTTTTCATTCCCGTAGAACAGAGGGTGATGATGGCGTGATCATTCACAGAACAAGGGGTTGTAAATCCATTCCCACTGTTCACACAGCACAGAAGCAGCCCACATCACATTAAGCTTGTGTGACTAACACTCTTCAAAGGCACCTCCTGAAAATGAGGTGTACGCCAGAGACTTGGAATCAGCATGGTCTAAAGGTGTCTACTTTTTGTCTCTTTCTCTCACCCTGTACAGCAACTGATTGAGGAAGTCATGGAAGATTACAAGGTCATGGACGACTTCCTTTACAATCTTACTGAAGAAGATTTCACTGACAAGTGAGCACAAGGCATTTCTCCCACTGCCAAAGTGGGACTCTTTGCAGCAATTACCATTCGCGGTGCTTCAGGGGCCATGTGTCTGTTAAGGGCTCCTGCAGAACTTTTAAGTGTCTCTCAGGCTATATGAGCACTTGAATTCTTGAAATGAAGTTTGTAGACAAGAAGTGTGAGTTTATGCTGCCTTCTGGCCTGGGGCAAGGCAAACTGGTAGCTATTAACCTGTTTAGCATAGTAAAGCCCTTTTCTCTGGGTGGGTTGTTTTTGGGTTTTGGGGGATTTTTTTGAGATACTTGCAAGGTCTCAAAGTGCACAGTTTAGTCTGTGTCTGAAACTAAATGAACATTTCCAAGATAGAAACATTCCCAGGGTTTTCTTAGGACTAGGAAAGAATTTGAGCCCTTATTATTACTGCAGTTCTTCTCCAAGCAGCCTCTTCTTAGTTTTATTATTCAGATTGTGGCCTGACTATGCCCCAATAGCAGAGTCAGCTCACAAACACAGCTACAAGCCTTCTAAAGCTTGCTCAGCCAAGGAAGCACTTCTCTTATGACATGTACTTGGTCCAGTAATTCTGCAACCTGAGTGAGTCTCTGCAGAGTGCTCCTAGAAACCTGGGGTGCAAGGTGCAAAAACCCCACAGAAGCTGCAGGAAAGCAGCTCAGCCCCAGGCCAGCTCGGAACAGGCATGAATGTGTTCCCACTCCCCAGACCTGCCACAGGCAGGACCAGTAGGAGATGGCTGCATCCGCAGGTGCTGGGAGGGGCGTGACCTCCAGTGTGCCGTGCAAGCCCTGTACCTGGCATTGCACACAGGCCGAGGGTCCAAAAGGAGGCAGTAATGGGTGGGCTATGGCTGGGTGAGAACCGAGAAACCTGCCTTGGCACGAGCAGCCACTTTGTGCAGCCTTTCCTGGATCTACAACGCTCTCCCCAGGGCACTCTGCAGATTCCCTGTATCTGGGTTAGGCTGGCCCCTCGCTGCCCTGTTTAACAGGAGACTGGCTTTTTCAGTAGCCCTGAAAAGACATAAGCTGAGACTCTGACCCCATTTTTTTCAGCTCCTTGCAAATACATTCAAAGACAGACATTCCCTCTGGATGCCAACTGTTATTTTGCTGTCTCCTAGCTTTTCAGCAACGTAGTGGATTTGTTCCTTTTAAAAAGGCCCTCCACTTCTCCCCAGCTCTCTCCAGCTGAATAGCCTAGTCACAAGGACTGCATATCAACAAGACAAGCTGGAAAAAAATGTTTTGTTGAAACTACATGTGTTTTTGTTGTTGTAAAGCTTCCTTGTTTGGTGGGATTTGGCTTTCTCAGTCTGTTATTTTCAGCATTTCAAACATATGCTCAAAAAGCTTGTCTCTTTCTCCTATTTTTTTTTGTTTGTTTGTTTTCTTGTATCATGTGAGTGCAGGTGGACTGCCAGTTATTGGCCAGTGAAAATGTCTATGGACACAGAGGCCATTCGGCTTCAGCACATAGAAGATGAAGAAAGATTTCGCAAAATGCAGATTTTGGATCAGAAGGCATTTCAAGACAAAATGGAAGAAATGCAGGTATTAAGCCCCTGACAATGAACTGTCCATAGAAGGGGGTCTTGAAGCTCCTGTGGTCAGCCAGGTGGGAAGCTTTCAGATGAGATTTCACTCAGATGAATTTTGAGGGGAATGTGTTGTTAGACCAAATATTAACACACCCTCCCTTGGTTTTTTGTTGGCTTTTGATTAAGAGTTTCCTTTTTGTGTGAAAGACAATACTCTGCAGAAATACTCATTTTTCATTGAGAAGGTGTTTATACAGTGGTCCTATTCTTGGTGCTCAGGCAACATGGCCACCTCCTTTTTCTTTCTTGTGTACTCAGTTCCCTACAGAGCATCTCCTATGATGTGCTGCCATCAAGGGAGAAAATACAGCATTCAGCCATGGAACTCATCTTGTGGGAAAGGACCCTGAAATAATTGCAGAGTTTTGGACCTGAGATACGTCTGGTATCTGCTAAAACAGTCTTAATTTTATTTTTTCCTCATAAACTCTTAAATTCAGGGGGGAAAAGCCATTTTAGAAAGGTGTAATCATTAACCTAGATTATCTTGGAAACAGGTTCCCAAAATGATAATACCCCAACACTGGATCAAAAAACCCAAACAAATAAAAAACAAACCCACACAAAATACCAAAACAAAGTCCAAACCAAACAAACAAACCCAAGTAGCCAAAACAGAACACAAAATTTATTAGAGAAGCGCTAGATATGTGTTGTTAAACAATTCTTGGAAACAAACTGAGTGACTAGTAGAGCTATCATTTGCACTTTACAGGCTCTGTAGCAAATAACAGTATAAATTCAGCATCGAATTCGGGCACAGACTTATTGTTCCTATTCCTTGGGGCTTAACTATTGTCACAAAGAAGACAAGCAGCTGGTCATCACATTTGCAGTTTCCTCCACCTGACCAGTGGTTATTGCTTCTCCTCACCACTTTCATCATAGTCTAAACAGAAGTGGAATTGGGTTGGGGGTGAAATCGTGAGCATAACAATCTTGCCTTTGAGTGTAACAAAGAGCACACCACTCAGTTTCAGAGTCCCAACTTATGCCTGCCTTTTCTCTTCCAGCTGACTGTAGGTGGATTTTCTGTCCTGTCAGATGTTAACCAAGCCCATAAGCTGGCTGACGATGCAAGGGATGTTCGGAAGAGGCTGAAGGAGCTTCAGGAAATGGCAGTTCTCTACAACAACAGGGAAAGACTCTTTGGCATGAAAGTTACTGATGTAAGTGTCAGGTCCTGTACCCACAGGACTCTGGTCTTTGTTAGGATTTCTAGGTGGGAGGTAGAGCAAATAATGAGACGTAGTTCCTCCGGAAGGAATCCTTCATGCTGTTCTGGTTTATCTGGGGAACTGCACCTCAGTCCTGTAGAATGACTACACTGCTTCATCGCTCCATTGGGCTGCAGAGGAGCTGATCCCAGGTGAATGTGGAAGGCTCTTCAGGGTCTGATATTTCCACTTCTGTGAGAGACTTTGGATGCCCACAGTGAGATCTGAGGGATGTTCATGAGGAGGAACTGGTTGAGGAAGGTCTTGAAGCAGCAGTTAGGATGCATCCATTTCTCTAAGGCTATAGGTCTATAGGTTTGAATAAGTGGTTGCATAGTGGGTGCTGGCAGCTGGCTGGGCTTGGAGCGTGGTGTTCTCCAAAGGCAACAGTTTATATAGTTGCAAACACTCATTTTGCTTGTAGCTGCTCAGCTGCCAATGAGTCATTGTCATCCACATCCAGCCAAGTCTGGCTGCAGACCAGAAGTCGAGTTCACATGATGATCCTTTCCTACCCTTCAGTCTGTGATTACTTCTCCTTCCCTGTAAGGAGCCAAGTTTTGATATGATGTGTGGTGTGTGCTTTCACTGATTGTCACACTTATTGTGTGGCCTGTCCATCAAAATCTCCTCATTCTGGGGGAGAGCCTTGTAGAGGCAAGTGGAGAGAGTGCTTTCCATGCCACACACACGGTGCAGGCACAGCCCCACTGGATGCATGTTGGCCTGAATGTTTCAAGCCCAGCTCTGCTGGTTGCTCTCCCTTGGAACGCATATTGTTGGTCCAAGAGAAGGCAGTCTGATATATCCTCTTGGAATACTTTTTCTCATTGCTGGCTTCCAATTCAAAAAAGAGGTGGGCTTTTTTGGCCTTTTGACATGTAAGCAGTCATTTGGAGGTGAATATACTTGTTGCTTATGTTGCTTTTAATCTCTCTCTAAAGTACAGTGGGCTGTCCAAGATGCTTAAGGAATTCCAGCCATACTATGATCTCTGGACTACAGTGTCAGACTGGATAAAGTGGAATGAGAGCTGGATGAATGATTCTCTCCTTAAAATTGAGGCAGAGGAGCTAGAAAAGAATGTCAATGACTCTGTTAAGACAATGCAGAGATGCGTGAAGCAGTTCAAGGATTCACCAGGTAGATGCACAGTCTGGGGAAAGGAAGCTGGTGCATATCAGCGTTTTGATATGAGACATGTCACAGAGTGCTCTAAACAGGGATGGTCAGGATGTCACGTGTGTATTAGAGACAGCTGGGAAAATGCTAGCGAAGATAATTTCCACTTTTTTTTCCCCTGAAACTATGATGATTCACATCTAGATACTAGTTAGATGCTTGAAGTACCAGTTTGGCATGGAAACTACCAGGCTGCAAATCTCTTTTATGCCTAATTCCCAAGACTGAAATAAAAGCCACCCTCTGATGCTGCAGTTAGTATTCACTCATATATATGTGTGTGTATATATATATATTGCAATAATCCGGGCTAGTCACAGAGAGTTACCCACATGTCTAGCCAAACAATACCCACTGGCTAGACATGTGGGTTTAAGCCCTTGTGCAAGTCGGGCAGCAAGGGAACTTGAATCTGGGTCTTGCAGGTGCTGTTTTCTTGGCCAATCTTATTTTCTTTATTGGCCAATGCATTTAATGGAAAGCCAGAAGAGGGCTTGATTTTGTTATGAATAAAATGAAATTTCAAAATCGGGAAATGATCTCTGCAATATAATAACAATTTTCCTCCTTGCCTGAATGTGTATGAAATTTAGATGATTGCACTCAGCCCTTGCAATTCACATGAAGGTCTTTTGACCATCTCTCCTAATAAAGCTGAAATTGAGACTTCAGTTGTAGCTTAACTTGCCATTCCCTGATTCTCAGAGATATGTTGGTCATTCTTTAGAGCTAATTCTAAAATCTCCTGCCAGATGGCTTAGATTGAAATATATTTTGCTGTGGGTGATTTTTGATTCATCCTTTTAAACTTGAACTTGCTCTTAAACAATGCCATGAATCAGCCCCAATGGAGGAGGTGATGAGTGGATGCATGAGTAACTATGAATCATTATGATAAACAGAAATACTAAGAATACCTGCTTATGTTCATTGCAATATTCTGTGGTACCTGGTAATGTATTTGTTTTGTCCTTGAGTCTGATTTGCATTTGCATATGCCCAGCAGGGAGCGTGAGGTGGTCACATCCTTTCTGTGAGCACGCAGTGCAACCCTGCAGGGTGCAATAAAAGGAGGCACATGCTGTAGCCAGGTTTTGGAAAGGAAGCAAGTCCCATGTTCTCTACCTACCCATTGTTTTACTCACTGTAGCAGAAGCTGAAAAAAGGGCAGGATGTGAACAGTGCAGAGACTTTCTAGGATGTCCCCAAAGAGAAAAGCCCTTTCCCTCACTTTGTCCCTCCTATGAGGCAGAAGTACATTTGTCTCTAGCATGGCCGTAGGCTGGCAGGGCCTGTCCTGCACACTTTCCATTGCCAGAGCTGGCTGGGATCCCAGCCTGCTTCTAGCTCCTTAGTGTCCATCTTCTATTGAAGATGACCTGAGCTGTGGTGTGAGACAACTTAAAATGCAGTCTTGTTAAGAAGTTAATATCTTGAAATGATGACTGGAACTTCTAAAATATCTACTGGCAGATGTTCATGCTTCAGTCCATATCAAGGAGTTAAATTTGTCTGCTTTTCTTCTGGTGAGCTCTAGCCTAAGGCACACTTCTGCTTGGCATGGGCTTGCCTGTAGCAGGCTTTTGATAACAGGCAGATCTGCTTCTGGGAGCAGGCTTGAATCCTGACTTAGTGGCCATATAGAGAGAGCCATCATATCCTCCTTACTTCAACCTGCCTTTCCCAGTGCTCTCTCCTGCTGCTTACCTACCCCATACCATGTGACTACATGCACATCAGGCTTTAGGCAGCATCTAGAAGTTCCTTAAGGCAACTTCCTCACATACTTGTTGCTGATGTTGTTCTGTTTTTCTCCCTGAAAGACTGCCAGAGTGTCGCCATGGACTTTCGAGACAAGATGGACGATTTCAAACAATACGTGCCCTTAATTCAAGGGCTGCGCAATCCCGGGATGAGGAGCCGGCACTGGGAGATGCTGTCGAACCAGATTAAGGCCGATGTCGAGCTGGAACCCAGCATGACATTTGGTCACTGCTTGGAATTGAACCTGCAGGACCACATGGAGAGTATTCTCAAAGTAGCTGAGACAGCCAGCAAGGAATACGCCATCGAAAGTGTGAGCAGAGAGGACTTGCTGTGTCTCTGCTTGCTTCTCAAATAGGTTTCTGTTGAGCAGGCCTTGGGTTTGAATGGTCACTGCCTTGGGTGATGTTCCTGTTGTCCCAGAGCGTTAGACACATTCTGCAGCACAGGTGAAAAGGTTGCTGTCCTTACAGAAGGGAGCAATGGCCACACAACTGGGTTGACACCCTGGAAGAACTTACTCTATTTCGTGCAGAATTTCACTTGGCATTTACAGCACTGCCTTATGGTTATGGTGATCCACTGCTTGGGCCTCACTCCTCACTATGGGATTAGTGACTGGTTAAGTTAAAATAAATTGATTGTCTGCACTCTGCCATTCAAATGTTATGTCAGGGGGATTAGCTGTGACTGGAAACAGAGATGACAAATCCTTTAGACTAGTAAATGTGCAGGGAGAGCTTTATAGCTCTGGAGATTCATAGGTTAGCTGGTCTTTCAGCTTCAGTTCATCAGTTCAGATGTGATCTAAGATGGTCTTGACCTTCTGGCAGCTCTTGTTCTCTAAAATCTCAGGCGAGTTCCCAATGGATGGTTCCCCTTTTAACAAAGCTGTCATTAATCATAGCCATTAATAAGCCCTTTGCTGGCAGCCTCTGTGCATCTAGAGCATAAACAGACCTGGAGGTGAAATTGCCATTTTTTTCACTCAAGGTGTTCGTTTCAGCACTGGTATTGAGGTGTTGAACCTGTGGGCAATGCAGAGGAAATGTGCTGTTGCTGACTGTGTCATGCATAAAATACACAGCTGCAGTTTCCAGTGGAATCCAAGGGCAAAATCTCTCATTTTCTAAAGAGTAGCATTAAGAGAGTTGTGGAAGCTGGGGTAACCATTTTCACAGGTGGTATCTGAAAATTGAATTGTTTGTCCCTCTGTCCCAGGCACTCAACAAGATAGAGAATGAATGGAAATCTGTTGCATTCGTTGTGGTGCTTTACAAAGACACAAACACCTATATTCTGAAAAGCACCGATGACATTTCTCAGCTCCTAGATGATCATATTGTCCTGGTTCAGAGCATGTCTTTCTCACCCTTCAAGAAACCTTTTGAGGAAAGGATGAACTTGTGGGAAAGCAAGCTGAAGATGACACAGGTACTGGTTCTCACCCACACACGTGTGGTGGAGGCAGGCAGCTGGGCTGGGCTGCCATGCGTGAACGTGGACACTGTGCAGATGATGCTAGGGAACTGGAAAGACAATTATCAAGAGATTATCAGTCTTTAGGGAGGAATAGGGCCTGTGAAAGCCCTCTGACTCTAGGAAAGCAATGCAGCCCTTTTGCTGCCTATTGCAACACGTTTTGGTGGGCCCAGAACTTGCCCATTGCTGTGAGTAGTGTTATTGGTCTCTCTAATCATACTGTACTAACTGGACCTCACAGATTCTTACAGACCCTGTGAAATCCATGCTAATCATTCACATCTCGGTGTGGGAAAGCACATGGAAGACTACTGTTTAAGCAGGATCTGGCAGACTGTGCCAGCACTTGCTTATCCAACCAAGAGCACCCAGCAGGACTCTGACAGCAAAATAGCAGTGCTGCAGGAAAAAAGTTCCAGAACTTTTGGAAAGGGGAGTGCTAGGAAGTTGTTAATTATTTGGAAAGGAAGTTCCAGCTCCTGACCCTGTAGGTAGATTTTAGAAGTGTGGAAGGTCGAAGTGCAGCATCACCTCTTTTTTTTCCTTCCTTGCTTTTTTAAACCCCTTCTGGTGCACAGTTTGAATGGTTTTGTTGAACAGGTTCATAGCATGGTGTCCTAATATGCTTTTCTTGCTTCCCACTAGGATGTCCTAGAGGAGTGGCTGAACTGTCAGCGCTCTTGGCTCTACCTGGAGCCAATCTTTAGGTCAGAGGACATCAAAAGACAGCTCCCAGTGGAAAGCCAGCGCTACAACGCCATGGATAAGGATTGGAGGCGTGTCATGAAGAATGCTAATGCAAACCCTGAGGTATGTGCCTTGATGAAAGCCAGTGCAGGTATCTCAAACACCTTGGAGCTGTGCTCACACAAGGACTGTGTCTTTGAGTCATCCTTTTCATAATGGTGTGGACACGAGCTGCACTGTATTAACCACGTAGCCTTGCCCAGGGCATTGTGCTGAGTTTCTTCTCTTGGAACTTGGCCTTTTGTTCTGGTGTCTGAAAGGACAGAGTCATTCCCTGTAGTGCCTTCCACCCCACCAAATTCCTCCTCCTCAACACACAGACTCCCTGCCTCCTATGACTCTTGTAACCTGCTGTGGTTGTAATCCATACGATAACTCCTTCAATTCCTCCTCAAGACTGACTCTCTGAGTTTTTTAGAACCATTGTTTTTGCCTGTTTTTGTGTCCTGGTAGCAGTGCTCTGCTCTCCTCTGGTCTCCAGTCTCCCCTTCCCAGGACTCCTCCACCACTTGTATGCAATATTACAAATGCTGGTATTTAGGGTAACCCAGAAATGTGCTTGTCTCCATAAGGGCTGTTTACCCTCCTTTCCCACAAAGCTTACACCTCTCCAGATCCCTGAGAATTCCTGCGAATGAGTCATTTAAATCCTATCAGTAACATCACTGGGCAACCCAATTATCTCCACTGCCTTATCTCCCACATGCTCAGAATACTGATGCTTCCTCTGTATTACACATTCTGTTCTAGGTGATTTCTTTGTGCCCTGATCCAGAGCTACTGGAGAAGCTGCAAAATTGTAATAAACTACTTGAACTTGTGCAGAAAGGGCTAAGTGACTATCTGGAGACAAAGAGAGCCGCTTTTCCCAGGTAACCCCAAATTTCACTGGGCTACATCACACTCCCTGGTTCAGAAAATATGAAAGGAGAGGCTCACTGCAGTCCATTCTGCCAAGAAAGAGCAAAACCATCTAAGCTTAGGATTTATTCATGGCCTGCAAACATAAGCAAAGCTGTGCCTTTCAATGCTGCCATCTGATGGGGAGAAAACAGGCACACACAAATGTGGTGAGTTAAGGGCAGTCTGGTAGCATCGTTGCATATCTGTGCCTCAGGATTTGTGTAGAAAGGGTGGGGTAAAATGAAGACCTCCAACTTTGTCTCTTATTCCTGAAGGAAGACTTCTATTTATTGATACTCATTTAAGCCCTCTTTGCTTGGAAGTAACTGACTTCTGCAGAAGGAGAAGTCTGTCTCCGCAGAAGGGGAGGTGGCTGGATGGTGGCTGCTCATCTACACAAATACAGAGATCAGTGAGCAATGTCTTTAGCAAAAGGCTTGTTCCCCATCATGCCAGAACTTGGCCCTTGCTGCTGCAGTAAACAGAGCCTCTCCTCATGCCTCTCTCTGTGTTTGTAGGTTCTACTTCCTTTCAGATGATGAGCTGCTGGAAATCCTGTCTCAGACAAAAGACCCCACTGCTGTACAACCTCACCTCCACAAGTGCTTTGAGAACATTGCACGGGTAGGCAAAGCAAGCACACGAGTGGCTTGGCCCACCTTTGGAAAGCTGTGTCATGGGAACTTGGAGGCATTCTGAGGTCTGGAGGAATGTTCACATTCTGCTGTAGGGAAATGTATCTCCTGGGAACCTGTAACTGTATATAGGCATTGCAAGGTGCTGCTTGTCCTGAAGTGGGATTCCAGCAACCTCACTTCAGACATTTCAAAGCCAGGCATCTGCCCATGATCTGGGTACCCTTAGTTGTCCTTCAGACAGTGGAGGGGAAATAGGCATCTGCAAAGGGTGACTTAGAGAAATTCACCTAGATATCCATCCTAGGAGGAGAGGACGCTCCCTCTGGAGTTTTGTGCCCATCTCACCATGAAGGCCAAGAGAAATAGCTCTGACTTAGCTTTCTACTCGCAGGCACCTGGTTAGGATGGAATCCCACTCCTGCTGACAGCCCCAGAAGGGACAAGGACTGAACAAGCCTGAGTTGAATTAAGTTTCTGCCTTCATCCCTTCTTAGGAGCTGGAGTTAACCTGGCTATTTTTCCTCTTTGTTATTCCTAATAGACTTCAGACTCTATAGCTAGTCACAGCTCGAACCACCACAATACTCAAACAGTAAAACCAATCTCCTAGTCATTAGTTTGGAAAAATAGAAAGGAAATTGAACTGGAAACCTAGTGCAAAGCCATTGGAATAAATACGGAGACTTTCAGTGATATGCTGGGGCACTGGAGAAGCTGTTAAAATTTTACTCTTAAAGCCAGGCACTGTGACATCAAGGGAAATGATTTGAATCTACAGAATTGAGCGGGAGTCAAGGGTCTGAATCCTAGACAGGCGATGAGAAATGTTCATCCTAGCTATAATTTGATTTGCTTCACTCAATTCACACCAGTGATGTGAATCTCTTGTTTTCATACAATCATTTTCCATTATTTGGAGAGGTCGTTTTGCACATCTGTCGCACACTTTATTATCACTAGTGGCAACCAAGTTTGGCACCAGGATTATAATGAGCAAACACTGGTATAGGCTGGCTGTCCCCCAGGGGCAGGAAGGCAGGGATAGGAAGGAAATCCTCCACTGACATCTCCTGTTGTGCTTTTTCAATTAGCTGATGTTCCAGGAAGACCTGCAGATCACGCATATGTACTCTGGTGAAGGAGAAGAGGTGAAGCTGTCTACTCCCATCTATCCCACTGAGAATGTGGAGGACTGGCTGCTGGAGGTGGAGAAATCCATGAAGGCCAGTGTTCGGGACAACGTAGAAAAATCAACTGGTGTTTATCCAGAGGTAAGAGTTTTATCACAGATGGGCAGGTCTCTGATGTGTTGGTTCCAGGCTTGCCATAGAGGTCACCAGAGATGGGGCTGATGAACTTGGGGTGTATTCTACTAGAATATTCTATTCCATTCCACTTTCAAAATACAGCCTTTAATCCAGTTGTATGCCTGTGAGTGTAGAATGGGGCAGCTGAGCAAGAAGCTAATGGTCCAGCAGAATGCAAACCCTGCACACTCCCTCACAGTTTCCCTGTAGCATAGAACAACCCTGTTTGAATCCATATCTGTTCATCTCTCCAGACTACTTCCTCTTTGTAAGGATCTTCTGCTTCAGCTCTCATGTCTCACACAGTGTGCTAGAGGCTGATAGAAGTAATCAAGGCACATGAACTGTTGGTTTCAGTCAGTGTATAGGGGATGCATCTTGGTTCTGGCTTCTGTATAAAAGCTATGCTGGTGTAAAATTGAAATTTCTAATCTAGGAAGGGAGAAAGGCTGAAAAATAAAGAGACCTCAGATACTTCTGTTAGTTTCTTTTATTCAGACTGAAAATTTAAAAGTAGGAAAGTTAGAGCAGGCCAGAGGAGGGGAAACATTCTTTTGGGTCTCACAGATTCCTGGTCTTCACCTGCTGCTGGCTACATGTAACTGGTTACTGCAGGTGGCATAGTGGAGAGAAGGTACCTGCTGTACCCAGTGTCCAGAGAGCCTGTGCCTGAAGATTTCTTCACAGCAACAGGAGGGTGGGGAAAAGGAAAGCTTTCTTACATGCGAATTCAATGCTTATTTGTTAATCATGCATCTCAGAGCAAGAGGACACAGAAATAAATAAATAAAATAATTGTCTCACCACCTTTTTGCCCCCCTTTCTCACACCTGTTTTTTTCTATTTTAAGACTCCACGTACCACATGGGTCTTGCAATGGCCTGGCCAGGTGGTCATTGCTGGCTGCCAGATTTTCTGGACGAAGGAAGTGTCTGAAGCTCTGGAAGCTGGAGATTTGTCCAGCAGGCTTTACCCACAGCTGAGTGCTCAGGTATGGAAGTGAAGGGAAGGGTCAGATTTTGCCAGATGGAGACTTTTCAATCATCAGACCTCAGACAGGTTATAAATACAGCCAGGACAATACTGATGGGGAAACAGACACATTTTTGCATAGCACTGTTCAAAACAGGTGAAAAACTAGATTATCTTCTTAATCATTAGGATATTTGTCATAATAAACCTCAAATAATATACAGGATTGATAATATGATCACCACCTGAACCTTATAACAAAGTGAAAGATAACTTCTCCAGGATTACCCAAGAAGCCAAAGGTAAAGAACTGAGGTGATGGACAGCTGAGGAAACTGAATCCTTCATATCAGTTCTGTGCATCTAATCACACCTAATACCTGAGAGTTATTAGCTCTGGACTTCATGGTGGCTCCAACTCATTCTTTTCACCTGAACATTGTAATGGTGTAGGCAAAACTCAGCTCTAAGCCAGTCATGAGTAGTGTTTGCTTTCTGAGCACTCATTTGTACTTCTGACAGGAGAAGAGGCAGAAGTTGCCTGAGCACAGCCTGTGATCTGAGACTTAGCATGCCCTGAGTCTGATTGCACTGTGTTGGTACAGGATGGATTGCTTCAGGGTATTTCCCTTTCCTTCCCCAGCTAGGAGATTTGGTGGCCCTGGTCCGTGGGAGACTGTCCAAGATGCAGCGAGCGGTGTTGTCAGCTCTTATTGTGATCGAGGTCCATGCCAAGGATGTTGCAGCAAAGCTGGTTGAGGAGAATGTAACGAGCATGAATGATTTTGAGTGGATCTCCCAGCTCAGGTTAGACAGCACAGCTGCTGAACCTCACCTGGCCTCCCTGGCCAGTCTCCATTCTCCTTACCCATCAGCTGTGTCCATGACAAAGGGAAACAGGAGTTTGAGGCAGATCTAGTTTTGATGGCATTCTCTTTGGCAATATAAACTAACCTGTACCATGATGTTTCACTGTGAAAGGCTATGTTCCTTCCCAAGGGGTGCAATGCTTGATCCCAGGTCCTGTGAGAACTCCTGTCCACCCTGCTGTGTTACCTTGTCCTTTCTGCTCTCGAGAGGGAAACTCCTTAACATGCAGGTCTCCAAACCTGCAGGCTGTAATCTCGTGAGCTGCTGTTTTGTCTGCCAGACAGTGTTTATCTTTCTGATGTCATGTTCACTCATCATTAGATACTACTGGACGAGGGGAGACCTGTACATCAGAGCAGTCAATGCTGAGTTTATCTATGGCTATGAGTACCTGGGGAACACTGGCCGCCTGGTTATCACACCCCTCACTGACAGGTAAAGACATTGTTTTCTGGGTAATAAATGCACCTTTTTTCTCTTTGCTTTATTTTTTTTCTTCTGGATGAACAGGATTAAACCAAGGATCTGACCGTGCAGGTCTTACAGCTTAATGTATGTAAACAGAATCCATTTGTACAGTAAAGGACTACCTAAGACGAGTGCACAGGAGCACCCTGTCATTGGTTGCTACTGTATTCCAAGTGATCAGTGCTCAGACTGATTGCTTTCACTCTCCTAATTCTTAATGTAGTGCTCTGACTCTTATAAAATGCCCACTGATAGCTAAGGAGCTCTTCTATAAACCAGAAGGTAGCAGCTAGTACTCTAGAATATGCAGCAGAAATAACAGTTTTACCCTTTTGTAACTGTCCTTTTTCCAGAGAATGAATTTGTAGCCAGTGGCAGAAGGATTTATCCATGCAGGCCCCCATGAATACTAATCAAGGCCACATAGCTCTAACTCCTGTGCAGAATGCTGCATATCTAAGCAGTTTTGTAGAATAATGAATGATGGATTCCTCCTTGTCTCCAGCTGGATAGATCATATGTCTCCTTGCTGGAATCAGTAGTACAAATGCTTTTTTTCATCATCTGGTCTCTTCTTTGTTGTAGGTGTTATCTGACACTTACAGGAGCTCTGCACCTGAAATTTGGAGGAGCACCTGCAGGACCAGCAGGAACGGGCAAAACAGAAACAACAAAAGACCTGGGCAAAGCACTGGCAATCCAAACCGTAGTGTTCAACTGCTCAGACCAACTCGACTTTATGGCAATGGGCAAGTTTTTTAAGGGACTAGCCAGGTACAGTGAAATGCTGAGTGTCGTTATTGAGGAGTGGGTAGGATACAGGGATGCTGCACTCTGGGAATTGGTGGGTGTTTTTCATAGCAGCCCAAAAGAACAAGCAAAGCCCTAGCAAGGGGACTGCTGAGTTCCAGAATGAGCAAGGTTATGAAATTCCAGACAGAAAGGAGGTACAGTTGATCCAATTAAAAAAAAAGAGATAAAAGGAGATCCTTGCTCATTTAAGGCAAAATTAAAATGCTTTGCGCTAATCCACAATGCACTAATCCACCTGTGCAAATGTTTGCAGCTTTGGCCTTTATTTTAATATCATCCATGTTGGACTGAGATTCAGCCCACAAGCTGCTTAATCTTAAGAAGAAGAGAATCTGCTGAGAGTATTCAAAATTGAGCAGCCAAGAGAGACTGCTCTAAGCCCTGAGGGATCTTCTCAGAGAGGCTTCTCTCTTCTCTACATTTCAAACAGAGCTGGTCCAATTAGTCTGTTGCACACTGGTGAATCTGAATTAGTTACCCCAACAAAAGCTGATATTCTTTTCTCAGATGTTTTTTTTGTAAGTAATTTAACTTCTTTCTTAAGCCATGCCTTGTGGGAAGATCACCTTCCTCATATGCATGCTTCCAGCTTTATATATAATTTTCCAAACTCTGAAAAATGGACTTAACAGTTGTCTAAACTGTGTCTGCTACACTTACAGCTCAGGTACAAACCAGGAATTCAACATGACACCTCTTTAAAACTCAAATCTATACCATGCAGAATTTGCCCCAAGCTCTAAGATCAGATACTGCCATGGCACTCATCACATGGCCTGGGATGCACAGTTGGGGTATCCACTGAACCAGGACACTGTGGCTGTGTCACTGTTTGCCATGGGACATCAGGGCCCTTTTGTGTTCACTGCTAGACTCTGTCATGCCTACCCAGTATGTGGATGTATAATTTCTAGATCTAGCTGGACTTTTGACTGCAAGTTTGCTCCTGACTCCCTTCATTGTTCCTTCCTTGCCCAGCTCTGGTGCCTGGGCTTGCTTCGATGAGTTCAACCGCATCGATATTGAGGTGCTGTCTGTGGTGGCCCAGCAGATCACAACCATCCAGAAAGCACAGCAGCAGAGGGTATGTAAGGAACATGTGGATGCAAAGGCAGGCAAAAAAATCTCCACTTGAACTAGCTCAGGCAAGTCCTTGTCTCTGCACACTCCTTCATGGAGGACAAGCTTCACTGCTCAGGGGCAACTCGAACAGGCATCCTTGAGGAGAGGTTTGAACAATGTCCTAACTGTGGCACATGGTATCCATTACACAGTCAACATCCTCGGGGGAATTTTTAACTTCAGCCTCGTCTATGCTGCCAGAGTTGCCCACACTCTCACAGGCTGAAGTACCTCTCAGCTTGAGCTGTAGTGCTGGCAGACTTTGGTGTGGGAGACACTCTGATACAGCTCTACTGAGCTGATAAAAATCGGAGCTGTGATAAAGGCAGCCAGTGCTCTGTCGTGAGTTGCTCAGCACCAAATTTGTCGAAATGTGTTAACCAAGCTTTGGTGGATTCAGAAAACCCAGTATGTGCAGAAAAACGTATATTCATGCACACACAGAGTTGTGTTGTAAAGTGAATTGTTGTGAATTGTCAGCTTTAATGGAGATTCAGCTGTCAGCCAGTCTAGCAGCCAGCCTCTGCTTTGTTCTCTGGAGGCCCAGAAGGGTTAAGACCTGAATCTCTTTGACTTTGGCTTGGAATTAGAAACTTGGTCTGCGTAAATTCTTCTGCATTACTTTATCCCCCATCTGAAATTACTACCTACACAGCTTTAAAAAGGATTTAGGTTTCTCTTTGCCCTCTTTGCCATGAATTAATTCAGGTCTGATCTCTGGTGCAAAATAAATGGAAAGCCGTTTGTTTACAGCTGGAGGGATAGAAGTCTGTTCAAGATTAAAAAAAAAAATAAAATTAACCTATCAGTAAATCTTCCACGAGCCCAGTTTTTTATACAGGGAAAAATATTGCTGGTAATACTGGGTTCCTGCAATGGGACCAGATTGAGTCACTACAGCTGTGTGCAGCTCTGTGTGTTTGTGCTTTATAATTTAACAACTAAAAGCCATTGTTCTCCTCTTGGAAAATTCTGCTACATTATTTAGTTTGCAGGTCAGGCTCTGTTCTTTGAGGATGATCATATTTTTTGTTTTCCAGGTGGAAACCTTCATATTTGAAGGCACAGAGATCCCACTGGTCCCATCCTGTGCAGTCTTCATCACAATGAACCCAGGGTACGCTGGGCGCACTGAACTGCCCGATAACCTGAAGGTGAGGAGGGCAGGCTGCACAGACAGAAAGAAGAGGGGCAGTACAGGTGCTGGGTGCTGCCTGGACCCACCAGTGTGTCCGTGACAAGGGTGAGGGTGTGAGGCTTTTGGAAAGTCTCTAGGATCACTCTGAGATTTGAAACACTTGTGTAAGGAAATGGCACCGTTCAGATTGCAGTCTGCAGGGATGCTACAGTGGCAGCTGCCAGGCACACTCACGTTGTGTCCTCTAAACAGTCTGGGATGGATACTCAGCCTTTTCAGTTTGCTGGGAAAAAAACAAGAAACAGCAGTGTTGTGACGTTGTGTTGGATGCGTATGTTCCAGGCTCTCTTTCGTCCTGTGGCTATGATGGTCCCAGATTACTCCATGATTGCTGAGATCTCACTCTACTCCTTTGGGTTTAATGAAGCCAAAGTCCTTGCAAAGAAGATCACCACAACATTCAAACTATTGTCAGAACAGCTCAGCTCCCAGGTAGATGCGCTGATGTCCATGAATGTTTTTTAAATTTGAGACTTTCTCACCCTAGGCATGAAGTACCTGGATGGTTTTCTTGGTGCCTTGTGATAGTGTATCTCAAAAAAGTCACCACACCCTTTCTTCGTCTTCCTTCCTTCTTTCTAATTATCATTTCTGCTCCTGTGGCTGGACTTTGATTCACCTTAAAGAATATTTAGGATTACAGTGGCAGGACAGTTGAGCCAAACAGCCCTGCCTGCTTTTCGTTCTAGCTAGGATTTTTCATCTTGCACTTATTCTCATCTTCCTCATTCATAGACTGTACAGCTGAGGACTAGTAAGTTGTTCGAAGGATCCTGAGAGCAGACTTGAATGAAGGAGGAGTTGTTCTGAAGGCATAACTCTCTTATTTTTCTTTTCTCACCTGCTAACCGAGTGCATGCATAAGTTTACTTTTTTAGGTGGTGCTCCTCTATCTGATGACATTGTTTCCTCTGTGCCTTTTTCAGGACCATTATGACTTTGGGATGAGAGCTGTGAAGACTGTCATCTCAACAGCTGGCAATCTCAAAAGAGAGAATCCTGATATGGATGAGGTAAATGTGCTTGTACTTCACACTGCCATAGACTTATGGGGCCTTTTCTGCATCTTCATACGAGAGGAAAGATCCCTGAAGTACTGAGTTTTTAAATCCTTGCAGGAGCTGATCTGCCTGCGAGCTATTAGGGATGCCAACATACCCAAATTCCTGCAGGATGACCTCAAGCTCTTCAATGGTATTGTCTCAGATTTATTTCCAAATATCAGAGAAACACCTGTTGATTATGGCATCCTGGAAGAAGCCATCCGCAAATCCTGCATCCAAGCGAATCTGAAGGATGTTGATGGTGAGGGGGAAGGCTCTCCACAAGCTCCCTCTGGACCTGGGCTTGTAGTCCAGCATGCTGCCCTGGAAAAGAGCCGTGTTCCCAGACCCACTCTGCATTGTCTTCCTGAACAGGTTTTGTTACTAAGTGCATCCAGCTGTACGAGACCACCGTGGTTCGTCACGGCCTGATGCTGGTGGGACCAACAGGTTCTGGGAAGACAAAGGTATGGCTGAGACAGTTTCTGGCCCCAGCAAACCGTCACCTACATGGTGATGCAAAGGGTTAAGTTTCGCAGAAGACCCACACTGGCATTTAAAGCTTCTCTCAGACAGAAGTCAGGGCACAAAGATGCTGCCTGTTAGTAAAAATTTATAGCCATAGGGAGGCATATTACTGGTTCACTGTTTGGAGCTGTGAGATTAGACTGAAGCTTATTAGTTCTGCTGCAGATTTCTAAGGCTGAGACATACTTTGACCTCTCAAGGTGCTTCAGGCCCCTTGTACAGAAGATCTAACTTCTTCCTCCCCTGCATGTAGAGTGCTTAATTCCTGTGCTTTTATTTCAGCCAGGCATCTCCTTACTATGACATTACCCTTCAGTATGTCTCTTTTCTCACTGCCTTTTGAATGCAGTTGCTGTGAGAGCAAGTGGCTTGGTCGTTCTGGAGCCATGGCTGTTAACTCTCTGGCTATCCTGCTTTTGCAGAGTTATGAAGTCCTGGCAGCTGCAATGACATCGCTGAAAGGTCAGCCTGCAGCCAGTGGTGGGAATTACGAAGCAGTTCGGTACTTTGTACTGAATCCCAAATCCATCACAATGGGCCAGCTCTATGGAGAGTTCAACTTGCTAACGCATGAATGGTAAAGTACAAAACCTTTTTTCCTTTCTTCCAGACAGAAAACACTTTTCTGGTCTTGATCGTCTTCTCTTCAAGGCTGAGAACCGTTTGGGGTGGTGGCATAAAACCAGAAGCGATCAAGTCCTTATCCCCACCAAGCCACAATAGCCAGTCACGGCGATTTAAGCTGCCATCCCTCATTGTGCGCTTGGCCCGTCTGCCAGCACATGCCCAGACAGTTCCTGCAGCTCAGCTCACAGCATTAACTGCAGAACAATAATTCAATAGCTGTGGAGCACATGCCCCTGCTCCTAAGATACAGCAGCTTAAAAACACTTGCTTTGCTTCTGAAGAAAAGTGACCTCTGTACTGCGCACTTGAATTGTTCTGTATAAATACTCTGGTATCCTTGAGTGATGAGGAATGACTTTGAGGCATAAAGAGGCACTTCATTCCTGTTGCCAGGGCTCCTGCTTGCTTACATGGTTTGGAAACAAGAACCAATAGCCCACTTGCCCTCTTTACAGCCCGGTCCTACTGCTTATGTTTCCATATGTGACCTGAGGTTGACTTTGCAGCTCACTTTATCCATAAGCTAGGATGTGAGAAGCAGTGTGAATCGCCCTTTGGCCCTGTCAGCCAGCACTTGCCCCACACAGGGCAAAGCTAAAGATTGTGTTCTGTAAAATGAGGGAAATTAAATGTATATGAAACTAACTACCTCTAGGAAAAGTGCAAGCAAGTAAACATTATTGATGCTGTGACCAGAACTTCCCAGCTTAGAATCTGATACATATTTACTGAAGGACATTTTATAGGAGTTCTAGTTAAGCTCAGCAGTTTATTTGTGATGTGACTCTACCCAAGGGCAGCACACAGGCATGTCAGTGTGACAAAAAGAAAAATACAGCAGTGATGTAAAATATATTTACAGACAAATCCATCTGTTTTAATCAGCTGAGCTTTAGAACAGACTGTTTTCCCTTGGTCTCAGTAACAATAGTCTGGAATTCACTAGTGCTATAAAAATAACAAATAATTATTTAATAGTGGGAGTAGAGTCCAGGGTCTGAATGGAAACTACACTCCAGGTTTCCATGTACAGATTAAATTCTTGCTGTCAACAGCCAGCATTCCTTGTGTCTGCTCTCCTGGTCACCAGCTCCAGCACCACTCGGGTTCACAGGCAGCTGAGGATGGGGAACTTCAGTTATAAAGAGGGTAGGGTCATGCTCTTTAGCCTGGAATTGTCCCCGTTACCTTGAGAAAAAAAGAAAAAGAGGCACCTCCAGAGAGCAGATAACCTGCCTATGACCTGAACTGGATGCTAGCAAGGCTTCTTTACTCTTCACTGAGGACAGAGATGTTAAAGGGAAGCTTGACATTTCAGTTAAATGACATTAATTCCAGATCCTAATGCCTAAAGAAATTGTTTTGTGATGTCACGCAGCCTGAGATGTGTCTCAGTGAAAAAAAAGAATGAGGTGGACCTTTTTGCAGCTCATGGAAAAGGGAGAAACATGAACCTGCATAAGAGTGCCTTTTGTGGTGGGAACTTTGCCATTTATTTCCGCAAAACCAGAATGGGCCAAGCCCTGCCTTCCTCCTGCCTTTCAGGACAGATGGGATCTTTTCCACACTCATCCGTCGGGGAACCGTGGCCACTGACTCCACCAAGAAGTGGTACATGTTTGATGGGCCAGTGGATGCTTTGTGGATTGAGAACATGAACACGGTACTTGATGATAATAAGAAGCTGTGCCTCAGCTCAGGGGAAATCATCAAGATGACAGAGGTAACTCATCCCTCCCTCTTCTGCTGCCTGTTGTCTGTACTCCTTCCTCCCTGCACTGAAATACGTATCAAAACTGAGCAGGTCCTTATCCTTTCTTTTCTTTCCTAATTTCCAGAGCATGACCATGATGTTCGAAGTCCAGGATCTGGCTGTTGCTTCCCCTGCCACAGTCTCCCGCTGTGGAATGGTTTATCTGGAGCCCAGTATTTTGGGGCTGGAGCCCTTCATTGAATGCTGGCTGAAAAGTATGCCAGACATCATGCAGCGCTTCTCACAGAAGCTGGATTCTCTCTTCAGGAGATTCCTCCAGGTGAGCTGCCATTCTGTTCCAGCCTTTCCATGTCAGCTTGGATATCAACCAGCCCAGACTTGTCAAGGTCTGGATTTAAATGCCATTGTGGGAACATTTCATACCAGCATAATACCTATCAGAGAGACTTCTCTGTGAATTTTGTGGCGTTAATAGAGGTTACTCAACAATCTCTGTAGATGTGACTAAGTCTTATTGGTCATTATAGTTGGTTTTATTTCATTTTAAAATTATCTTCTGGACAAAGCCATCCCTAGTGCAGTTCCATAGCTTACAGTGGAGTACCTCCAGGGAGAAGGTTGTACAAACAAGTCTTGTTATTTCTACTCTGCTGATAAGCCATTATTTTAATGAAGAACCTGGAGCTGCAAAGGAAAGCTCTGAAGGGAGCAAACCATTTAACAGCACTGATAGCACAAGATGCACATAACTGTTGCACAGAACCAAAAGGGAGGCCCAGAGGTTTCTTAGTGTTAAGACTGAACCAAAAGGTTCAACTTGCTTTTCTCCAGTCAGAACAGTGGTACTTGGGATGCAGTTGGAAATGGCAGCATTCTCAGTCACGCTCTCCCCACTAAACATAACATGGTGGAGGTGAACAAAAAGGTAAAACCATAGACAGCTGTGCTGGATGGTGACACTAAGCTGTCCCTGCCTATCTTTCCAGGAGGCCATCGACTTTTTACGAAGCTCTGTGAAGGAGATCATTACCTCAACAGACAGTAACCTCACAAGGAGCCTCCTCGTGCTGTTGGAATGTTTGTATCAGCCTTTCATCCCCATTAAGGTAGATTTTGCTACCTCTATCACTGTTACTTGTGCCTGTAACTCTTCAGGACACTAAGTTATGGAGAGGGTTAGTCACCAGAGAACAAGATGTTGGTGCAGAAAGGTCATGCTGTAGCTCATCTACGTGGCAGAAGGTAATACAACATCCAGCAAAGCACAGGTAAACCTGGAAGGATTATGCTCTGCCCACTGAAGGAACACAAGATAAGCTCCATGCCTACCAGGCTGGAGGGCAGAGGTTCACTTTTATTTATAGCAGAGGGAATTGGAGAATGAGTGGAAAGCAGAGATCAGAGCTGAGCAGTGATGCACTTCAGATTGCAGGTCCTTTGAGAATTAGTATTGAAGAAGGCCGGATAATTTTCAAATTAAAAACCTAAGACTAAATTCTTCTCCCAGCTCCTGTTGAGTGACGTTAGTTCAGCAAAGGGAGTCTCTCAAGTACACCAATGAAACAAAAAATTTTAATCCACAGAATATATTAACAAGGCCTGTGAAAAAGTGGCTAGAAAAAACTACATAGAAGCTAAACAGAATTATGAGCAAATTAAGAAGAGTCTGGGGTTTGTGTACCTCAATTATACCTGAGAATTTTTCTTCTGCTTGTCTCTGGTTCTAAGGGATTTAAGACGATTCCCCGGGAGAAGGTTGCTCGTATGGGCGAGCTGATTGAACCTTGGTTTATATTTGCCTTGATCTGGAGTGTGGGCGCTACTGGAGATTCCGCAGGTCGTGAGGCCTTCAGCTCATGGCTCAGGAATAAGATGGCAAAGGAGAGGGTGAGTAAAGGAAAAGCAGATCTTCTCTTGTTATAGAGGAAGTACTAGTGAGGAATGGGGATCAGAGCAGATTGCCTGGGAGCTTTGGATGGACTTCCTCTTGGCAGCTGGTATGCCACTGTCTCAAAGGGACCCCTGGAGCTGGACATTCTGGGAGAGATCTGAGCCCCCGGGCCTGGGTAGTATCCCATTAGTAAAGTACTTCCTTGAAGTAGTGCATATCCTCCTGTGAATTCAGCTGCGTGGCAGCCAGGTTCAGCACAGCTTTATTCTCACAGGTCCGGTTACTCTTCCCAGAAGAAGGACTGGTTTATGACTATAGACTGGATGATGCTGGGCTTAGCAGTACTGAAGAAGATATGGATGAGGAAGTCGTTAGAGAGGTATAATATTTCATTTTTAATTCCAAGCTGGGTAATTTAGGAGGAGGCACCAGGAAGCAACACAATCCTACAGGATTTGGTAGGATTTTCTCATCAAGGGCAAATTAGAAAGGCCTAGAGGAAGCAAACAAGAATGTTTAAATCAAAATTAAGCTTTTCATTGAATCAAGAAGGCAGTTTCTTGCCTTCAGAGTTGTGAACCAGATCTTTCACAGCTGAGCCGAGAGCTGGTCAGTTGAAACCTGAGTGCCTCTGTCAGTGCTCAGAAAAGTGAGAGGTGGCACAGGTGTGGCTGCTGGAGCACAGGGAGAAGTTCAGATGGATAGATCTGTCTGTGTGAGAAAGCAGTGAACAACAGCAGAAGAGCTATGTGCAGCAGAGTCTGGAGTAGCAGCAAGGCAGACAAATATTCCATCTTTTTCACAAGAGACAGCAGTGTAGGGCATGTCAGGGTCATCTTGACTGACAGTCACCAGGCTCTGGGCTAAAAGGAATTTAAAAAGGAGGGAAAATGCTTCCCCTTCCTGAAATGAAAGAAAAAACCCTACATGAGTGTCAGACGCTTAACAGAAGGTGCCAGTGCGGTCTCAGTGGGAAGGCCACAGGGGCGGTCAGGAATGTAGATTCTCTCCTGTACTCTCCAGCACAGCCCTGGCAGAACCTCTATCTCGTTTGCATAGTGGCCTCTGGGAGGCTCATCTGCAGCTTCAATCTAGCACAAGGGATCCATGTCTTGTGTGAGTGGAAAACCTCACGGGCCTCTGAGTGTAATGGGGGTGATGGCAGGGAACAGGAGGACAGGATCCCGGATAAGCCCCCTTCAGCCCTCTGCCGTGGGCAGAATTCCTATTCTTGCAGATATCACAAGCACTCCATCCCACTTTGATCCCAATTCCCAGAAGGGAGGGCAGGTGTGTCACTGCTGGGGCAATAACCTCTAACTCTCAGGCCCTGTGCCTCCCAAAAGTCATAAGTCAAACATTCCCAGCATTGCCATACAGAAAAGTAAGGGTGGCAAGACTCAACACAGGGGCTGGAAACCTGAATTTCTCATCAGAATCCAAGCTATTACACGGGGAGCAGTGACAGGGAAAACAGCAGAAATAGTTTTCCTTTTCCTAGAAGGGAGAGATGCAACTGCCCCCTCTAAGCAGACTCCAATCTTTCAGGTGCACTGGGAGGTGTGGCTGGATGCTACAGCAAAGTTCACCATGGTTCCAGACACCAACTTCTGTGACATTATTGTGCCCACGATGAACACCGTCCGAATGGCCTATCTGCTGGAGCTGTTGCTCACCAACTATAAGCCAGTACGTGCCCAGCCTTGTCTTTGAAATTTTGATTCAACCTCTTCCTCTCCCAGTGCAGTCAGAATTTAACAGCTACCTAATACTTTGAGATTATTTCCCACTCCCACGGATTTGTATTTCTCTGCTCCAATCTGTGCTTAAGCACTAAGAGTTACCTATTCAGTCCTCAGGCACCATGCCAGCACCCCAAAGGAATATCAACACTCAGCTGTTCAATCAAAATGCAGCAATTGCTAGATAGCCCATCACCATCACTCTTTACCTGTTTCCTAGAGTTCCATTTCATATTTCTCTGGTTGGATTCCATCCACACCAAGAGATTTTGGTGTTGGGCAGCTGACCTTACTGAAGAAGCAAGCCCAACAGTCCTCTCCCAACCTTTAAATGCCTAAAAGAGCAGTTACCTGCATTTCCTCCAGCAAATGTGAGAGTGCTGGGAAACACAGACTGCTTGCCTGTGATTATGCTGCATTGCTGATTGTGTTTCTAGGTTCTCTGCATTGGTCCCACTGGCACAGGGAAAACTCTCACAATTGCGGACAAGCTTTTGAAGAACTTGCCTAACAAATACATCACCCACTTCCTGATGTTTTCAGCACGCACCTCTGCTAACCAAACCCAGGACCTCATCGACAGCAAACTGGATAAGAGGCAAGATTCCTTTCTGTGTGTGCAAAGGCAGTATCCCTGAGCTCAGTGTTTCTATCAGCTTGGCTATTTAGTTTCATCCCAAGACCTGAAGGGGCCCTGAGGACGTACAGCTGTGGATAACAAGTAGTACACACAGCACATCTGAGCTGGGATCGTGAGAGCCAATAATAGCTTGTTATAATGGCAAGAAAGTGAGAAGGATTAGTGAGGGTCGGTAAAAGTTGCTCCAATTCTAGTTATTCCAGAAATACTACATTTCACAGCACAGGTGTTTGCAAACCCTGGTGTGGGATCTTTACAGAAAGTGATGAAGGGAGAAAATGTGGCTGCCCACTCGCAGTCCCACTCCCCACAGTAAACATCTTCCATTTCGCCTCCCTGGTCAGCCACGGGTTGGAAGTTTCCAACAGGTTCATGGGCTCAAGCTTTGCTTTTATTTGCACCCATTTACTCCTTGGCATTTTGCATAAGTAGACAAAATTTCACTCCTGCTTGGAAAGAAGCCAGTGCCTCGAACATTGCTCCAGATCTTTTCCATGCAAAGGCCCTTGCAAAGGAGTGTATCAAGTGTAAAAATAGCTGAAATGGTTGACTCAGGAAGCATCCATAGGGAAAAAAGATGCTTTTGGATCAAGTTAGGAGTACCTTTGCAATAGGAGTTGTCCTGTGTCCTGACACGGGTTCTGTCCTTGCAGGCGGAAGGGAGTGTTCGGGCCTCCAGTTGGTCGGTACTTCATATTTTTTATCGACGACTTGAACATGCCCATGCTGGAGCAGTACGGAGCTCAGCCACCCATCGAGCTGCTGCGGCAGTGGATGGACCACCAGGGCTGGTACGACCGGAAACAAATCGGTACGAGCCAGATCCTGTGCCCAGAGCTCGTGGCAAAAGTTGGCCTGTTAGATATGTGTACCTGCTGTGGAGATTTCTGGCGAGGGATTTTAGCCACAACTCAGCACTCATTCCTGATTTTGCACTCTCCAAGGTACTTTTAAGAGGCTGGTAGATATTAATTTTGTCTGTGCCATGGGACCTCCCGGAGGGGGAAGGAATCCTGTCACCCCACGCCTCACTCGCCATTTCAACTACCTCTCCTTCACCGAGATGGATGACAACAGCAAGAAGAAGATCTTCACCACCATCCTCGGCAGCTGGATGGGTAAGTCCTGCAGAAAACTGCCACCTTCTCCTCATGTTGCAATGGAGTTTGGAAGGGGAGGAATTAATACTGATGATCTGATCAAAGTGTTGAAAGCTGGGGCTTGCAGTGGTCCCTTGAAGATGCTTTAGGGAAGGTGTTTTATGAGGCTTAGCAGAGAGCTTATACATTATTTAGTCTCAGGGGCAAACTCTGCTCGTGCAAATCAGCAAACTTCAGCTTTGGCTTTCACAGTTGCATATGTTATGCTATAGCCTGGGCCTTTCAAAGAGGATTTTTTTTTGTGATGGATGATGCAGATATTCTTAACCTCAGCAGGTAAAGCTGGAACTCTTTTTTTTTTTTTTTTTGTCTTTTTCTAGATGGACTCCTAGGAGAAAAAAGTTACAGAAATCCAGTGCGTAAGTAAGAGCAGAAAGATGAGAGAGACTGAACAGAACAAGCTGGTGGGCACAGCATGGCACAGCTTACCTGTGCTTTCAGCAGGCAGACACTTGCCCAGACAACAGCCTTCTGTGGAAGCAGAGCCTTCTGTTACTCTCCATCTGCTGCAGCCTGTGGACAGCTGAGCAGGGTGGATCTGAGCATGGTGCTACAGCCACCATGAAAAAAGGGTTCATTTGGAGTGAAATGAGTCCTCTTATTCTTGACAGGGTGGGAATTTAGGATCATCTTTGCAAATATGCCCTCATCTGCAAATATGCCAGTAGAAGGGAGTGAGAATAGTCAGCTATGAGAGAAGCAGAGCAGAGCTCTCTGAGTGCTTGCAATATTCACAAGCACCAGTACCTGACTGTGATCTCAGGGGCACACTGAAACATCTAGCTGTGATTTAGAAAGAAATTGAAGGATTTTTGAAATAACGCAAAGAAAGTGCAAAATGCTGGGGTGTCACAGGGTTCTACTTCTCCAGGAATGTTTGTAATAAACTTCACTGGGAGAAAAAAATAATTATGCTCTAAAACTGGCAGCTGTGTTTAAATCTTGCCAGACTATTGCATAAGAAATTATTCCTCAGTGGCTTTGCATTTGCTGAGCATAATGAATTGCAGGGGGTTTAGCTAAGAGGACACTCACACCTTCTAGCTTAAAAGTAGCTGAGATTTCACTGCAGGAGTGCAAGGAGGGAGAAGGAAAACCTGTCTGGAGTACTTCAGGTAGGCATCAATTACCTGTCTGGCAGTGCCTCTTCTGTTCCTGGGGGGCATGAAGTCTACACACCACAGAATCACTGTAAAGCATTCTCCCACCCCCAAATCTGGCTTGCATTATTTGACAAACCCACTGGCAGCTGTCCACTGCAGTGAGCAGGTGCTTGGTTGGATCCCTCAGTGTCTCTGCAGAAAAAAGTGTGTTCCTGCCCAAGTCCTAGCCAGCACCTCTGACCCTCACTGCCACCTTCCTGAACTGCAAGGACCTTCTCAGCCCAGAGTCACCATCTTGACATCCTCTCCAACTACTTCTGTCTCTGCAGCAGGAGCAGATGCAGTAAAAGACTTGAACGAGCCCTTAGTTGATGCCACAATCTCCGTGTATTTGACCATCACATCCCAGCTGCTGCCCACGCCAGCAAAGTCACATTACACCTTCAACTTGAGAGACCTCTCAAAGGTGTTCCAGGGCATGCTCATGGCTGAGCCCTGCAAGGTCGAGGTGAGTCCTCCCATCAGCACAGCCCTGCCACCCAGGCAAGACCAGAAGTGTTCTAGTTGAGGCCTTATTGACAGGCCTGCAAACAGGCTTCAGTTTCCCATTGAAGATGCATTTTGAGACTGCCCAATGGGTGTAGTGGCCTCCCCTTTGGCTATTGCCTGGTACCAGTAGTAGGCAGACCCCTCCTTCATCACAGTGCTTCCTTGGCATGGTGAAGCAGGTAAGTGGCCACAGGGAGTCAGTAGGACACAGCCCACCCATTCAGGGCTGGATGGAGCCATGGGGGATCAGACAGGGGCAGAGGTGGTGTCCCATTACCTGCTTCTGTCAGTGGAGGCTTCTGCCCCTTCAGCTCTCCTGAGGACCTTGCTCTGGCTCCAGCCTGGGCAGTAGAGACTGAATTATCACTGGAAGTACTTAGGACCCTAAGTACTATAGGTTCTGTGCTATCAGCCAAATAAAAGGATCTTTCAGAAAACACACAAGAAAACTGTAAAAATTAAATCAAACTGGGGAAAGATGAGAACAAAGAACATAAAATTTAAATCTCTCAAAGAAAGCCCAACATATGGACAAATAGAGGGGGATAAGCTGAAGCTGTAATGAGCTCTCTGCAAAGCAGCTGTTTTGACAAGAGTTGTTTTTGAGAGGAGAAGGGAAAGCAGCTTCCTCCACCCAGTTCTTTCTCTGCTCCAGCTGCCTTCTAACAGGAGTGGAGCTGGCCACATGCTGGGCAGGAACCAGCTTTCCTGACAGCAATGCTCATAACACTTCTCTGCTTCTCTCCTGGCGGCTGTTTTGCTGGGATTTCCTACCAGAACAAAGAGCACTTGCTGAGACTGTGGTACCATGAGAGCTGCCGGGTCTTCCGTGATCGCCTGGTCAGCGACGAGGACCGGACCTGGTTTGACAACCTAATGACGACGAAGATGGAGGAGTTTGGCACCACTTTTAAGGAGGTGATTCCCACCCTACCAGTTCTCTTTGGAGACTTCATGGAGCCAGGTGCCAATGTCAAAGTATACCAAGCAATCGACAGCCAGGATAAGGTAAGGACGGTGTGGAATCATGTTGTGAACTACGTTCACATCTTCCCAGTCTTCTATAAACAAAGGGAAACAGTAATAGTAACAATAGAAGTGCTTTAATTGGAGGTATCTGAAACCACAAACCCTCCCAGGGGTCTCCTGTGAAATCCTACCCCGTATATGAATAGTGGCTGCATTTGTTGTGATGGGCAGTTGAGGTGGAACAAGCTGTCTCTGCATTGCAATCCTGGAGGCAGCCTGCTATGCCAAATCTCCCAAATGAGCCACACTTGGGACTGAAAAGTGAAATTTGCTGGAAAGAAATGGCACATTACCCCCAAACAATACTACTTTTGCCATTAAAGACTTCACAATTGACCTTTACAAGTAATTAATGTTACTGCCAGACTCCCTGTTGGAGAAGATACTGGGAGTACTTGGGTAGTGGTAATTAAGCAAAGGCAATGAGTGGTGCGTTTTGCTCTCATTATCAGAAACAGATGATTATTCTGTCGTCTCTCCTCTTGTGATAGCTGTGTGACAAGGACTGGTAATTAACTGAGCTTTCCAATCCCTTTTGCAAAGTAGGTAGGCCTGTCCCCCACCGAGACAGCCAGACTTAGAGGCAGCTGCACAGTCCCCACTGATGCACACAGGACTTTGGCATCTAGGCAGGGATCTCAGCACTGTATGAATTCCAGCTGGTGTTGCTTTCCCAGCTTCACAGTGAGATTGGTGAGGGGTAGGATCAAATCCCAGATGTCTTCATGCTTCATCTCCTTCTCTGGCCTGAGGGTGCTGTTGAAGAGAGGCCTGGGATGGGCAGGAGAAACTGCTCCTGCAGCTATTCCCTGTGATGGCTGGACTGGGAGAGGAGTGTGCTCCTCTACCCATCTACAGCCAGTGTTGTTTACTTCCCCAGCACCTGTGCTTTCCGGCCAGGATCCTAACCACAGGATTCAGCAGCAGGCAGTGGTCAGCTATAGAGCAAGGAAACTAACCCAGAGGGAGGCCCTGGAGCAGTATGGATCAGGCAGCCATAAGCTCTTTTATTTTGAACTACACCCCACTGTTTCTCGAGGCAAACAGCACTGTTGGGAACAGCAACCCATAGTCACTTGCCTGAGTTAGTTTAAGGCCACCACTGAGCAGCTGCTGCCACCACCACTAACTAAATTCAGCCCATCCAATGGCAGTTCCTTATAGGAGCACGGAGGAGAGCTGCTCCCAGACCCTGTTAAGCACCAGGCTCTGCCCTTCCCCAGTCCTGGCTGTGCCAGCAGACAATAACCCCACACACACACAACTGCTTTTATCTGGTAGCCACAACGGAGGATTTCTACCCACAGCTGAAGCTTGTGATTGAGGACTACCTGGAGGAGTACAATCAAAGCAACACCCCAGAACTGAAGCTTGTGCTTTTCATGGATGCAATACAGCACATCTGCCGAATCAGCCGGATTCTGCGGCAGGCTCCGGGCAACGCTCTTCTCCTGGGTGTTGGGGGAAGTGGGAGACAGTCTCTCACCAGACTGGCATCTCACATGTAAGTAATGCACTCCCACTTATGCATGTGATGTGGAGCACCTCCATTGGGGCTGCCTTCAGAGAATCACTTTTTCTGCCCTTCCCACTACCAGTTACATGTTTTTCTGGCTGCTGACTCCTCAAATGAGTCAAGAGCTAGGACTCAGTTAACGTGCACATCTGCACTGGGTTTCTAGCTAGCTCAGGTATCTCTGCTTTGTGTAAAACATGCTCCTGGGTTGGTTGCTGTCCTTGGTGCACAAGGACAAGCGTGTGCTTGGGACTCACTGTAGGAAAACAACTTGCTTGAGTCCTTTCCCTCTGAGTCCACAACACATACTGGGAATTGACAAAAAAGGATATTTTAATTTGATGTAACTCCACAGGCTTCTCTTTCCTTTAGGGCAGAAAATGAATGTTTCCAGATTGAACTGTCCAAAAATTATGGCATGACTGAATGGCGAGAGGATGTGAGGAAGATCATGATGAAGGCAGGCCTTCAAAGTCTACCCAAGACCTTCCTATTTGTAGACACACAGGTACAGGAGTATTAGCATGGTGGATTCCATCTCAAAAGGAGTCAGAAGCACATCTCCAAGCTCAATAAATTCCCCTACAGAGTATTAAGGAGCTTGACACAAACCAGACACAACTTGTATTTCTTCAGTATTCATCGTCTTATAAAAGAGCCCCAGGGAAACTAGAGGTGGTACATTTATTGCTAGAGGGTCTCTAGAGCTGTGTGTGAGTGGGTGGATTCTTCTCTTGCTCAAGGAAGCTCCTTTCAGCTCCATCCAAGGGTTTTGGTGGGTACATAGATTTTAGCTGTCTGAAGCTAAGCACTATGTTGGCCACTACTATTAGAAGTCCTAAGTAAAATTATTCTTTTCAAAAGTGGAGTAGATTTAGGACCTTATGCCTGCTGGTTCCACAGGATAATGCTGGCTTGTAACTGTAAACTGTAACTTGCTAATGACTAGGCGAATTTCCACTTCTGGAATCACAGTTATGTTTCCCATAGGCTTTTTTACTGCCTTCATTATCATAGGAACCATTCCCTTGTGGCAGAGCCCTAAGCAGGGAGATGAGCATCAGTCAAATGCTACTTGTTCCTGCAGCCTTTTCCCTGCAGTGAGAAGCATATGTGGGAGCAGAGGGGCCCAGGAGGGTGCATTTAGTCAAGGAGAGGGATGCTGTGTATTTCTGATTTAGCAAAGGTGGAGAGGTGAGTGTAGTGCTGGAGGGAGATCGTCCCACAGACTGTGACACATCCCTGCAATTACTCTGTCTCCCACATTGATCAGCTTAATTTTAATAATGAAGAGTTCTGTGCTGGAGGAACGAAGACCTGGAGCAACCAGGTGTCTGGGGTCTGACTGCAGAGGCAGGGAGCAAGAGCCTGAGCTCAGTTGGTCTGTAAGGAGACACGGAATGGGCAGAAGGAGGTTTGTTCTCAGACACACCCTCCCATGCCTGAAATGGCTGAATATGGCTGTTTAATTGGAAGTGCTGAACAAGAATCAGGGTGTGCCTTTCTGGAGCCAAGTGATCACAGAAATGGTTCCTTATAACAGAGGCTAAGGGCTGTATTTATGCAGAAATTATCTCCGTGGCATGTGAGACATGAGTGTCTCCTGATTTAAGAAACTGCTCTTTTTTTTACTTATCATCTGCTTAGATTAAAAGCGAATCCTTCCTTGAAGATATCAACAACTTGCTCAACTCTGGTGACATTCCCAACATTTACAATCCCGAGGACCAAGACCAGATCCTGACAGCTATGAAGCCTATTGTTCGAGATCTAGGGCAGCAGCCCACCAAGGCAAATTTGATGGCTGCATTCACAGCACGGGTTCGCAGCAATATCCACATGGTCCTGTGCATGAGGTACACTTCAGGCCTACAACTCCATGCTTTTAATGTTAATTATTCCCTCCTTATCCTTTGCCTTGCATCACTTTGTAATGGGATCTTTATTTCCAAGCCCCCAACTTTGAAGGAGGAGAAAGAATAGGAATATGGTTTGCTCTTTTTTTGCCTTTTTTTTTTTTTTTTTTACACTTTTGTGGTCTCAAGATGAAGTTTGAAATTTTCAAGAGTATGATGATGTGTGATTCAGATGAAACACAAAGTATCTCCTCCCTGCACCACTAGCCATTTGTTACACACATATCTTGTTTGAACTTGCGGCTCAGTTGCACCATGTTTACTCATGAATCTAATGCACGGTCCATAAGCAGCTTGCTTCCTTGCAGGAGGGGTACCAGAAGGCACAGGGCATTCTCAGTGCAAGAGCAAGTAGAAAAATCAGGGCCATGATTCTGGTTTGGTGATGTGATCTCTGCACCCACCTGCTTGAGATAAATGTCAGAGCACATTTATCCCTTAAGCCTTCTCCCTAGGGAGGGACCCATAAAACATCACCCTACTACCATCTTAATACTTCCAGAATATCCCGAGGACTGCCAAGGAATGAGCTCAGACATGTACCTTTGGGCATGCAGCTCACTGCCTGAACTTTCATTCCCCTTTTCCCTCCTTCCCTGGGTGTATTCCTGTCCCTCTTACTCTGCAAGGCTTCAGGGTGGTTCTGCAGAAGGAAAGCTATTTTGTGCTTGTATTTAGAGCCAGTTGTAACACATCTTCTCTGTGTGCCTCACCCTCAGCCCGATCGGAGAAGTGTTCCGCGCACGCTTGAGGCAGTTCCCCTCTCTTGTGAACTGCTGTACCATTGACTGGTTCAATGAGTGGCCTGCTGAAGCCCTGCAGAGCGTTGCCTCCTCCATCCTGAGTGAAACCCCACTTCTTGGTAGCGGTAATGAAGATCTCAACGGGATGGTAGGTGCCACACTCGGGAGTAATCTGCTCCCGTCTGTTCAGTGCACTATGTCTCTGGATACACCAAGACTTCAGAAGTGTCCTACCCTGCAGCAGAAATGTGCCATGGCAGGATCATTCAAATGCAGAACTGCACAGCTTTTGTATGCCTTGAAACAGGCTTGGCCATTTGTCACCCCTCTGTGGCACTAAGCCGACACACAGACATGAGCTCTGCTGTGACCGTATAGTTTGGTTCTTCATAAGCCCCTTTTGCTCTCTCTGGGCATCACATGGATTTGCCTTTCACATGTTCAGTACTGAATAAGATTGTTACTTTCCTTTCTACTTGTAGATTCAAGTATGTGTAGCAATCCACCAGAGTGTGGCAAAGAAGTGCCAGTTGTTCCTAGCAGAACGGGGCAGACACAATTATATCACTCCCAAAAGCTACCTGGAGTTCCTCAGCATCTTCAGTTCCCTCATTGGAAAGAAGCAACAGGAACTGAAGACGGCCAAGAACAGGATGCAAAGTGGCCTGGACAAGGTTTGTCCCTCACACCCACGAAAGTTTTGGGGCCACCCCTTATGCACTCTGAGCAGTGTATTTATAGCTGCAGAGATACAGTCAGATGTCCTACACATGTCCTGTGTAACAGGAAAAAATTCAGGCTAAAGCAAGTGAGAACTATGCCTTCTGCCAGGGCCAGTCTTTCTGAAGGTCTGAGTCTGTAACAGCTCTAAAAGAATAACGATCCCCAGTCTTTGGGGACCACAGACCTCTGTGTAGCTCATCTCTCAGGATATTCCTTATTAACTTGTAATTGAAAACCCTCTAACAGAAACATTGTTCTGCTGCCTCATTGCCACGAGCTTATGAAGTAATGCCTAACATGTGCAGGCAGCATTAGGCACTACTGTTTATAAGCACACCACAGTGTCAGATTGTTGCTTTAGCAGGAACCAGGGCGAGACCTGTGCTTTGCACAGTCCAACACTCGGCAGGGAGCACCCTCCAGGGCAGCACAGCCTCTCCCTAGGGCTTTCCGTGGCTGCTGGCCCTGCTCTTAACTCTGCTTTGCTCCCACAGCTCCTGCGAACAGCAGAGGATGTAGCAAAGATGCAGGAGGAGCTGGAGTCCTCCCGCCCTCTCCTGGCACAGGCAGCCAAGGACACCGAGGCAACCATAGAACAGATAAAGGTACCGCTGCTGGGCAGCCCTGCACTTTCTAACCTTGACTGCTCAGACTGGACTGGACACAGGCTGGAGGGGCCTGGCAGGGATTGTGTAAAATCCTGCTTGATCAGATGTAAAAACGCTTCAGATTGGCACGGCAGATATTTGTGCAGAGCTGCACTGACAGCAAAAACTGCCTCCTGCTGGGGTCCTGCTCTGCTGCCAGTGAGCACCAGCTGTTGCAGAAGCGATGGGTCCCGTGCTCCTGTCTGAAACCACCACCCAGGGGTCAGCCAGCCAAGCTCCCAGCTCCCATGCCCTTGCAAGCACAGTCCAGCAACACTTAACACAATCCTCAGGTGGCCTGAGCAGCTCTACGCCTGTTGTTGTTGAAAAGGATCATTCCTCCACATCCCATCCCCAGGGAGCTGATCCAGCTGCAGCCTGCCCCCTATCATTGTGTGATGATCCCAGACCTCAGGGATCATCACACAGTCACTCAGGCCACTGCAGAAGAGGGAATTGTTCTGTGTTGGCTGTCACTGCCTTCTCTCCTTGTGTTCCTCTCTGCCCATCTCCTACTGTGGGATGGCCGCACTGGGCCAGAGTGAGCAGGGACTCTAATGTCGTACAACTCTGCATGCAGAGGGGAAGGAGTCTGCAATCTCCTAAATTCCCACATAGCAGATAAGGATTTGTCTATATTCCACATTTCCTTTGTGCCTCCTGGTAGTGTTTTAACCCTTGGGTAGGCAGAAGTGGCAGTTTTAGAAACAAGCCCCTAAGCATATCTTCCTATTCCTCCATCTTCCTACAAATTTGCACCCCTATGCATCCACTACTCGTGCCAATAGGAAAATGGGTAGAGCAGCTAATTCCTGCAACACTAACATCATTCCAGGCACAGCCAGGGCTGGAGCTTGTGGGTGGTTTATACAGGCTGACAAAAACCTCCCAGGATGGTGCAAGAAGGCCAGCATTAAGGTCGCTGAGATCTGCTGGAAGAAGACACACAAGCTGCCAGGACAGCTGTGATCCTTTCCTAGCCTAGCCAAACTCTGCCTCCAGCATGCTTCTGAGGTTCTCTCTGGTGTTGCAGGTGGATACAGCTGTGGCTGAAAAGACAAGAAGTGCTGTGCAGGCTGAGGAGGCAAAGGCCAATGAGAAAGCTCAGAAAGCCCAAGCCATTGCAGATGATGCTCAGAAGGACTTGGATGAAGCCCTCCCAGCCCTGGATGCTGCTCTTGCCAGCCTGAAGAACCTCAACAGAAATGATGTTACAGAGGTAACTGTGTCAAGGGAGAGGGTGGCAGAGCTGGGTCTGGTCAAGCCTCTCCCTTTGCAGCAATTCCCCTTCAATAGGCTTGCAACATTCCCAGCCTTTTCCTCCATCCATTCCCCTGGGCTCACTCTGGGAAGCTGCCCATGCAGCTTCTCACCTTCACTCCTTCAGATGCAAACTGAAGGGCAGAAAGGCAGTAAGGGGCTCCTGGGTGTTTCCAGCATGTCCTGGAGAGGCTGTGGAGGGGGGCTCGCCCCACGTGCCTGTCCATGGGGGTAGGCAGCAGGGACCACCAAGCAACACCAAGTGCTGACTGTGCAGCACAGGGACAGAGCTGGCAGCACCCTGAACCTGCAGGCTCTTTGGAAAGGGACCCACCACAGGCAGAGAAGAGGCAGCAGGCTGAATTCAAGGAATGCTGGCTTGAAATAGGCTAGTGAGAGTAAGAAGGGTGATTCTGAGCCAGCAAGCATCACAGCCCATGCCCATAGCCAAGAGAGCACACTCAATAAGTAGATTTCACCACAAAGGGACAGACTTACTGCTCTGCAGTTGAATAACAGACCTTTTTATTTTTCCAAAAGCATACAAACCCCTTTCCCTAGAAAGTGGAGAAAGATACAAACAGTGTTGGTCCACTTGCTCCCAGCACCCATCCTCTTGTAGAGCTGGCATGAGAAGTGTCTTGTCTATCCAAGGCTTCCAGTGCCACAAGATGCATCAATTTCTTATACATCATTTAAACCAGCCCCAAGGAACTCTGTGTTTAAGGAAGAAGCTCCCAGTTTCTTTTAAACCCAGCTGCCAGGTCATGACCCAAGTAACCTGTCACCAGAGCAGAGACCACCAGAGTTCTCTCCCAGTCCAGAATTAAGGACCCAGCCCAACCAAGAGAGGACACCACTACTGTGGCAGGGAGCAGGGATCCCTTTGACCAACTCCTTTGCATAGGGTAGCTCCCTCAGGGGAGGGGAAGGAAGCTGATGCCTGCTTCTCCAGCTCCTCCACCACCTCTCTCAGCCGATCCTCATCGCAGTAAAAGTACACATACAGGTTGCGCTCTGCCTGCAGGATGGGGTTCTCCAGAGCCCTGCGCTTCACCTCCAAGTCACCCAGGAGGTCTGTCAGCTTTTGGTAGAGGTCATCCTGCATGATGATCAATTGCTCCATCAGCTCAGTGATCTCCTAAGGGACAGAGCCCAAACTCATGTCAACATGGAGAAATAAAGGGATTTTCCTCAGACCTGTGGAACAGCTCAGCCCCCGAGAAACAAACTACCCACCCAGCTCTGGCCTGCAAATCCTCCCAGTCCAAGGAGCAGAGGTGGCTTACTGGGACACCTTGGTTCAGGCACCCCAATCTCAACACTGAACAGCACATGGGAGACACTGTGAGAATCACCTTTATCCCATAGCCAGCCACTGCCTCACTGGATGGTTTTTGGGACAAGGCAAGGGTCAGGCCAACCTGCCCTCCCCTCTGTGGCTGAGGCAGCAAGGTCTCCCCCCTGCAGGCAGGGAGGATGGCAGAGGGCTCCCTGTGCCAGCCTGCTGCCCCCCAGCAGGGCCCAGGGGAGCAGGAGTGCGTCCTTACCGGCGAGGAGAGCTGCAGCTGGTTGGAGCTGTTGTACAGCTGGTGATAGAGCACCTCTAGGGAGGACTCCAGGGCAGACACCTGGGGCATAGGAGCTTCCAGCTGGGCTTCCAGTGCCCTCTTGTCCTGAACCAGCTGGGAGCACTTGGCTGCCATGGCCTCATAGCTGCGGAAGGGCTGCTTCTCCTGATCCTTCCCCATCAGCATGTCCCAGAGCCTGTGAGAGGGGACAGCCAGCCAGAGCTGTGAGTACAGCACCAGTGCTGAGGAAGAACAGGGCTCTGAGGTTGTTGTGCACTCTAAGACTGGGATGCAAGCTGATGTGGGTCAGCAATGAGAAGACTCCAGAGCCACTCCTGATGAACATCCCATGTCATGGAGCTCTGGGAAGAGCACCATAAAGGACCAGGCTGGCTCAAGAGCCAGTGTGTGATTTCTTTTTGGCAGACACCAGCACCAGCTACTCCAAAACAGTGTGGGGAAGACTGAGAAGACCCAGCCAATGCAACTGACTGACAACCTAGTCAGAGAAAGGTCTTGCTCAAAGCAGCTTGTGCTTTCTTGTGGCCCAGCTCTCCTTCTCCATGGCTGAAGATTTGCCTCTACACTCTCTACCTTAACAGTCTAGACAAACTTCTGTTCTCTGTACTCATTCCATTCTCCAAGCCCATACTTTGCTTCCTCACTCCAAGCCAGCCAGAAAGAAGCAGATCTGTGGTATTTCACACCACCGTGGAGTCACAGTGGCTCTGCACTGGCAGAAGAGCACTGCTAGTCTATCTGGTAGCTTGGGTCTGCTGCCTGCCTCGGCCATTCCCATGCCACTGCCCCCACATGTAGTTTGTTCTTTGTGCTCAGACCCCCTAGGCCCTTACCGTATAGCAGTGAGGTCTTTGGGGTCTATCCATTTGCGTGGATGACCCATCTGGGAGGACCTGACATCTCTGAAGCTGTTCTGCTGCTCCTGCAGCCTGGTCTGGGATTCCCTCGTGATGGTTTCGATCTTCTCCAGCCAAGCAGCTTTCTCTTCCAGCTCCTTTCTCTCCCGTTTCAGCTGGAGCTCCAGCAGGTCCAGGCGGCTGTGCTGGCTCGGCAGCCACGCGGCCGCCTCCCGCTGCCTCCGGGCAGTGTGGTGGAGCCGGGCAGCCTCCAGGCTGAAGTGCTTGTGCAGGATGGGCAGGCGGAAGCAGCGGTGGGCCTCTGCCCTCAGCAGGGCCGGCAGCTGGTGTGTCAGAGTCTGCGTGATGTCGAACCGCAGGGCGTGCAGCTGCCTCTGCAGCACGGCAGCCTGGCTCCGGAGCGCGGCCCCGGCCGCCTGCTGCGTGGGGGACACGAGACAGGCTGGTGACACTGCTGCCCGGCTCTGCCACCCCCTCCCAGCTTGTCAGCTGTGCTCCAGTGGTCAGCAGGAGGGACCCCCTGTGCCACAGGCAGCCCCTGCCAGAAACGAGATGGCGGAATGGGGGCACTGGCCCTACCTGGTTATCCTCATGATCTTCCAGAGTCCTCTGGGCCCACTCCAGTGCAGCATGGGCACCTTCCACTTTTGCTGCCGTGACTATAACCTCTCTCCGGGCACAGATATGTGCTGTTTCTATGAGGACCAGCTCCTTCCAGAAGCTGTCTTGGTCCTCCGGTAGCTCATCTTCATCAGTCCCAAGCCTTCTTGGCGTTGATGTTTTCTTGGCGTCCATTCTCTCTGTGAAATCCTGGCTGCCATCTCTCTCCTTCTCACTCTCCATGCTCAACATGTCTCTCTCATTCCCCACCTCCACTAGCAGCTCTACCTTTGAGTCTTGGACCAATATTCCCAAGCTTGCTGGTGCCACCCCCCATGGTGTCTTTGTGCATTCTTGATAAGGAGCTCCTCTTTCTTGTGGCGTTTCACAATATGAGTCCTTCTGTGTCCCAGCCTCCAGCCCTTCCTTCAGGCTGCTCTCTCCCTGTGCACTTGCTTCCCAAGCATCTGGAGCCTGGACGCTCTCTGGTAGGACCTGCTGGATGAACCTCTCAAATGCGCTGGTAGCCTGTTGTTCTTGCTCCAGGTAAGGGCCAAGATCCATCTGGCACAGCAGTCTTGGCAGCTGGCCCATCCCCGTGCTCCCATGACACTCTGACACCTGCTTTGCAGCCTCGCTGACCTGGCTCAAGACAGCTCTGGTTTTGAAGATCTTTTCTTTCAGGTCCATATGAGCCATCCTCAAATCCTGCTTCACCACGTTCTCCTCCTTCTCCAAATGCTTCTGCTCCTGCTGCAGCTTGTCTGTCCAGGCCAGCAGCTTCCTGTACCTCCAGAGCTGGCAGTCACGATAGTCCTTCAGCTCCTGAAGCTCCTGCTGCAGGGCCTCTTGAGAGGGCCCCTCATCTGCTATCCTGCTCGGGAGCTGTGGGGCCTGGCAGCACATCCGCAGGGCCTCCTCCAGGGCATCACCTTCCAAGATGGGTTTGCCTGCAGCCAGCAGGGCCTCATAGGCTTCTACCTCAGCTGGGCTCAGCACATTCTCCTCACCCACCATGCTGCAGAACCACTCGAGGAATTGCTTTGTCTCAGGGCAGTCAAAGAGCCACTTAAAGTCCTTCTCACAGAGGGTGTCTGCATGGGGGCAGATCAGCCTCAGCGTTGCCATAAAGTCCGCTGCTCTGTTGATAGTGTCCAGTGGGAGGGCCTGGGAATATCTCCAGCTGAACATGGCAAGGATGGTCAGCACTAGAAGGGAAAAAGCAGGAGTCATCCTTAGACATCCTGACACCACAGTCATCTCAAGGATGCTGCAGCAGCACTCCTAGGTGCCTGCTAGAGGGGAGACTCAAGAGTCCCTCCTCAAGTGCTGAAGACCAGCTCATGGGGTGTGGCCTTGCTGTGGTGGGGTACAAGACAAAGGAGAGCCCATAGAACAGTGGGGAAAGCCTGCCTGTATGGCCATTTCCATACAGCCTTCCCCCTGGAGTCATACAGATTTAGCAGTCCCTCCAAGACATATTCAGCCCATAGGGACACACCTTCGCAGTATGAGAGCAGGCTCTTTCAGCCTTCATGGAGTTTAGTTTGCTCCATTCCCTTTCTAATAACCAGCTTTCCCTTCAAATGCCTCTGTCCTTCCTGCCTGTGTATTGCATCCTCTAGGCGTCCTAGCTCTGGTCCCAGTCTCCCCTGGCCCAGCTGAGGGAGGGATGAGCACCCCACCTCCCAGAGAATCAGGTTAACCCACTGTTTCCATTTGGGTTTCGCAGGTACGAGCCCTGCAGCGGCCTCCCCCTGGTGTGAAGATTGTGATTGAAGCTGTCTGCATTATGCATGGAAAAAAGCCCAAAAAGGTGGCAGGAGAAAAGATAGGCACCAAGGTGGATGATTACTGGGAGCCAGGCAGGGCCCTTCTCCAGGACCCAGTGCAGTTCCTGAACAGCCTGTATGATTATGATAAGGTAAGCAGTGGCAGAAGGAGGCTGTGACTGGGATCAGGTGTTGCCTCACAGACATCCTTCTCACAGCAGTAGCAAATTGAGCTCCTTGTGGGCAACACCCTTCAGCAGCACCGAGGATGAGGATGTATTTGGCCTGGAAACCCTCATGGACTCGATGATCTTGAAGGTCTCTTCCAACCCAGACATTCTGTGAATTCTGTGTCAGTTGGGTGCACTTCATTGCCTTGGGCAATGGGACCCAGGCACACAAGTCTTCCCGTGCTGTCCCCCTGTTCTTTTGTGTAGAGGAGCTAGACAGAAGTGGTATGGGAAGGGATTTACCCAATCCCACAGCTGTGGCTCCCAGACCTCAACATGCAGAAATTTGATTCCTCTTGCTCCAGTGCAATGCCTTGACCACCCTGTCAGGTCCTGGGGTGCTGCTGCCTCTGGGGGAAGCCCTTAAGAGATCAGTGATGAGTATGCTAGAGATCTGACTGAGGAGAGTCTCCTTCTCTCCCACCATTCTTTGCAGGATAACATTTCAGACAGTGTGATCAAGGCCATCCAGCCCTACATTGACAATGAGGAGTTTCAGCCAGCTGCCATCGCCAAGGTCTCCAAAGCCTGTACCTCCATCTGCCAGTGGGTGCGTGCCATGCACAAGTACCACTTTGTGGCCAAGATCGTGGAGCCCAAGCGGGTAAGAGACTCTGTGAGACCCAGTTGCTTTTGGTGTTCAGGAGCACAGTACCAGCAGGTCCCTTCTGCAGGAAATGGCGGGAATCACCACATTCTGCAGGTCAGAATGTAATGTCTTTGTCATCCAGCGATTGGATTGACTGAGATATTGAGATATCAGTAGCTAGTGCTTATCAGCAAGCACTTTTATGGAAAACCAACTCTTGCTCCAAGGTCTCTGGCTTTTGGGGGAAGAGCCTGACCATATGCCCAACAAAGCCACTGTTTCCTTGTGCGTCTCCCCAGCAAGCCTTGCGGGAGGCAGAGGAGGACCTGCGTGCCACTCAGGCGGTCCTTGACGAAGCCAAGCAACGCCTGAAGGAGGTTGAAGATGGCATTGCTGCGCTGGAAGCCAAGTACGAGGCCTGCAAAGCCAATAAGGAGGAGCTGGAGATGAAGTGTGAGCTGTGTCTGCAGAGGCTGGCCCGTGCTGACGTGGTAAGGGACAGAGCTGGGTTCCGCCTGCTTACGTGAGATAATTTCAGACCGCACAGCACAGCGGTGAAAACATCCATGAGCCTGCAGCTCATGACAATCCTAGGCTGAAGCTGCCTGGCCTGATCTCAGCAGCTCAACAGGACTGGAAAGCTAAGCTAGCCATACATTTTTGTGAAAAGCTGCTGTCCTCCTGTGCATAGCTTCCTCAGCTAGCAATGGGTCTCCAGGACAGCTGAGAGCAGCCCAGTAATCCCAGGATTAAGTGTTCAAAGTCGGGAACAGAATTCAGAATATGTCAGGGGCCACCTGAACCTCTGGTCACCAAAGTCACCTGCAGCATTACCCAGAGAGCAGCAGGTCCAGGACACAAAGTTAGACCACACAGCAGCTCTCATGTGTGCAACTTATCCCACAGCTCATCAACAGCTTGGCTGATGAGAAGGTGCGCTGGCAGGAGAGCGTGGAGAGCCTGGATGACAAGATCAACAACAGCTCTGGGGACGTGCTGGTTGCAGCTGGCTTTGTGGCCTACCTGGGCCCTTTCACAGTAAGTGTGCAGTGCTCCCTGTGAGGCCCTTGGTTTGCAGCTCTGCTGTCCTGGCCATGGAGAAAGGAATAGGATACAAGGGTGTGAGATCCTTCCAGGATCTCTCTCCACTTGTGCCAGAGGCTGCAGAGGGCCCGTTTGAATGGGAACAGGAGGGTTTAGATACCCACACCAGACAACCTACAACTTAAAGAAAGGCTATGATGGTGTTTCTCGTGGCAGGGAGACTACCGTGCTGCACTGTCCGAGGAGTGGATGAAGGCGCTAGCCAACAACTTCATTCCCCACAGCTGGGATGCAAGCCTCATCAACACCCTTGGAGACCCCGTGGAAATCCGCTCCTGGCAGGCAAGTTGCAAAAACCCCAAACCAAACAACACTTGAGGAAGAAGGGGCCTCAGGTAAAGACTCAAACACTCAGCTCACCACTCACTAGGATCACCTGCACCAAAGGACAGGCCCCAGACCAAGCAGCTGGGTAATGACCAAGCACCTCCACAATGCAGAGCTGCAATTGCTGCCAGACCTGGGCAGCAGCAACGGCATCAGCCTTGACCTGAAAAGCTTGTCCTTTACAAATCCCAGGCCTAGAGCCAAGCTCTGGCCACAGCCTGCCCAAACCTGACCCCCCAGCACAGCTCCATCCCAGGGCTCGGCTGCTGGCAGAGGCACCTTCACCACCATTCCCTGTCCACTCACTGGGAGCACTCGGGGGCCAGGGCAGCAAGGGCTTCTCTCTGGTCACCTATGTGTGCTACCAGGTGTCCCAACAGCTTTTTCTATCCTGTTAGATTGCTGGTTTACCCAACGACACCTTGTCTGTGGAGAATGGGGTCATAACCCGATTCTCCCTGCGCTGGACTCACTACATAGACCCACAAGGACAAGCAAACAAGTGGATCAAGAACCTGGTAAGAGTTGTGGGGAGGAAAACCAGGTCTGCCAGGTAGGGGTAACAGGTTTCTGTCAGGAGCTGTGCAGAGCAACCTCAGGCTTTGAGCTCTAGAGCTGCAAAACCCCACACCATGCCAGCCCACCCTAACCAGCACCAGACAGTCTCCACTTCAGCATTCATCCCAGGTGGACTTCCCTTCCTGGGGAAAGCAGCACAGGGCAGGAGGAGCCCTCATGTAAGCAAGCAAGGCATCAGATTCCCACTCTGACTCTATACTAGCATTCTGGGAGCCTTCACCTCACAAAACAGCACCAGCATTTCCCATAATGGTTTTCAGGTTTCTAGGACAGGGAGGGATCAGGGTGGCATTACCTGGCTGTTGAGCACAGTCCCCACTGCCAAAGTGCTGACAACACTGACCACCACATCTTCTCCAGAGACACTTTACTGCCCTTTTGAAGGATCAGGCAGGAGGCTGAGGCAGCTGCTCCTGTTTTGCTCCCTGAGCGCTTTTCCCACCCACCTGCTCTCACTTTGCAGGCTCTGCCCTGGGTTAGCAGTGTGGGGCTCCAGAGGGGTATGGTGCTGTGAAGGAGATTCTCCCTATATCCCCCCTTTTCTGCTGCCTCACTGAGCTCTCTAGTACCTGCTGATGAGGGATAAACTTGCCAAAATAGCCAAAGTCTAGCTGAGCAAGAAAATATATTATTTCCGCTGCCCCAGGGGGCTAAATCAATCCAGTGAGAGATGTACTGTGCACCAGAGCTGGGTGTGAAGGTGGGAGGACACCACAGAAACCCTGCCCTCCTCTGCTGCCTTTCAGGAGAGGGAGAACAGCCTGGAGGTGGCCAAGCTGAGTGACCGGGACTTCCTCTCCACTCTGGAAAACACCATTAGCTTTGGGAAGCCCTTCCTGCTGGAGAATGTCGGCGAGGAGCTGGATCCAGTCCTCGAGCCTGTCCTGCTGAAAGAGGTCCTGTGTCTCACCTTGGCAAGGAGGGCAGTGGGTACCTGGCTGAGCCGTAAGGGGCCACCTGGCCAGGGTGCCATGGGCAGTGGTGCTTTTGTAGGTCTCTGTGGGCAGGCAGAACTCACATGGATAAGTGAGTCCTGTGCCTTGGCCAGGGCTCCAACACACTAACAGCCTCCTGCACACACCGGTCTTCTGCCAGCAGGCATCTTTGCCTGGGAGGCAGGGCCATGAAATTCAACTGCTGTCTTCAGGTTCAGGCCTTTAGTTCTGTTAAAACTTTAGTAAAGCTTGGAGCTCCTCTGTCCTGAGAGCCTTCAGAGCCCAGGGCACAGCAGGATGCCTTCTCTCACGAGAGGTAGCCATCCCAGCCTTCCTGTATTTGTCCTTCTCTGGTACAGACCTTCAAACAGCAAGGCAACACCGTGCTGAAGCTGGGGGATACAGTGATCCCCTACCATGATGATTTCAAGATGTACATCACCACCAAGCTGCCCAACCCACACTACAGCCCCGAGGTCTCCACAAAGCTCACCCTCATCAACTTCACCCTCTCACCCAGGTACCTGCTTTTACCCCATTAGTTGCCCATGCTGCTCAGCCTCATTCCTTGCAGTCCTCAGACCCTCAGGCCTGTTGCCCCCTCACCTGCCACCCTCACTTCCATGGCTTTTGTTGTAGTGGCTTGGAAGACCAACTGTTGGGAGAAGTGGTGGCTGCGGAGCGGCCTGACTTAGAAGAAGATAGAAACCAGCTAATTATTAGCAATGCCCAGATGCGTCAGGAACTAAAGGAGATAGAAGACCAGATCTTGTATCGGCTCAGTACTTCTGAAGGAAACCCTGTAGATGACTTGGAGCTCATCAAAGTGTTGGAGGCATCCAAGCTGAAGGCAGGAGAGATCCAGGTCAGAGGTGAAGGGTGCTCTCCCCCTGCAGCTGTGCATCCCCTGCCAGCACTGCACTGACCGTGACATCGCTTCTGTCCTCCAGGCCAAGGTCGCGGTGGCAGAGCAGACAGAGAAGGACATCAACATCACCCGCATGCAGTATGTGCCTGTGGCTGTCCGCTCGCAGATCCTCTACTTCTGTGTCTCAGACCTGTCCAACGTGGACCCCATGTACCAGTATTCACTCGAGTGGTTCCTCAACATCTTCCTCTTGGGGATCCGTAACTCTGAGAAAGCAGGTGCCTGCCCAAGACCGCCCCCTCCTATCCTCTCCCTCACCCCACATCTGCACCAGGTCTGTGTGTGAGAGCAGCATCTGTCCTTCCCAGGCAGGGTGTGGGTGTGCCTCTGTGACCAGGAACCCAGAGCTGATGTGGGGAGCCCCCTCCACGTCCCCCATGGCACTCACCACCCTTGTCTGGTTGTTGCCTTTTTTCAGAGGTGCTGACGGAGCGGGTGGAGAACATCAACACCTACATCACCTTCAGTCTCTACTGCAACGTGTGCCGCAGCCTCTTTGAGAAGCACAAGCTCATGTTTGCCTTCCTGGTCAGCGCCCGGATTCTGATGAACGAGGGGCAGATCGATATGGTCAGCAAGTCACCTTAGTCCTTGAAGGGATCCCATTGGGACAGCTCAAGCACAGCATGTTCAGCCCCTAGAACTGTGTGCTGGGTGGAAAAGGAGCCTTGTTCCCTGGGGTTAGGGACAGGCTTGGCAGCCTGCTGGGCAAACACAGGGCCTCTGTCTTTATTCAGCTTTCAAACTGTTCTTTATGTCTACTTGAAGAGCTGCCTAGCCTGAATCACCTGAGCTTTTGCCAGCTTGCTGCCAGACTGCTGCAAAGGTTGATGAGTTCAGAGGGAGCAGGCAGGGGTTAGCAGAATGGCAGCTGAGCAGACACTGTTGATCTCACCAGACCCTCCAGCTCACTTACTCCTTGACACACACACACCTGGCAGGAGAGCAGCCAGAGAGATACTACAGGATTTTAATTGGACATGGCACCACGTGCCTTGGGCTCAGGTGGGTAGGCTGTTATCCATGACCAGATCGTGTCCTGTTCCCAGGATGAGTGGCGGTACCTGCTGTCAGGAGGGGCCATAAAGGAGATGAAGGACAACCCAGCTCCAGCCTGGCTGAATGAGAGAGCATGGGGAGACATCCTGGCCCTGAGCAGCCTGAAGAATTTCTCTGACTTCGACAACGATTTTGCAGCCAACCTTGAAGGGTTCAGGGCCATTTTTGACAGCCACAAGCCTCACAGGCAAGTGTCCCCTGCTTTGTCAGCTTAGCTGTACTGCACATGACATCCCTGGGAGAGCAAGAGGAGCTGATACAGCCACAGTGCCAGCTCTGCTCCCGGTGCAGTGCCATGCCAGGGAAAGGATGAGGCACTGCCTTGTCTCCTCAGGGGTGGCCATTGCTTGCCCAAGACAGAGCCACACAATGCCTTTCCCAGCAGTATTTGCTGCTTCCCCAGTGGAAGCAGTTCTGGCTTGCCTGCTGATGGCTTCAGAGCTACAGACAACAACTTCAGCCAAGGGCCTGGAAGGTCTTTGTCCCTTATGAAGCCCCAGTGGCTGCCTGCAGGCAACTTGGGTACTTCCTGTGGAGTGTGGGATCTGGCACATCCCCCCACAATGCACCTAATTGCTTTGCAGAGAGCCTCTGCCTGGGAAGTGGGAAGATGAGCTCGATGCCTTCCAGAAGCTGCTGGTTCTGCGGTGTCTGCGTGGAGACAAGGTCACCAACGCCATGCAGGACTTTGTGGTGCTGAATCTGGATCAGCGCTTCATCGAGCCACAGGTAACCAGCCAAGAGCAGGTGCTGGTGGGGACAGGAGTGGAGCAGGAGGCCCCGAGCTTGTGATAGATGGGCCACCAATTTCAGTGAGGGTGCTCGTGCCCCTCTGCAGCCACAGCGTTCCTCCCACAGCTGGGGAAAAATCTGTGCCTTAGATGAGGGATAGCCTTTCTGATGTCCACCAGTTAAACCACACTGGGAGGGGCAGATACTGCACGTGTTCAAGGGAGGAGTTCGAATGACAAATGGGAAAGTGGTTCATGCCCTGGCCCTGATGTGGCCAGAGGAGAACTGTACATGGTCCTCACTGAATGTGTTCCTGGCCTTGGCACTTGAGAGGACGCTGGTGCCTTGGAGGGGAGCTGGAGGCCAGGAAGGCTGAGGAGGTGCTGCATGGTTCCACTACAGCCTCTCCACTCTGACCAACTCTCTGTTGCAGACCACTGACCTCTCAGTCGTGTTTAAGGAGTCCACTGCCACCACCCCCCTGGTGTTCGTGCTGTCCCCGGGCACTGACCCTGCTGCTGATCTCTACAAGTTTGCTGAAGAAATGAAGTTCACACAAAAGCTCTCTGCCATTTCCCTGGGCCAAGGACAGGTAAGCTGTCAGTGCATTCCTGGAACAGCAGTGTCCTGGCACTCATCTCAATCTCATCAAGCTCCAAGTAGGTGAAACACTTGCAGCACTGTGAAACACCCTCCTACCCCAGGACCCTTACTCGCCAACCTTCTGCTTCTGCCCCCTTGGGGTGGGAGCTGCAGCAGCTCCTGCTAGAATGCCCTCCAACTTCCCAAATCCATCTGCAGTTCTTCTATTCCCCCCACCCTCCCTCACAGGCTTGTGAAAGCTGTAAAAAACGTTTGCTGTGCCGTCAAACAGCAAAGATCCAGCTGGGCCATGGGGGCAAAGCCAGGGCATAGCTCTGGACAGTAGTCCTTCCACCCAGCTCCAGGGAGCTGACCCCCTGTCCAGCTCAGCAGGACACAGTGTGCCACAGGACGGGGTCTCTGACTCTCCCTTTCTGCCTCTGCAGGGCCCCCGTGCTGAAGCCATGCTGCACAGTGCCATGGAGCAGGGCAACTGGGTCTTCTTCCAGAACTGCCACCTGGCCCCCAGCTGGATGCCCTCACTGGAGAGACTCATCGAGGCCATTGACCCCGGCAAGGTGAGATGTGTTCCTGAGCAGGTGCCTGCTCTGAGGACAACAGGCAGGAGCCCGGGAGGAGCCCTGCTCTAGTTCAGTCCTGTCCATAGGTTCCTCACAGAACCAGAGGGTCAGTGCAGGAGCAGCTGCAGGGGCTATGCCTGCACCCTCTGAGCACTTGCTGCCTTCTGGACTTCCAGGTGCATCCAGACTTTCGCCTCTGGCTCACCAGTCTACCAAGCAACCACTTCCCTGTGTCCATTCTCCAGAATGGTTCCAAGATGACCATCGAGCCCCCCCGTGGGGTCAAGGCAAACCTGCTCAAGTCCTACATTAGTTTCAGTGATGACTTCTTGAATTCTTGCTCCAAGGTAAGACCAAGATCGTGCTTTGGTTTGCTCTCCCCATTCCATGCCTGCTCCCATGTATGCTTTTCACTTGGATGTTGCTCCTCTCTAGGGATAGATCTTCCTCCTCATTAGAGAATCCATGTTCTAGAGGAGGAGTTATTTCTCATAAACTCACTCCTGTGAAGAGCCACTTGGAAGTTTTACTTTGACAAACAGAAGCAACAGTATTTTGGAGGCCTGGCATAAGGCACTTGCAGCTCTCTTTAAGCAAGGAGTGGGCCATAGCCTTCCCCAGCACAGCAGCCTGACTGAGGTTTCCCCTCTCCAAGCTCCAGCTGGCACTCCTGAATTGGCACATTTTCTCTGCCAGGTCCCAGCAGGACCTGACCCCCTCCAAGGGTGCCTCCTCCCAAGCTGAGCAACTCCTCTCCCTGCTTCCCACAGGTCACAGAGTTTAAATCCTTGCTGCTGTCACTTTGCTTCTTCCATGGGAACATGCTGGAGAGGAGAAAGTTTGGGCCTCTGGGGTTCAACATCCCCTATGAGTTCACAGACGGAGACCTCCGCATCTGCATCAGTCAGCTGCAGATGTTCTTGAACGAATACGCAGAAATTCCCTACAAGGTGAGAGCTGCCCCTCCTGCAAGGGAACAGGCTCACGGTGCAGACGTGGCTCAGAACCATGGTGGGGCCTCTTGCAGGTTCTGAAATACACAGCTGGGGAGATCAACTATGGCGGCCGCGTGACCGACGACTGGGACCGGCGCTGCATCATGAGCATTTTGGAAGATTTCTACAAACCTGAGGTTTTAAGTCCTGACTTTGCCTATTCCGAATCAGGTATCTACAAGCAGATCAGTACCTCTTCTGACCTCAATGTAAGTACTCAATTCACAAATTGCAGCTCAAGTACAGGGGGATTGTCACAGTGCCAAGGGGATCTCTCCTCCCTGAAAGCCACTGCATTTTCAGGTCCCTGGGTTAATAAGAACCTGGGGATCTTCAGCTGCTCTTGGCCTCACAGTCTGTGTGGATTCGTCTCCAGGGCTACCTCCAGTACATCAAGGGCCTGCCTCTCAACGACAGCCCAGAGCTCTTTGGTTTACACGACAACGCTGACATCACCTTCGCTCAGAACGAGACCTTTGCTCTGCTGGGGGCCATTTCACTGCTGCAGCCCAAGACCATCACCCTGGGAGGCCGCAGCAGGGAAGAGGTGGGTGCCCCAGTCCTGTCGGTGCTCCGGCAGCCAGTGCCCAGTGTGGGCAGTGACCACAAGCACCAGCTCTCAGCAGGTGCCACCCTGCCTGCTGGGTGCCAGCAATGGCACTGCCATCCCAGCGTTAGCTCTCCCCCTTCTTGGCAGCCATGGGGCTGGATTAGAAGGATGCTGCCACTTGCTGCCTTCCTTCCAGATTGTGGAGGAGACCTCCAATGACATCCTGGCAAAGCTGCCTGACCCCATGGACCTGCCGGAGGTGATCCAGAAATACCCACTGCTCTATGAAGAATCCATGAACACAGTGCTGGTGCAGGAGGTGATCAGGTAAAACTCCCGTGGGAGCACATTCTGGGGAACAGCAGAGAGGTGCAGGCCCCTGCTGCCACCCACCTGGGGGGAACCTCAGTACTGAGCACAGCAGTCACACAAACAACTGTGTTGTCGCAGCCAGGACCTTTGCTGATCCTGTCTCCATCTGCTACAGTCAGCAGTTTAGGGCTGGGGAGCAGCTGTGAGCCCCTGTTGAAGAGGATTGGGGCTGGGGTTTACATGGAGGAGCTTCACTTGTGTATAAAGATCCACAGTCTCTCTGGGCAGGCAATGGGCAGTAAACCACTGCACGGAGTCACTCTGCTCCCTCTGCCCTTTCCCTGTAGGTACAACAAGCTCCTGGAGGAGGTTGCTCAAAGTCTGAAGGATTTGCTGAAAGCTCTCAAGGGCCTGGTCGTGATGTCCTCTCGGCTGGAGCTGATGGCCACCAGTTTGTACAACAACAGTGTTCCCGAAATATGGAATGCCAAGGTATGTGCCCCAGCCAGCCCAGCTGCCTGCCAGAGCTCACCCAAACTAGGGGAATGGGTCATCAACTGCTGCTGGGCTGGGCTGTGTCACATGGAGCTGGCTCTTGGTGCCCTGGCAAGGACATGTCCCCTGCCTAGTGCAGCTCCCAGTTGTTCCCAGCCCCTGGGCTCTGGGCAGCTCTCAGCAATGGAGGCACAAGGTCTGGGCTGTCCTCGACTGCGTTCAGCACCTCCCTCTGTGGGTGCCCCACAGGCCTATCCGTCGCTGAAGCCGTTGGCATCGTGGGTGAACGACCTGGTGCAGCGGATTGAATTCCTGCAGAACTGGATCACCAATGGCATCCCCTCCGTGTTCTGGATCAGTGGGTTCTTCTTCCCCCAGGCCTTCCTCACCGGGACACTGCAGAACTTTGCCAGGAAGTCTGTCATCTCCATCGACACCATCTCTTTTAGCTTCCAGGTCAGTAAATCAGGTGGAGGCTCTGAATTTATGTGGGATCTCCTGCCAGAAGGCCACAAAGGCCCTGATCTGCCAAGAGGTGAAGCCACCAGGCTACACAGCGGCCCATGGCCCCATCATCCTCTTTGTGCTTGGATACACCCACCTGCCCACACTGCCAGACACCTTCCCAAGGCTGGCAGAGGCTTCTACTCCCAGACCTGCTCACATCCCCCTCTACCAACTCTGTCACAGACTGCCCCACATGATGTGAGCTGCCAAAAAACACAGTCCAGCACCTCTGAGAGCTGGGCTCTCCTTTGGCAGCGCTGGCTTAACTAAGAGCTGCTTAAGAGGCTTGTTGGGGCTGAGCCCCCAGGGACATGCCTTGAGCAAGGGCCCGACGCCCCTCCCCTGGGCAGGTCATGAAGGAGTCGGTGAAGGAGCTGACACACCAGCCCGACGTGGGCTGCTACATCCACGGCTTGTTCCTGGAGGGCGCCCGCTGGGACGCCGCTGCGGGTCAGCTGGCGGAGTCACGCCCCAAGGAGCTCTACACAGAGATGGCTGTCATCTGGCTGGTGCCTGTCCCCAACCGCAAGCCTCCAGAATCTGGCTCCTACCTGTGCCCCATCTATAAGACTCTGACTCGAGCAGGTAGGTGCCCTAAAGGCAGATTTTCAGAAGCACAGGAGCTGCAGGAGCAGCTAGGATGGGCAGCAGGGAGTGCCTCCTGCCATACGTGGGCATGGAGCAAGGTACTGTTGGCAGTGGCCAGCCAGGGAGAAGAGATTTCTCCTGCTGTGGTTCAGGAGATGGAGCAGGCAGGCACCCTGGCTCTGCAGCAGTGCCCCTCAAGCCCACAAGCCTGTTTCTCCCAGGCCTGCTGAGCCTGGCACCTGGATTAGGGTGGGAAAAAAGGCTCATGGATGGGGTCACTTGTCTGGGACTCGGTGGTCAGCAGCAGCAGCACCACACTCTTGCCCTTGCTTCCCCCATTACAGGCACGTTGTCAACAACAGGCCACTCCACCAACTACGTGATTGCTGTGGAGATCCCTACAGACAAGCCAGAGAAGCACTGGATCAAATGTGGCACGGCCTTGATTTGTGCCCTGGACTTTTAGCCAGGAAACGCAGCCAGCTAGCCCAGGAACCCACTGCAGCTGAGGGCCTGAGCCAGGCCGCTGCCCCCCTCTCCTCCTGCCCTCCTCCTGTTGAGGTGAGTCCTACCCTTGTCCTGTTGAGATGTGTCAATAAATTGAGCCTGGTGTTGTTGCACTGCCCCGATTACTTCAAATCTCTACACCACGGAAGAGCTGCCAGCAGGGGTAACAGGGGCTGGAACTGGCACGTGGTGCTGCCAGCCCCACTGCTCCCCGCCCCCTTCCCTCGCACACCTCTTCCCTGGCTGGCCATTACAGGATAGCTTTATTCCTTCAGACAGATCCATTATTTACAGCACTTGATATTAGACACAGCAAGAGACAGAAGGATTTTCTTTCCTTCAACAAATACCAAAAGAACTGTTTCATTCCATAGTCAACATCTGTACGTGTATCGAAAAAATTCAGTCCTCTCCTGTGGCAGCTCTGCCCCAGGACATTGGTAGAGAGCAGTGCTCACCTCTGATATCTCAGATTTCTGCCAGGCTCCTGGGGGCTGGCAGGAGGCAGTGGGCAAGAGGCAGCCAGGCTGTACCAGCAAGCTCGGGTTAGCAGCCAGCCAGGGGCGAGGGCGAGCTGTGGGCTCCTTCCACTGCTGCCCCCATCCCACCTCCACCATTGCAGCAACCAGCCACCTCTCCCCCTGCCAAGAGGCTGCACCAAGCCCCATCCAGTGTCCACCCTCGTGCTGTGCCAGCACCACCAAGGCCACCATACACAGCTGGTCTGTTCATAATTCACGGGGTTTCCCCTGGGGACTGGGCCTGGTGCAATGCTGTGTGACCCACAGGCACTGCTGAGGCCACAGGGCTGGTCCCGAGGAGAGCAGCCAGGGCAGCAAGAGGCACAGGCCACCCCCAGCACCACCACAGAGGGCTCCACAGATGAGCCTAACCACCCTCATCCAGCACCAGAGCTGCCATGGCCCACTGGGGAGCCAAGCTACACTGGGAAGGTGTTGCCATCCCCAGGAGCTCAGCCAGCACAGGGCATGGGGCAGTGCAGTGTGGGGTGGGGTGGGTGCAGAAGCAGCTCTGTCCTGGAGCCACCTTGCTCAGACTGGCCAAAGCCTGGGTTAGGACCAAAAATGAGTTTGGGGAAGGGAGGGAGAAGGATAGAAAACACAGATATGAACATCCCAGGGAAGCACAGAGCTGAAGGCCCGGACGCAGGAGGACACAAGCCACAGCCAGCTGTGGCCAGCACAGCCTCACATGGGCGTTGCCAGCGTTCCCACAACACCAGACCCACCCCCAGCTGGGTGGGCTCTCTCCCTCCTGTCACAGTCCTCAGCTAGGGTGCTGAGATGGAGGTGACGTCGTCTGGGTGCTGCCACGGCATGGTCAGGCAGCTGAGCACGCCAGGCTCCCTTCCGCTGCAGGGACTCCTCCAGACAGGTTCTTGCCTTTTGCAGCTCAGGCGCAGAGAAAAACCCAATTTCCCTTTGTCCCCAGGCTCCACCTGGGCCGAGGACTTGTCACTGTGGTCCCTCTTCCTTGGGCAAAGGGTAACATAGATCCAAGTGCCCGTGCCCAAAGCCACAAAGCCCAAGTGCTGTTCCTCAGTCTTGGCTCGCTGGCTACTGGCGCTTGGCTTTGTAGGGGCGGGAGCGTTTCCGGCGGTCCGGCTTCCTCTGCTTGTGCAGGCGGCCGATGCTGACTCCCTGCCGCCGGCGCACGGAGATGTTCTGCTCCACGAGGCTGGCCAGCATGCCTGCAGGGAGAGCACAGACACGGGCCTGGAGTGCTGGGACTACCCATGCCAGAGGGCAGCCCTGCCTCTCCCACTCGAAAGCCATCAGGGGCACCTCCTGGGACTACAAAAGCAGAGAGCTGTGGCTCCCCAGACTGAGCGTCACCCTGTGCCCCAGGCCTGGCATAAACAGGGAGCCAGGCAGGGTGAGATTCCCAGGCTCCCAGCTGCTGCTCCATCACGCTCAGCGCAGCTCCCCCAGCTGAACCCAAACCCTCTGCCCCATGAGCACAGCTCACCTTCCTGGGCCAGCATGGATATGAAGGTACAGATGAACTCATCATAGTTGTGGGTTCTCCTCTGGTCATCGATCTACAAAGAGACAAATCCACAAATAATCCACAAGTGCGGGGCAGGGAGAAGGGAGAGTTTAAGGTTAACAGGGGACAAAGAACTGGCATGCCTGGCCCAGCTCACAGACTGAGACCAAAGGGAAGGGACCCACCTCCCAGCCTATCTTGGACCAGTGCACACCTGGGACTGTCTCCATCCTAGTTCAGATGCCAGCATGTTCCAAAAAGGGCAGCTGGGAAGAGGTGAGGGTGGGCAGGGGAGGCATCTCTGCACACTTTCCCCTTCCTCCTATCAGTGCTGATGTTCATCCCACCACTGTATCACCCTCCCTCAGGCTGTCAGTGCTGCCCAGGGCTGTGGTCTGTCCTGGTGAGAGCTCTGCCCTGCTGGGCTGCTTGGTAACAGGGAAGGGACTCGATGCTCCTCATCGCCATTCTCAGCTGAACCACTCTCCCTCCATTTCTACATAAAACCACCCCAGACTAAAGCCTTTGGGCAGCTAAATCAGCAATGCAAACAAGCCACCAACACACCTTGAATTTCTTCCTCTTCTCTACCTCCTCCTTCAGGCAGGCTTCGTAGTTTGCAATCTCTGCTTCCACACACTTGAGCAGCGCCAGCAGCTCCTACCAGGATCAAGCAGACCAAACGTGAGCACAGACCCACCCACAGCCCAGGAGCCAGCAGGGTGAGCTGGCAGGTGTTCCTCTCTGTGCTAGGAAAGGGAGGATTCATCAAAGGAAAAACACTAGCCCAGGGAAAACAAAGGGATCAGTTCGTTGTAGGGAATTCACTATGGCCAGCCCCAGGGGAGGTGGGTTCTGTTCCTGCCCTATATACCTGGTTTTGGGACATGGGGAAGGGCTGCCTGTGTGCCAGAAAACCCCTCCAGGGCCTGCTTCCCCTCAAAAACAAAATCTGAAGACTTCCCTTTGGGGTAGCAGTTTCTACCCAGCTATCCTCCAGGGAGAGGCCAAGAGCCCTTGGTGCTGCCTGAGCCTGGTCCTGTCCCTGGCTGGAGGGCACAGACAGGCTGTGAAGTTACCAGCAGGCTGGGACTTGGGGATGCAGGGTCTCACCAGCCCCCGGGCCAGAGGAGAGCACAGCAGGCTGAACGTCTCAGCTGCAGAGACAGGGGCTGTGCCCACTGCCAAGGCAAAGGTCCCCGAGATGACGCAAGGCACAAAACCTGCACTGCCCTGTGCCTGGAGGCACGGCTGCGACGACACGCGAGGGGACAGCGTGCACATGCGGTTCAGTCACTGCCAGCGCTGCTGCGCCTCCGGGTGAGCTCCGCGCTCCCAGGGCTGGCGCAGCACAAAACTCACCTTGGGAGAATACTTTTCCCCCCCAGGGTGATCACTGGTCCTGCCAAGTCCCACCTTCTCTTTGCTGTCACTGGCCTCACTGCCCTCCTTCTCCTCCAGTTTGATTGCAACCGGGGCCTCTTCACCGGGTTTGATGGAAGAGGGGGAGTTTTTCCCATCTACACACAGGGGAAGGAAGTGTTAGGAGCCATCACAAAGGACTAGCATCCACCCCTGAAGTCAAAAAGGACAACTGTCCTGTCACCCCAGGTGAGATACCCCCCCCTAAAAGCTGTCAGGCACTTACCTGCAGCAGCCAGCGGGCAGAACACGCCGTCCTCGGTGAGGTGCAGCAGCCCGGAGCTGACGATGGGCCCCAGGTCCCTGACGGCCCGGTTGTAGCGCATGCAGTCGACGCGCAGCAGCCCGTCCTCCTCGCCGAACAGCACCTTGGAGATGTGGGAGGTGACGGGGCTGGAGGGGCGCGTGGGGTTGGCCGAGCGGATGGGAGAGCGCAGCGGGGAGTTGAAGGCGCTGCCAATCTCGGAGGCGGTGTCCGTGCTCTCATTGCTGGGTGTGGGGGAGGGCTGGGAGTGGGTGACCACTGCCACGGCGGCACCCCCGCCGCTCGTCTTGATGGACAGGGGAATGGAAAGATCCTTTTGAGATTCCTTCAGCTTCTCAGCCAGGACATTCATGGTGTTGGGCTGCAGGACAGAGAGCTGGCCATCTGCGGTCCCTGCCCCATGTTCTTGCTGCACTTGCCCTTTCCTCTTGTACCTGCCCCGGAACACAGCAGGGAAGGTGAGTAGCTGGTGGAAGGAGGTCAGGGCCGAGCACAGACACTGCCAGCTCTGTGCTCAGCAGTCCAGGCTGCCTGGGATGAAACAAGGTCTGAAACACTTCCAGATCATCCCCAGTGCCATCAGCTTCTCTTGCAGCACCCCAGCACCACTGAACCACCCAGTCCCAGGGATCCCTACACTGCTGAGGGGCACAGGGTGCTGTGTACCCCCTGCTCTTCTCTAAAGCCCCCAAAGCACCCTTCCTGTGGCCTCAACTTCCTACCCTTAGCAGCAGTCTAAGCACACTAACACCGTCACCAGGAGCTGGACTGGCAATCGGCACTGTGGAACCAAGGTTCCTCAAAGCCCCAAAGCCTGCTGCCAATACACAGTTACTCTCAGGGCAGCTGAAATTCAGAAGGCTGTGAAGAGCTACAGAAGGACTTCACAAAATCCAGTGAGTGAAAAGTAAAATGGCAGGTGAGAACTATCAAGAGCTAAGGAAAGAGGTCAGGGAAGTCCTCGCTGATAGTTCTGCAAATGTCAGCTCCCGGCCCCCCACCCTCAGCTCAAGCTGTCACCTGATGGCTGAGTTGGTGTTACGAACTTCCTCCTCATCATCATCATCATAGTCATCCTCATCGTCCGAGTACTGCTGGTGCTGTCGGACTGGGACCCGGTTGCGACCCACTCCTGCTGCAAGGTCTTCCTCCTCCTGCAACACACCACTGCTGAAGGCAGCAGGGCAAGGACGAAGAGCCCAGTGGACTCATCCTTGGTCCAGCCCAACACCGGGACTTGTGTCTTTTGAGAGGAAAGAGGGACCCTTCCCCGTTTTTGCTCAGTTTACCCACATTAAGGTTAACCTCCTTTGTCGGGTCAGCCTTTATTTACCCTCTCCCCTCCCAGCCTGGGTTAGTGCTGGGCCAGGCTGGCTGCAAGGCAGGGCCGGGCTTAGGCCAGCTGACAGCCATGGTCCCACAGAGGTGAGGGACCGCAGGCAAAGAGCTCAGCTTGAGTCAGGTGTGCTGCTGGCCTGGCGCTGCAGCCTACCTGCATGGGGGACTTGGCGTAGTTGTGGTTATCCAGGAAGGCTGGCAGTCTCTGCACAATGGGGTTGGGGTTTGCTGGAGGGGCCCCGTTGATGCCACTCGCTGTCGCCTTTGGCACGGGTTTGGATTTGCTGGGTGGGCTCTGCGTGGCCGGGGGGTGGCCCTGGCTGGTGGGTTCATCGCTGCCATCTGCCACACAAGCACAGCACAGCCTTTCACCACCAGCACTGTCACCTTTTACTCCATGTCTTCACTGGCATTAGCAAAAGCAAGGCTTCGCAGTATATGAGGATATGCAAGCCCACCACCCCTTGCTCACTCAGGTGAGAGAGGAGCTCTTACACACCTCCAGACCACCACACCCACCTGCAGCTGTCACCAGTGTCCCCAAGCTCCAGCCCTCCCACTTCCAAGCTTCACATCCCTCTGACTACCCCCCAGGCACAGAGGCATCACCCACACCCCAGCGCAGTGCGCAGGGCTCACGGAAAAGAAAGTGAAGCTGACAATGAAACTGTCCCAAGCTCCAGGTCAGCCAGCTGTTGTCACCACCCTGTGCTCACTCCATGGCAGGCCAGGCTGGCAACACTGCTGGTACAAGGTCCTACCTGGATGGGTGCTCTCTGGAGTCACAGTCTTGCTGCTGGCTGGCTTTGCCTCTTCAGCAGGCTGAGACTCCTGAGACTTCTGGGTCTGGATCAGCTCAGGCTGAGTTACTCGGATAAGCTTGAAAGCAAATGACATAGAAACCGCATGCAGGACCAGGAGTGACCCAAACCACATCCTGCCCACTCAAGCACTGCAGAGCTCATGAGGGTGTGCCAACACCAAGTGCCCAGGCACACAACCGACACAGGGAGCCACCTCCCAGGTGAGCAGCAACAGCCAAGCAGCAAGGCTGGTTATCTCCTCTTCCCACAAGATTTTTCCCAAGGCCAAACAAAACCCCGAAAACCAGGGCACTGGCAGCACAGGTAGATGCCCTGAAAACAGCCAATTTCCCCCCTGCCAGGCTTGCACACCCTCAGGGCCTGGGCTGTCCTACCTGCTGCAGGGCCTCCAGCACAGTCTGGCGGTTCATCTTCAGGATGTGCAGTTTGGACTCGTACTTCATCCTCCGGTCGGGCACCACGGCCATCAGGTTGAAGCGGATGTCGTGGTACGGCTCCCTGCAGGAAGGGCAGCGGGCCTCAGCCACAGGATTGTGGTGACAGCCCTATCCCCACCTCCTGCCCCGGCGTTTAACACCCACACTCCCAAGGCTTCTCCCAAAACCAAGTCAACCTCACAGTGGCTCGTGAAGCAGTGCGAGGGTGCTTCAGCTACCACACCAAATACTTCTCACAGTCACAGGGTGGTTGAGGTGGGAAGGGACCTGTGAGAGTCATCTGCTCCAGTCCCTGCTCCACCAGTATCACCCAGCACAACATTCAGACAGCTTTTGAGTGTCTCCAAAGATGGAGATTCCACAACATCTTTGGGCAACCTGTGTCAGTGCTGTCACCCTCATGCCCAAGCATCCAGGAGGCCCAGCCCAAGACCAGAAGCACCACTCCTCCTATGGACTTGAGCTAACAGGGACCTAACCAGGCCACTCTTAACGCTGTGCAGCATTTGCAGGGTCTCTGCATGGCACAGGGAATGCAGCTTCTCTGCATGCTCTGCAGGCAAAAGAAGGCAAGGGGCAGAACACCTGCACCTCTCCACAGGCAACCTTCTCAACCCCCACTTCCACAACCTGCCACTCAGAAACCACAGCACAAATAATCCACGGGAATATTGCAAGGGGCCAGTGCTTGCCCCATGGCCCAGGACATTACCCTGCAGTGGCCAGGCCAATGCGCTCCATGATCACTCTCCTGGCTTTGTCTGTCCATTCCTCGTCGTCTGCCCATGGCCCTGTGATAACAAGACACAGCTGGACTTAGCAAAGCAGGCCGTGCTTAAGGAAGCCAAGTACATGAAGTGGGTACCTTACCAAAGGGGCTGACAGACAGAAACCTGGCAGGGATCAATAACTGTCTGAAAGACAGAACTGAGTGGTCAAATTGTAAGAGAAGGGAGTAACCCGGGCAGCCCACTGGATCTGTTGGGACGTGGCTGTGCCTCAACCAACACACAGTGGTTATGTGGCACAAGGAGGGAGTGAGGAGATAAAATTCTCCCTGCTATATGAAGTTATTTCAGAGCTGAAGGACCTCGTGGCCCTAAGCAACTGGGGAGGAAAATGGCAAGGCTGGAAAAACAAAAGCAATGCTTTTAGAAATAACTGCTTTCTAGGTACAGTCCCCAGCACACAGGCTCCAAAATGAACTGTCAAAACTCAGGACAAATCTGGGAGCCACTGGAGTGATTCTCCACTAACACCAGTTAACACTAAGAGGCAGTGAAAAACAATACATTTGGACACACCAGGGTGCTATTCACCTGTATCAACAAGCAGGGACAGGTGGGCTCTTACCGTGGTCAATGGGATAGACCTTCAGCCCATCCAGCTCAAAGAGCCGTCCCTTGATGGGGACATAACTGACAAAATGAAAAGCCTCCATGGTCCGCACCGCGCTGATCCCATTCTGCTTTTCCGGCAAGTGCCGTGGTTCCGGCCTGCAAGGGCAAGAGGTCATGGGGAGTCTGCCTCCTCCTCTGGGAGAGGGAGCTGCAGACACCCCTCACTCACCTGGCATGGCTGTTGTGGGCCTTGGCCAGCTCCGGGGCATTGCCAATGGCATAGCCTTTGCTCTGCAGCCAAGAGCAAGAGAGAGAACAGCTGAGAACTGACAGGAAACAAACAAAATACTTCGCCCACCACCTTCCCACTCCCTCCCCTCCATCTACCCACAGGACCAGGACAGAAACCCTCAGGCACACCCTCTGCTCTTCTGAGTTACAGGTAAAGCCCAGATGGAAAGAGCACACAATTTCTACTGAATAAACTACAGCTGAAGAAAAACAGACTTCACAATAGGTCTGAAGGGAGGAGAGAGGACTTTCGATTACAGGGAGTAACATGACAGAAGGCTCAGAGCTGTGCCCAGCCTAAAGGGGATGAAGGCTCTGAGAAAGGCAAGGCAGGAATATGAGAGAGAAGAGGCAATCCTGCTGCAGTGTGCAGCCACAGAGGGCAGGGAAGGAGCCAGCTCACTGAGAGCATTGCCCCAAGAGGGGAGCGAGAGGCAGAGCCACCTGTGCCACTCCTGCACAGCCCCGCCCGACCCTGCCCCTACCTCAGGGCTAAAGCCTTTGGTGAAATCCTTCATGCGGCTCAACGTGGGGCCCAGGTCGACATTGTTGCAGTTCAGGAGGACGCTCAGCAGGGCATGGGTGGCACAGGAATTGGGGATCAGCTGGAGAGTAACACATGGAGCAACTTAACCAGCAGGAACAAGGCAGCCTTTCAACCCCTCAGTGCTGACAACGATCAACTGAACCAGCAGTGCTTGTGGGACCAGCGACCCCACCTCAGCTCTCACAGGAAGGAAGGAAGTCAGTATCACTTAGGGAGCCTCACCGTGCCCCATCTACTCACAGTGCAGGCTGCAGTCTCCCAGCCCTTACTGGATTCCCTCCAACCTTACTGGATTCCCCTGGAAGACACTCCCAGGAAAGAGGAGCTGCCCTCATGACCAGCAAGATCAGTGCAGCCTGTCAGTACCACACTGCTTCCCTGAGGTGTCACAGGAGACAGCCCACACACACTTTCCCCCGCCTGGAGCCTACCTGGTGAGCAAAGAACATGTTGTTGACGATGTCATCGTCAATCACCGACGTCTCATCCACCAGCGTGGAGACCTTGCGGCGGGAGCGGCGCTCCTCAATCCACTTGAACAGGAAGATGAACCCATACACAGGGCTGCAGAGAGAAAGCAGCAGCTGCAGCGCTTCGGACCAACCACACCAGTGGAGCTGCTCTGCCCAGCACCAGACACCTTCTGCTTCAAACCGTGGGCAGAGCAAAGAGAGAGAGGAAAAGCAGAACGACCAGTGCCATCTTTCGGGAAGTGACCATCCCTGCCACGATCCCCTCAGCCCAATGTGGTTATGCATTTTCCTCCGAGTTGCAACAGCCCAACATTGCTGAAGACACTCCTACACTGATGCTCCGGGCTCAGCCAACAATCAAGCTTGAAAACTTTGGGGTTTGACAAGTCTTAAGAGGCTGAAGACAGCAAAATGGGAAATTCGCGTCTTGACACTCACTGACCTGCAGAACAGTGCCTGGCCACTGAATGACCCTCCTTTTACACTTACCTTGGAATTCATTCCTGAAAGGAGGTCAACAATGGCTTTTAAGAAGCGACAGCCTCAAAGCCTTTTCACAGCACCAGGACAGGGAGAAAGCTCACACTGCAAGCACACCACCTCTCCATGGTGAGAGGGAGATGAATACCTTGAAGTATGTCCCCCACCTGCCCCAAACCTGATGAAACTCTCCTGGTCCATCACTTACAGCCCTGACCTCCATGACAGACAAGCTCACACGGGCCCCTCTGAACACCTGGTGGAGTTCCCAGGCCCACAGACCATTCTGCTTAACAAAACTCACACTCTCAGGCCTCTGACTCACCCTTGGCATTTACTCTGCAGATCATAAATCTCCTCAACCTGCACTCCCTTGACCCCTGCAGACAAAGGAGAGAAGCTGGTGTAAGGCCCACCAGAAAGGACAGGGTAACGTCAGGCACGAAACCGACTTCCCAGAAAGGTTTCTTGGACTTACCAAAATCTTCAACCAGGAGTGTGAAAAGACCTGAAAGGAACAAAACCAACAGGTTACTTCTGGCTGCTGTCATCATCCCCTGAGAGTCCCACATGGTCCCAGGCCAAGGCACAGCCAGGAAACCTGCAGCAGAGTGGCAGCAGGATCACACCGAGTCCCAGGACTGGGGCCGCTGAGCTCAGAGGTGCTCCAACTCCCTTCACCCTTCCATCCCCACTGATCACCCTGCTCCTCAAAAGGACCTGAACCAACTCCTTCCTGCCAGAGCCCAATGCATCCCAACCCACTGCAGATGACCTGCCAAGGGAGCAGCACCAGCAGGGAGCACCTAAATGATGCACACACGCTTGTAACCAGAGAGAAAAACGGCTGAAGAGGTCACAGGGTATTTTTAAAAAAGATCCTTTCTGTCCTTGTTAGTGAAACCCAGTGAGGGGAAATCCAGATCACAGCAACAGGGCTGCAGGGAATTCCAAGGGTTGAAAGGCTCATCTTCATCTCCCTGTCTCTTTGTGGGGACCAAATCCAACAGCCTGTCTCCAGTGACGACAAAATTCTGGAGGACATAACCAGGGATACAGAGACAACAGCAAGAAAACAAGGATTATCAGACATCAGCAACTGAGCAGCAGCAGCCACTATGATGCTGAAGCAAAGGCAGTCAGCCCAATTTTCAGGCAGTCACTCTGCACATGGAGTTAGTGAGTTCGAGACTGGAATAACAAATCTGCTTTTTTAGCTCCCTTATAAAGGCTGCTGAAAGCCTGGGAGGAAGTCCAGGGAATACCAATAAGAAGGATTAAATCCTGAGAAACATCCCTGTAAGCAATGGATTTAAGGACCCTGATGCATGTGGCTCAATTAAGAAGAGCCCAAGGGGCTTCCACACCAAAGTTAAAATGATTAAAACAGGAAGGAAACTCCTGGGAACAAAAAGTCTTCATTAATGTAGCAGAAAACATTGTATATCTTACAAAATTGCCAGTGAGAAGAAATATGCTGTGGAAATAACACACTTCAAACCAGTGGGAGCCTGCTCTCTGTGCCAGGCCATTACACCAATCCCCAGCATCTTCCAGGTCCCTCCCAACCCCACTTTTTTCTCTGATATATTTCAGTATTTTGTATTACCCCAGCATCCACAAAAGGCACAGTCCTGCTGCAGACACCTCTCCTGGAACACTCAAACACCCATCTCAAATTATATGGGTTGGCTGGGACACATTCTGGTGTCCACAAGCACACAGAACACTATGCCAGCAGCCTGGAGCCTCCAAGGCTCTCCTCCCCACCCAGCAGCCAGCCCAAACCTGGATCTACCGACCCTTCCTGACCAGTAAAGCACCCAGAGATTTCATCCCAAGCCCCAGGGCAAGAGACAGAGGGAGAATATTCAGCTCGTGGGATGTGCTGAAAGCTGAGAGCAGCACACAGGTCACTCCTAACATCTGTCCCAGCTGCCACCCCTGCATCTGAACTGCCGCATATCCAAAAAACCTGCCTCTGCCCAGACGGGTTATCTCCCAAGCAAATAACCTTCCCTCCCAGCTGTGAGAATCCAAACCATGTCCTGTGACTTTCTGCCATGATGAAGGGCAGGATGGGAATGATTTCAGCATTTTCCAAGTACCAGTAAAGAGGACAAAGAGCAGCAAAACTGGGGGTGACTGGAACACCGACAGCAGACAGAATCCTTTGCTGAGCGCAGGAGACAAGTATAATTGCAGAGGTCAAGTTTCCTCACCCATAGCCTCAAAAATTCACCACCCCATCCCATAGAGCAGCTCCGAGCCTTCCATAGGACAACCCCATTGCACACTAGAGCTACTCAGGGGGTTAAAACAACAGTCAGACAACGCCCTAGCCAACACCACCTTTAGCCCTCAAATCCCAACCCATGAAACAACTCCGGGGCTGCGCCACAGAATCCACCTTCAAGGCACCGGGAAAGGGACACTTGTGACCGTCCTGCTCCCAGCTTCTCCGTGTCGGGCTCTTCAGCACCCTTCCAGCACTCCTGCATCCTCCTACTCTAGGCCTGCACCCCACATCTCACAACCCAAACTCCACCCGTACACCCCAC
>VYXC01009416.1:670196-691095 GCA_013397175.1 Platysteira castanea | reverse complement strand
CCCACCCCCCCAAAACTTCACCTATGCACCCCACACCCACACCCCCAAAGCTTCACCTGCACACCCCGTACCCGCAGCCCCTCCCAAACTTTACCCGTACACCTCCACCCCCAGTCCCCTTAAAACTCCATTTATGCACCACACATCGCACCCCCCAAAACTCCACTCGTACGCCCCACACCCCTAGACTGCCCCTTACAGCCTCCCTGACCTGTCCCCCACGTCCCCCCCAGCCCAGGCCCCGCTCCCCGTGTGCCACTCAGAGCCTCCCCCGCCGCCCCGACCTGTGCCTCGGCCCGCCCCTAGGCCCGCGCCCTGCGCGGCGCCGTGGCTCCCTCACCGGGATCGCTCTCCAGCTCCAGCCAGCCCTTATTCATCTTCCCGCGGGCCGGGCCGCGCCGCCATGTCCGGCCCCGACTCCGGGGCCCGCCGTCGCTCGGCCCTGTGCGTCATCGCCGCGCGCGGTGACGTCACACTGCCGCGACACGTGGCCACGCACAGCCGTGTGGGGCCCGAGGGGGCGCGGGCGGCGCGCAGGGCCCGGGGAGGGCCCGGCATTCCCTGGAAAACTGCGCCTCCAGAAAATGCCGCTCTGCTCTCCCTTCTGGCGTGGCGTGTGCGGGAAGGATGGATGTCTAGAGTTTAGTGCCTCTAAAAGAATACTGTTTGTCGCGTCTCACTCCTCTGTGTTTTCTGGTGACTGACTTCCAGCCTCTCTTCTCTCCCTTTCCTCACTGCACGCTGCTACTTCCCGTTATTGTCTAGGGAGTTTAGCTAGTGGCACATGCTCGTGAGCTTTATGCCTGTAATTCTCTAGACATTGTGATACCTGAATACTTTCTTAGTTCTGCCCCTGTGCCTTCAAGGGGGCTCTGCTCGTTGTAACACCTCACAGCACTGCTGAGGGTAGAGGCCTCGACCAGAATTTGCAACATCCTGGACTGTTGGATGGCCCCCATGCCTAGTGCTTGTAACAAGGTGTCTGAAAATGTGTATGTTGGGCAGAAAGAAATAGCAAGAATAATAATGTGGGTGCCTGGTGGGGTTTTGTCATTGTTTTGTTTGTCTGTGGGGTTGTTTGGGGATGATGGTGATGGTGACGATGGGGCTCAGGCTCAGCAGCCTGGGCTGCCCTGTTGCTGAGAGGCTGTGCTGCCCAGCCTCTCCTCCCAAGCAACTAAGACAGGATGAGAGGGACACAGACTTAAGCTGCACCAGGGGAGGTTTAGGTTGGACATCAGGAAAGATTTCTTCACAGGGAGGGTGCTTAGGCATTGGAATGGGCTGCCCAGGGAGGTGGTGGAGTCACCGTCCCTGGAGGTGTTCAGGGAAAGGCTGGATGTGGCACTCGGTGCCATGGTCTGGTGACACGGTGGTGTTGGGTCACGGGTTGGACTCGATGATCTCAGGAGTCTCTTCCAACCTGACTGATGCTGTGCTTGTGTGTTGAGGTGTGAGGGCTGCTGGCCAGGCTGGGGCCAGGCTGACCTGGCCAGCAGCTCCACTTTCGCCGCCTCAGAGGCTGGAAGGCTCCCAGGGCGAGCGTGCGCCCCTGCGCTGCACTTCCTTAGGAAGTGGGATAAAAATAGGAGTGGGACGGGTGGCTGTGCCTGTCCCCCCTCCGTGGCTTTGTTCTGCAGCCGTTCCCACGCACACCCAGCCCCTGGCGCTCCCCTCACCCCACTCCTGCCCCTGGGACAGGGCCAAGCCCAAGTAGGGCTCGTTCCCCTGTGCAGAGACCGAGGTGCACGGTGCTGGATCTGCCCAGGGATGGTGTCTCCTTCCACCTCCCAGGTGCATGAGGGTGTGGCCATGGTTGTTCAGCCCCTGGAAGTTTCTAGGGATGCAGATTGCCTCAGTTGGCTGCTGATCACCAGAGACAAGGCTGGAAGCCTGCAGAGTGCTGTGGGCAGCCCCGACAAAATCTCTCCTGCTCCAGCTTTGGTGCTAAATCTACCCAGGAGGATCTAATCTACCCAGGAGGATCTAATCTACCCAGGTGCCCAAAAGAGGGGACTGTTCAGGGGACTGTTTGCTTCTGGTGCCTGCTCCTGCTCAATTTGAAGCATTGCTGGCCCTGGCGCCACCTCCAGCCTCTCACAGTTCACCTCAGGGCCAGGTCCCATACAGTTGGGTCACGGGTGGCCCCCTCTTGCTGTTTCCCCCACAGTGGGCAGCCCAGCCCCTGCTCTGCGGAGCGCAGGCATCGCTCAGAGGCAGAAAGGTGGAGGCGTTCCAGCACGGGTCAGTGCAGGCACTGCAGGGCTCTTCAATCAGGGCCCTGAGGAGTCAGACTCCTGTCTCTCACTGTTGGCTTTGCAGCCAGGTCCCTCCTTGTCTCTGCTTACTGGCTGTTGTTCTCCTGTGCCCCCCAGGCCTGCGATTATCCAAATCCACGTGCTTGGCTCCCGTCAGGCCCCATAAATCGGCGCTACCAGCAGCACTCCCCTCCCTGCAGGACATGTCCCAGCCTGCCGGCCCTGCCACAGCTCTCCCGTCCCAGGAGACACGTGGAGTTTGCAGGAGAGGTGGGACAGGGAGCTGGAGAAGGGGACCAGGACCCCCAACCCGTCTCCATGGGATGGGGCAGTGGTGCTGAGAGGCTTTGCTCCTGGGGAGCCACTGCTGCAGCACAAACACACACACAGAGGGAGGAGAGATGATATCACAACCTGGCTTTGTGTGAGCTATTTAGGGCCCTTTAATTATTATTATTATTATTTTTCTTTCCCGTTCCTCCAGCTCTGAACAATGCCCGTCCCGGCGGGGCTGCGGTTCACACCATTGTGTGGGGCTGCCCTGCCTCAGGAAGGGGCAGATCTTTATCACCCCGGGCTGGCCATGAGTGAGCTCATGTCGGGTGAGGAAAGCAAGGAACACCTTGCTGGCAGCCTGGAGGTGCCCTCCGTGCACCTACCCCCAACCCCTGCATTTGGGGGAGGCCCTGGCTGCTGGTTTAGCTCCCCCAGGCAGCAGGAGCCCACCCAAATCAGCCACGTCCCACCCATGCCCCTGCGGGGCCACCAACCAGCAGAAACCACCCTGGCTGTGGTGCAGCCCCCCAAACCGTGCCAGGGCTGCCTTCTGCCCGTCCCTGCTGCCACCTGGGCACAGTGACAGCGGTGGCATTAGTGCCTCTCCCAGTGTTTACCCAGGAACAGGTCTAACCTGCCCGCAGCCGTTTGCTTTTCTCCCCAGCCCTGTGCAGCCCTAAAACTGTGGCTGTGGGGCGGGCAGAGGGGAAGTGGGGAGCTGCACCCAGGAACAGGCGGCACTGCTGAGTGTGTCCCAGTGCCAGGGGAAGGTGGGAAGGAGCCCTGTTCCCCAGGGTATGCCCTGGGTGGCACAGCACAGCTCCAGCTCCCCAGGCACAGCGGGTGACAGGGCTGCTCCTGCACACTCAGGCTTTTTGGGATGATGCTGGTTTTGCCCCCATGCGAGCAGGCATCATCTTCCCCAGGCTTTGTGCTGGTGTGGAAAGAGCCTGGAGCCATCAACCGCTCCCCATGGCACCACACTCGGCCCTGTTATTCACGGAGGGATCCAGCCAGCATCTGGGTGACAGCATGGCCTGGGTGCCACCGTGCCACCGTGCCCCAACCCGGGGACTGCGGCCCCCACCTGCCACATCACCTGCAAGAGCAAGGGGGGGGCACACGTCCCACCTCACCGCCTGTTTGTGAGCTGACCCTGCAGCCACTGAGGGTGACAGGGACCTGCCCATCCCCTCCGGCCAGGGGGACCAGGCTGGCAGCACTGCAAGCCACCCACCAGCAGCACGGGGAGCTGGTACTTGCCCGTGGCTGCCCCACGTCCGTTACCCTGCCCTCTCTAAGTGGCCGGTGCTTGCCGGGGCACACGGTTCCTCTCGCTGTGGGGTTTGGTCGTCCGTCCCTTCTTGGCCACGTCCACGCCGGCCAGGACCAGCTTGGCCTGGGCCAGTTTGCTCTTGCGGTGGTGGGGGCGGCTGCTGCACCAGAGGCGGGCACAGTACTCCTCCACCCGCCGCGGGTTTTGGGAGCTGATGAGGTGCATGATGTCCTTGAACCAGGTTTTGGGAACCTGTGGCACCAGCCGGGGCTCGGGGCAGAGCAGGTGTGGCAGCTCGTCCCCTCGCCCCCGGGGGAGGGTGTGTGCCAGCTGCTCGCTGGCGATCACCTCCAGGGCGATCTTGGCCACGGTCTGGGTGAAGCCGTGCTCCAGCGTTTTGCAGTAGTAGGTGCCAGCGTCGTGCCGGTGCAGCTTGCGGAAAAGCAGCCCGTGCTCCGTCTGCAGGATCCGCTCGTCCGTCTTCACCTGTCGGCCACCGCCAGGTTGGGGGGGTCCAGCTCTGGCTCAACACCCCCTCCCGTGACCCCACAAGGGGAGCAGGTGCAGGGCAGCCTCACCTCGTCCCGCTGCTCATCAGGGGGCCTCTGGACAAACCACTGCACGCTGGCCTGCGGGGAGCGGGGCACGCACTCCAGGAAGGTGCTGTTGTCCTCCGCCCCGTAAAGCACCTTCTCCTCAACGCTCTCAAAATCATCCACTGGGGCAAAGATAGGCACAGGCTCACAGGGAGGGCAGAGCCAGGCTTCCACCTGCCCGGGTGTCAGCCCCCCTTGGCCACCGTGTGGCTTCACCCCCTTCTCTCCCAGCAGACAGCCCCAGCCCCAGCAGCACCCACCTTCCCTTGGGGCATGCCCTGGTCTATGAGATGGGGAGATGAGGGTGCCCACATGGAACGGCCACAAGCCCCTCTGCGTGCTATGTCTGTGCATGTCAGGACATCTTGGGGCACCTGGAGCAGCCCTGTGGCCCCCCAGTCTCTCACCGGTCAGGTTCTGGTCCAGGCACTGGTGTGCAGGGTTGCTGTGGCGGGCGTCCTGGCGGCGCTGGCGGCGCTTGCCGGAGGGCTGGTAGTGGGTGCAGGCGGTGCCGTCCCAGGCGCAGTAGGGATCCCTGGCCAGGCAGCACTCGGCACAAGCAGTGCCGTAGGACTCGCACTGGTGCAGCCGCACCTGCGCCACCCCCAGGCTGGAGCCCACGTAGAGCGTTTGCTGGGGGAACAGCACCAAGGTGGTGATGCTGGCAGTCCCCATGGGCTTGGCGCCTGGGGGCCCAGCCAGGACACCCCAGGGCAAGCACCACAGGCCTTTGAGAGGCTGGTGACCACAGCTGGTCACCTGCACGGTCCCCAGCCCCGTGGCCGAGCCGCGTCCATACTCACACGCTTGACAGAGATCTCCATCTGGGTGATGGGCACAGGCATCTGCAGGGGAGGGGAGTGGTCATCAGGCTGGCATAACCCTCACCACGGACAGCCTGGCTCATTCAGAGCCACCAGGGCTTGGCGGAGCATCAGGAATGTTGTGGGGAGGGTGAAAATACCCCCAGCCACCCTCTGCCCTCACAACCCCGAGACCTCCCAGTGACAGCCCTGAGCCTCCATCCCCACGTGTGTCCCCAACCTGAGCCCACCCCACTGCCCCTCCCTTGCAAGTGGGGCAGTAAATGTCACCTTAAAAACCTGCAGCTCCTCCAGGATGACTTCCTCAGTCGTGGCTGAGCTCGTCCTCTGTAGGACCACCACCTTCAGCACCGAGCCAGCATCTGGGGGCCATGGAGGATGGAGGTGTGAGCACCCTGCATCACACAGCCCAGGGGCATGCCCACTGAGAGCCCCAGCTCCCGGGCTCCTTCCTGCCCTCTGCTCCTGCTGCTCACCTGTCCCGAGGAAGAGGATGTCGTGCTGCCCGTCCTCGGCCTCCACCCTGTCCACCACGAGCTGGCGCAGCCGGTGGGGCAGGTCGGTCTTCACGAGGAGGGGCCGGCGGTGCCGGGGGTACACGGGCTTGTACATCAGGGGGTGGGCACGGGCGAAGTGCAGCACCTCGTCAGGGAAGTCCTTGGTGGTGCTGTACTGCCGCCGGGGCTGGTTGGTGGTCTTGCTGGGACACTGCGGGGACGAGAGGAGACCAGCTCAGCCCAGCCACCCCAGCACCCATCCCTGCTTCTCCCTTCATCGCCCCTCAGAGCTGGTTTGGGTCCCTCTCTGCCTTCCAGTTTAGAATCCATCTTTTCCACCCCTTTGCCAGACCTTGGCAAACCACCAGCTGACCTCTCCAGCAGGTGGGAAGATGGGGATGGCCCCACCACCACCCCAGAAGAGCGGAGGGGACCTGGAGCTCCAGGGCGTCACTCACCACGCCCGGCCGCGGGTAGGGCACCCTGCCCTCGTAGGCACCCCACTGGTGCTGGGGGCTGTCCCGGTGGGCGAAGGGCCCGTTGAAGACCTCCCGGATGTCGGCCATGTGGTACACACAGACAGCAGAGCCCCGGAACACGTGGCTGAAAGGGGATGGAGAGTGGGTTGAGCAGAGCCGTGCTTGGCACTGCCTGCAGTGGGAGCACCGACAGACCACGGGAGCAGCCAGCAACCCTTGGTGACAGTGACAGGGCAGGTCAGGGGCAGCTGCAGCTGGATATCCCCAGAGGCTGGAGCTGGACCACTCACCTGACGGTGCTGAAGAGGGCATAGATCTCTGGGCTCTTCCCATCCTTCGTCCTCAGCAAGAAGACATCCTCTGGAAGTGAGAGCATGGGTTTTTTCCTGGAATCCAACTAAGTGACCAGCCACCAACTAAGTGACTAGCCCCGGTGAGGTACAGCTCCATGCACCTCTTACCCAGCTCATCAAAGTAGGTGTCGATGCCACCAGGGCCAGGGACAGAGCACACCAGCCGGGCTTTGTTGAAGGTACTCCACTTGTTGACCAGCACCCTCTGGCCACCAGCATCATTCTGCAGGAACAGGGAGCATCAGGGCCACTGCTGTGACTTGGTGCATCCCTGTCCCCCACGGTCCCCACCAGCATCTCACCACGCAGACACGCCCCACACGGCTGACGATGGCGTGCTCCTTGCTGTCTGCCTCCACCACCTTCTCCGTGAAGAAGAAATAGGCTTTGTCATTGTCTCGGTCATCGTTGTCTGGGATCAAGTGGGCTGCCACAAATTTGGGATCTACAAGCAAGAGCCAGCTATGTCAGATGGGGAGAGAGGGCACAGCCACCACCTCCAGACCCCCACACTGTGCTGGGGCTGGATGCCAGCCAGGAGCACCCCCAGACCTTGCTGCCCCTGTGCCTTTCCCTGCTCTTAGCTGGCACGGGGTATGCTGCACCATGGCCACAGATGCTCTGGCCACCACAAGGTTCGTGGCCCCTGGCATTAGCCCCACTGGGGGGAATGGAGGGGCAGAGGGAAGCTGTTACCGTTGAGTAAGCGCTGGTCCACCTCTGTGCGCAGGGCAGAGCGGGTCCCCATGCTGCGGAAAACACCGGGATCGCGCCCCAGGAAATCTGCGGTGAGGCCGGCGTACAGCTCCCCACCTGCAAAAACACCCAGCTGGCTGGCACGGGGACCGTCCCTGGCCCACACCCCAGAGGCTCCCAGGTCCTGAGGAAGGCAACCCACCGATGAGGGTGCTGGCGAAAGCACGGCTGGGCTCGTGCGGGCACCTGCCCCGGCCGCTCTCCACGCTGGCGGAGTCCAGGCTGAAGGTGTGCTGGGGAGGGCAGCAGGCAGGTGAGCCCCAGGCTGTGCCTGGGCACGCAGGGGCCAGCTCTGGTCCCTGCCCAACTTGCACCTCGCTCAGTGCACCCAAAGGATCATCTGGAAGCAGGATCCACGCTTTCTGAGGCGAGGCTGATCCCATGAGAGTGTGCAGCAGCCGAAGGGATGCACCGGCCCCACTGCCTGCCCGCCTGCCTGGTCAGAGTCACCATGGTACGGGCAGGGCTCCCGCTGCCCAGGCAGGGCCAGGCTGTGAGGAGCGCTGTGAGGGGTGTCCTGCCATTCCACCCCGGCCAACTTGATTTACGAGCAGTTAGCTGGGAGAGGAGAAAATGCCACCCCCACCTCAGCCCCTGGCAGGACACCAGCCCCTGGGGACATGTCTGTAAAGGGGATGCCAGGCCAGACAGGTGGGAAAGCTGGACAGGGGGCAGCAGAAGGACAAAGGGACTACAGGGAGCTGGTTCCTGACACTCCTCCCCAGCAGTATTCAGGGTAGAGCAAACTCCACATCCAGCATCCCCACGCAGTCCCAATGCCCCTGAGGAGAGAGGCAGGCAGTGGGGATCTACATGTCAGGGGAGTCTTGCTGGGGGTGCTGCCCTACCTCGCCACGGTGCCCCACATAGACGAAGCTGCACATGGGGTGGAAGGCACCCGTCCCACAGGCCAGCAGGTGTGTCCGGTTGTAGGGATGCAGCACACGGACATAGTTGGCACAGTCAGTCTGAGGGGACAGCGGGGGAGAGGAAGGGTCACAGGGTATTGGTGCTTTGCCCACCCCCCGCTGCCGGTCTCTGCCTGGGGCCCCACAACAGTGGGTGAGCCCCAGCCCTGGCTCCCTGGGCTGCACCCAGGCTCCCTGCCTCCAGCCTGGTGCCAGGGATCTGGGGTGGCAGCTTGTGCCCACTGACAGGGCTTGTATGGACTTCATCTGGGTGGTCCCCACCCCATTGCAAAAGGACAGGGCTTTTTACTGGTCCTCAGCTGCCAAGAGCATCCCAGGGGAACCCCATGGGATCCAGCTGCCACCTGGGCATCTCCTGCCCACAGGCACCTGTGCTCTCACCCTATCACACAGCCCACACTAGCCAGGGGAGCAACGTCACCTGCTCAGCAAGCTCCAAACCCTGCCCCAAGCCCCTGGCGCCCAGGACGTGACCAGATGCAGAGACATCCTTCCCTGTCATGTCCCTGCTTACGCCAGGGATGAAACAAAAGGAGGAAACAGTGGAGACAGAGACAGAGACCCACAGGCATCCTGGGCTGCCTCCAGAACAGCCCTGGTTGCTGCTGTCTGGAATTGTCCCCTTTTCTGGGGGAGGGCAGCAATGACACCCCCATGGCTGGAGACCTGCCACCTCTGACTTCACAGATTCTCTCCTGGCAGTTCCCACTGGAAAAGGGCTCCCATCCCTCTCCACCATTAGCTTGGCAGCTCCCCCTGGCCAGCGCCAGCCCTGCCTGCCCTCCATTGTCCCCTCCACCGCGGGACGCGAGGCCCCTCATCTGCTGGGAACACCGCTGCCGAGCCGCCCCGGGGGTTCCCAGCCTCCTGCTGTTTATTTTCCCTTTGCAAAGAGCCTCTAAAATAGCAAGTGAAAAAAAATATATGTTCAAGGAAAATAAAAAGTTGAGCCTGCCCTGGCTTGGATCTGTCGGTGAGAGCTGGTAAAATAAACACAGAGAGCAGAACGGGGACTCCTGGGAGCAATTTGTCTGGGCCAGGGGAGCCTTGGGGATTTTCTCCCCGCCACAGTTTTGTTTCATATCGGGGCAGGGGGATGCAAACAGGGGTAAGGTTTAGGGAACGAGGTCACCAAACCTGAGCCAGTTACAGATTTCCCACCATCGGGGACAGCCAGGATGGGCCAGGCAGGGTTGCTGGGGTCTGGAGCACAGCATGGGGGTTTTGGTCCCTCCAAGCTCGGGTCCCAGAGCCCAGCTATCCCTGCCCGTTCATGCAGCCACGTTGGGACACACTCGCCACCACTCTGTAGCCACGGGGCTGAGCAGAACCACCGAGACAGGATTTCCAGAGCCTGGAGCAAGCCTCTTGCATGGCCAGGATTGGCCACTGACTCCCTGCCTCAGTTTCCCTCATGCACCAGGATTAACTGTCCCCTGTGCCCCAGAGGGCATCCCTGGCAGGTGACAACAGCCCCAGCATGGGGGGAGCCACCTGGCACAAGGGGACTGACTCACCCCTGGGTCCTTCCCCTTCCGAAAACACTCCTCCGTCTGCCCGGGGCGGGGTGGCCAGTAGACCTGGAACACAAAGGGCCTGTGGGAGCAGGGACGGGGGACAGCAGGGACCCAGCCATGCAAACCCACATCCCCAGGCTGCCAATGGCAAGGGGATGGAGAGAGGGACTGAGAGAGGGACCACAGCTCCCTGGAGCCCACCCAGCCCAGGACTCCCACCCTAGAACCCCAGGCAGGACCCTTCCTCCTGGGAGATGCCTCCTGGCAGTCACAGCCTGCAGCTGGGCTGGATTTGGGTGGTCATGCTGGGGATGGCTGGAGCTGGCCTGGAAGGGCGTGGGCCTGTGGGTGGCCTGGGGACAGCAGGAGTGATGGAGCCCGTGTCCCCCACAGCCTTTAGCAGCTCTCGGACCAAGGGCGGCTTGGGTACACAAGCCCTTGACCCCACCGCAGTGACCCAGCACGCCCAGGGGCACTTCATTTCCTCCTCCTCCTTCTTCGGCTAGAAACAGCCCAGAGCCATGTTCGAAAAACAAAAAGTCAAAGTGGAGAGGGTGAAAGAGGAGGGGAGCCACCACCCAGCACCACCACTCTGGTCCATCACCTCTCCCACCAGGGAAGCAGGAGAGGTCTGGGTGCTTTGCCAGCCGAACCCTGGCACACCTTGTTGCAGTGATGGATCCCTTTAGCTCCTTGTCTCTGCAGGCTTTCAGCTGAATATTTGGCCTGTGAAGGGGGTGCCCAGAAGGGGATGGGCAGCACTCAATCTCCCGATGGCAGTTTTTTAGAAGAGTGGGATCCAGAACAATGCTCAGTACCCAGGAATCACTGGTGGGCTTCACCATGAGTCTCCGAGGCTGATGATCATGACTAATTGTCAGCTAAATTGCCCTCCAGCCACCACAGCCAGCCTGCCCTGGCCAGGCTCTACAAGTTTATGGAATAATTTTGAGGCACTTGAGATGAGGCCATCCCCAGGGCAGGTCTTGTTTCAGAGTGACTTTGCCTGGCTCAGTTGGGCATTGACAGGTCCACAGGGGGCCAGGGCAGGGACAGAGACCCCAGGGTGCTCAGCAGCACCCAGCTCACCTCCTTGGCATCCGCACTGGCCCCATCCAGGAGCAGGGAGTAGAGCACGTCCTTCCCCCCGATGAAGAGCCGGTCGCGATACTCATCCAGGTAGAGGGAGCGGAAGCCCAGGAAGCCGCGGTGACCAAAGAAGAGGACGGAGCGGTTGGTGCCTAAAAGCTCTGCCAGGAAGAGATGAAAGCGTCAGCAGGAGCCATCCCAGCCCCAAAGGTTCCTCTAAGCTGCTGCTTCTGAGTATCAGGGAGTTGTCCTGGAGTCAGCAGAGCTGTTCAGAGCCACTCCAGACTGCAGCAACTTCTGCATTCCTTTCAGGAGGCTTGGACATCCCATCCTCAACCTGGCTGGAGTGCTCTTCTGCCTGCCAGCCAAGGACAAAGCTGCAGAGCCAGCAAGCAGCAGGGTCCCAGGCGAGGTTTCCACCCCCAGCAAGGTTTGGCTGAACCATCCTGGACTCCTACTGTGTCCGTGCCACTGCAAGCTGGGCCGGGCCATCAGCCCCAGGCTGGGCTCACACAGGGCTGGGATGGTGGCGAGACCGGACACGGGGTGGGTGGAAAGCAGGTCCTGTCCCTGCTGGGTGCCAGCCAAGGACACAATAGCAGGCACCCAGCCAGTGCCATGGGGAAACTGCCACACAAAGCCCACTGCTGCCCCCGCCACCAGAACGCACTGACAGGGACGCTTCCTCCATGGCACAGACAGGGCACTTGGGGAGAGGCACCAGCATGAGGGCACTGCATCCCTGGGATGGACATCACATCCCAAAGCAACAGGGTCTGACAGTCAAAGCCCCCAGAGCAGGTCCAAGCCTGAATCTCATGGGATGCCAAGGGGACCCTCACAGTGACGATGACACGGGGACAGTGGCTCGACTGGTTTCCAGTGGGAAATGACTTTCGGGGTCATCAAGCCGGCACGGTGGCGCCCACACAGCTGCCACAGCTGCCAGAGGGAGAGGGCCAGAGGGAATGGCTCAGCTTCACGGGGCTCCGAAAACCCATCCCGACCCCAGGCCAGGCCACTGCGGCTGCCAGACAGAGAAGGAGGAGGAGGACAAAGCGCCATTGATGAGCACAGCTCTGTCCCCGAACACCCTCCAGCCCGGAAGACTGCCAGCCACTGCTGCTGACCCCAGGGAAACCCCCAGCCCGAGCACCTCCCACGCATGGCCCCGTGAGAGGGGAGGTGGTGCTGGGACAAGCCCAGCTGGCACAGGTCAGGACTCTGGGGTGCCAAGGGCTGCCCTTGCTGGGGGGACATTTGTCACTTCCAGCCAGGAGGTGGACAGCGACCCAATGCCCCATCCTGGTGGGAAATGCCTCTTCTAGGCCCTGCAAGGGAGACAAGGTCCACCCCCAGCAGGGACAACAGACATCTTCACCCCATCCCACACCCACCCCTGCTCAAGGGCAGTCCCAGCGCCCTAACTGGTGACGCCAGTGGCACGGAGGATGCAGCCCCAGCGGCTCCATTCTCACTGGGAAGACCCCCGTGCTTGCAAGCAGAGCTGGCTCCAGGCACTGCTGGCCCCTCCACCCATCTGGCACCCTCCTCCCTGTGTCCTCCCGCATCAGGTCCTCCTGAATCGCCAGGTCCAGCCCAGGAAAACGCTGTCGTCTCCTATTCTTGCCCAGCAATAATATTTTCCCAGCTCAGAATAACACTGGCCAAGTCGGCTGGCTCCTTTTATTGTTTCAGGCAAGGCTTCCCCGTCTCCCCCAGACCTGGTGAATTCCTTCTGCGCCTCGGGTTACATCGGCCCAGGACGCCTTCCTCTTCACCTCCCCAGGGAACAGCGCCTTGCCGTGCCCCATCCATCCCCTGGACACCTTTACCCCAGGGTGGGGGTCCCACGGGAGCCGCCCCACGAGTGGGGGTCCCTCGGGAGGGACGGCAAAGAGCACAGGGCTGTGCTGCAATGCTTCCGCTCCACACAACAGCAAAATGCTCTTCCCCCTCTTACATGAGCCACTGTTGGAAGTCGAAACAAAAGGAAAAGAGTGGCTTGAAGTGTGAGGGAGAGCTGGGCACACGGCCACCCCTGCACCCACAGCACAACGCCCGTCCCTGTCACCCCAAAGTCACCTCACAGCCATTCCCAGAGCACCTCACAGAGCCCAGGTCGAGGAGCTCTGCACAAACAGCTTCAGCTCACCACGGGTTTAATTTCAGAGCTTCTAATGTCTTTAATTGAAATTTTCTCTTTTTTTTTTTTTTCTTCCCCCGAGGAGAAGGCGGTGGCAGAATTTGTTTCATGGGAAATTTCAGTTTCTGTTTCCAATTTGGAAGACGAATGGAATAATCAGCTTGAGAGAGAAGAAAAAAAAAAAAAAAAAAAAAAAGGCTTCCAAAGGTGGCTCGCTCCCCGTGGGAGGCTGAGAGGAGCTTCCACCCCGCCCCGGGCAGCTCCTCGCACCTGGGAAACGGCTCCGCACGGCTGGACTTTGCGCCGGAGTGGATCAGACACTGAGCCAGACCCTGAGCCCCACGATTCACCCCTGCTGAGACCCCAGATCTCCTCGCCCTGCTGCCAAGCCCGACCTGAGGACACCGGATCGCATCACAGGGCACAGCCGTGAGCCATCCCAGACTCTCAGGATAAGGGAGTGGGGGGCACCGCCTGCCTCAGTTTCCCGTTCAACAGAGAGGCAGCCCCCGGGGTCACCTGCTGTGGCCCAGGACAGAGCACGGGATGCAGCCAGACCCGGGAGCCCCCAGCCCAGGCAGCAGAGGAGCAGACTCTCCCCTGGCACTGCAGCTCCCGAGACTTTGGAAGTGCTGGGCTGCCCAGGCCTTTCCCCTTTCTGGGAAGGGGGAAGATACACATTATGTCATTTATTTTATGTTAATTTTTTTAGAGCAGGTTCATTGCTTTGAGGCCAGGAGGAGATCGGGGCGCCCCAGGCTCTGTCAAGTTTGGCTGGAGCAGCCCGTGGATTAGGTTGGCAGAGCGGGGGATGCGGCGAGCCAGAGCAGGATCACAAGGAGAGTTTTAATTAAGCTGAGACACTGCCCCCACAGTCCCCCGAGGGGCCCCGGCACCTCAGCACCCGCACCTCAGCACCCGCACCCCAGCGCCACGGGGCTCGGAGGAGCCTGGAGACCCCCACCCACCAGCCGAGGGCAGGATGCTGAGCAGCCACCGCGCCGGGGGACCACCCACGCACCGCAGCACCCACCCCGCACAAAAGCCAAAGTGTGCCGGGGCCAAAACACCGCCGTGCCTCAGTTTCCCCGCACTGCACGTGGGAGACGATCCCCCGTGGGAAGCGGCGGGGCTGGCGCGGAGCCCGGCGGCACATCCCCTGTCCCCGTCACCCAGCTNCCGGCCCGCCCCGGCCCGCCCCGCCCGGCCCCGCCATACCCCATCCCTGGGCGGCGGGGATGCGCGGGGGGACGGCCCCGTCTCCCGGGGGGACCCCGGGAGCTCCGCACACCCCCGAAATGTCCCCTGCCAGCAGCGCTTTAGACGTTCCTGCAGTCCTCTTCGCAAGAAGTGACCCTGCCAGCACCTCCGGCTCATCCCTGAGGATGGGGAGCAAGGGAGGGAAGCTGGGGTCCCCCAGCCTCGCACTCCTGGAGTAGGAGAGGGCACACAGACCTGCCCCGTGAGAAGGATGCTCAGCGCGGTGTGACCTCCCAGCATCAGCAAGCACCCAGCTGCCAGGTCCCATCTCAGTGCCGGGCAAGCTGGGGACAGCAGGCCAGCTGCGGAAGGGGACTGAGCAGGGTCGAGGGGAGCACAGGGTGCCACACGTAGCCCTGGCACGCCCACAGGGCAGGGGATGCACCGCTGTCTGCCTGCAAAGGTGCCAACAGCCTGGGCAGGGATCCTGGCCAGCAAGGACCCCACGGAACCCACACCACTCCCATGCCATCCTCCCCCAGGGCTGTGAAGTCAGGGGATGTGGTCGNCCAGCACAATTTGCCCACCAACCGCTCCCAAAAAACCCCTCAGCCCGCAGCTGAGGCTCCCCAAGCCCCCACCCGGCCCCCGGAGGGGGGACCCCGGGGACACCCCTCCGTGGACAGCCCCCCGGCCCCGNTTAGACATCAGAGAATCCACGTCGGCTTCCCCTGGGAGCCTCATCACACAGGTAGGTGTGTCCTGCATCCAAAAACCTTGGATTTCCCCCTGCACTGGATGTAGAGGACGGAGCTGAGGAGCTGGTGGTTTCTCCCTCAGTGCTTCATCACCACCAGCCTCATCTCTTCTCCCAGCGCGGCACGGGGCAGCCTCATTATCCCCAGCCCCTCAAGGGTTGCAGCAGCGTTCTTAATTAAAACAGAGGTCAGGAGGCTGGGGGGCCTTGGCTCACCCCCAACATTTTGTAATGGAGCAGCTCTGCAAGTCTCCCGAGCAGTGTAGAACCACACCAATTCACTCAGCGGGCCCTCGGTTTCCCCAAGGAACTGCACGGCTGGGACAGATCCCACAGCCCGAGGTGCTGGGGAGCCACACAGAGCTGGGAACGAGCCAGGAGGAGATGCAGCCCATGGCAGCTCCGGCAGGTAAGCGGAGCTGCCTGCCCAGACCCGCGCGCTGCCTGCCCCGACCAGAGGGTCCGCGGGAGCGGCAGGAGCTCAGCAGGGAGGGAGGGAAGGAGCAGGATGAACCCCAGCACCAGTCCCCCGAGGCTGATCGGGAGCAGCGGCCCCTCAGCCTGCCCGGGCAGGAGCCTGCCCGCACTGCTGTCATGCAGGCAATGAGCCCGGGGGAGGAGAAGCACCCCAGCAAACCGCACTGTGCGAGGCAATCTGCGGTGCCTGGGTGAGACCCCGCGGGCAGCACCATCGTGGACAGACAGACAGACAGACTGCCCCCTCCAGGCTGTGCTTACCAAGGAGATTTATTGACAGGGAGGGTGGGCAGCACTGGCCCCAGCTCCCCCAGCAATTGGGCAGGGAGGCAGGACGAGGCATGGGCAGGCAGAGTGGGGCACTAGCCGGCCCCTCACCGCCCAGCCAGTGCAGCCAGAGATGGCACAGGGACAGGGGGAGGCACTGACAACATCAGGAAAGGCTGGAGGCACCTGGGTATGAGGCTCTGCTGGCACCTGGCCAAGGGGGACACAACCCCCTGGGTGTCACCATGAGGCCAGCCCTGAACGTAGCCAATGTGGCACGATGCCATCTGCATCCCCAGCACGCCAGCAGGTATTTGCTGTGCCCAGCCCCTGCCCCTCTTTTTAAAGCCTTGGCTCTCTCTGCTTGGCACCCTCTTCCTGCCCCTCGCCGGGCACTCAGCCCTCGGCGGGCAGCGGGGGCACTGAGGCCAGGGCGGTCAGGAGGCGGGCGTAGATCTCGATGCCCCGCAGGAAGACTTGCTCGTTCAGGAACTCGTTGTGGTCGTGGAGCAGCACCGGGGTGCGGTTCATGGGCGAAAAGCCAATAGCAGGGTGTCCCGCCTGGAGATGGGGAGGCACAGGGTGAGGTCAGAGCTGGCACGGGCACCACGTGCCCCTCTTCACCTGGACACAGCTCCTGCTTGGGGCTGCAGGTCTGCGGGCTGGCATGGCACTCACCGCTCGGATGTAGCGGCTGTCGGTGGCAGCAGGGAAGATCTCGAGCTTGAGCTGCAGCTTCCTGTCAAGCGAGACCCTGTGTCAGCATGGGCACAGGGCCAGCCGAGTCCCCTGTCCCACTCACACCCCATGGGCAAAGAGACTGTGCCAGGACATCCCTCAGCCCTTCAGGACACTCAATCCCATCCCTTTTGGGGAGGAATGGGGAAATACTTTGGCACATCACAGGGCTCCCCATCCCAGCCCCTGAGATGACCCCAGAGACCCCCAGGGACCACTGGCTTCCACCAGAGGATGTCTCTGCCAGGGTCCCGCCCTTCCTGGGGACACTACTTACATGTCCCTACAGACCCCGCTGAAGGCCCTCCACCAGGGATCCGACTCCTCGGTGGAGGTGATGTGTTGGTCCATGCATTTCTGACAGAGTGAGAGGGCAGATGAAGGGGCAAGGAGGTGGCACTTGGCAGGGGAGGGACAGGCACGATATGCCTGGGTGGCTGAGATCCCTCACCTGGTGAAACTCATAGGTGACACCATCCCCGGCACTGCGGCACCACGTGGCCACCTGCTCCTCGAAGGCCTGGGGCAGAGACCAGAGGAGGGGTGTGAGCAGGGTACCCTCATCCCACTCCTCTCCTGGGTGGGGCTGGGGAGGTGCCCACCTTCAGGTCCACAGTGGGTGGGATGCGGATGTCGAAGCTGGCAGCCATCTCGGAGGGCACCACGTTGAAGGAGACACCCCCCTCCAGCATGGTCATGTTGAGAGAGGTGACATCCCCTAGGGTCAGGCTTGAGTCGGACTTGAGCCTTGGGGGATGCAAGGGAGAGTCACTATCTGCCCCCTGGGGAGAAGTGCTTCCCCACCCTGCTGTCACTCAAAATGGGGAAACTGAGGCACAGGGCAGCAGCGCCAGATCACAGCCCGGCTTGGGATCCCAAGGATCCCCTTCATGGACTGAACTAAGCCACTGCCACCCCGCTGCCCATCTCCTACCTCTGCTTCTCGCTCTCCCTGAAGGCCAGGAAGGAGTTGATGACTTTGTGCTGGGGAGGGAAGGGCAGCGGGTGAGGACCAGCCCCGTGGGCAGGGGCCTGGCAGCCCAGGGCAGCACAGGGGGTGCACAGGGGGTACCCCCTCTCTCACCATCTTCTCAGCAGCCGTGTTGCTGATGAAACGGGACCCATGCCCGGGGCTGCCCATGCACTTCACCTTTATCCCTGCAGCAGTAGGTGTAGAGGGAAGGGTTGAGCAGAAAGCCTGGGATAGCACCAGTGCCCCAGCGCCCAGGAGAGCCAGGGACAGGGCAGCAGACACACAGATACTCACACCATGGGCTCCTCTCGCCATAGAAGACACTGAAGGTGTCAGACGGGCTGGCCAGGCCTGTGGTGGACACAGACAGGGGGTCAGTGGGGCATGAGGGGGCCATAATGTGCCCCCTCTGCTCTGTCCTGGCAGCATTTTGCCTCCAGACTGGCACCGTGTGCATGACTGCCCAGGGGAAGGATGCCCCAGGAGGTCCCTGGAAGCATGTGGGATGCTGGTGCCTGGGGAGTGATGCCAACAGGCAGAGGAGTGTGTGCCAAGAGGAGACACATCCCAGTGCCAGCCCTTCCACCACTCACCCTCATCCATGGCAAAGCCCACGTTGAGCGCTTTGAACTCAGGGCGCTGCACGAACATCTCCATGCCCTTGTGTCCGCCCACCTCCTCATCTGCGGGGGAGAGCCTGGCATGGAGCAAAGCACTGGGGCATCCCCCAGCCCACCACCCTCTAGTCCTCCTTCCATGCCAGCCTGGATGCCATCGGCACACCTGATGTCCTTGGACACGGAATCCTCCCCAGCCTTGAGCTAGGGGAGGCTGGAATCTGGAAAGCCTGGCTGGGTGGTGCCTGGCTGCCCTGGGAGACTCCAGAGCAGCACCCAGCTGCCAGCCCCTTCTGTATCTCTCGAGAGGGGACACCCTGGGGACTCACCAGGCACAAAGGTGAGGTGGATGGTGCGGGCAAAAGACTTTCCCTCTGTCTTCAGCCTCCGGATGGCCTCAAGGTACCTGCAAGGGAAGGCAGTGTCCGGTCATTGTGGAGGAGAGGGGCTTGTGTGCTTTGAGCCACCTCAGGGCATGTCAAGCGGTGGCACCTCTGGCCCCAGGGACCCTGAGGATAGTGGCATCGTGCCCTGCATCACTCAGACACCACCAGCACCGTGCCCACCCAGCAGCTGCAGAGCCCTCCACTCACTGGATGGAGACACACTTCATATCCTGGGCACCCCGAGCGTAGATGTTGCCTTGCGAGTCCTTAACTGCCTCAAAGGGTGGGTATGTCCAATGCTCCTGCAGGGAAGAGCATCCACAGTGGCAGAGGGGCACAGAGGGCACCAGGTCCCATCCACCCCATCCTCCCCTCCATGCCCTTCCCACCCTCGCCCTGCGCCAGCACCTCGAAGACAGGCACGACGTCGGTGTGGGAGTTGAGGAGGATGGAGCGCAGGCGGGGGTTCGTGCCCTGCCAGGTCAGGATCAGCACCACACGGCCCTGGCACACCTGTGGGATGATGGCAGGATGTCACCAGGGTCCAGGATGGGGACAGAAAGGCTGGGACCAGCAGGCTGGAGCTAAAAAGCATCAGCTTGGGAAAAGTTTCTGGATGCCACCCGGCTGGTCACCCCTTTCCCCACTGGGAGAGGGAGCAGGCCTGCCTGAGCCCCCACAGCCAGACAGAGCCCGGCTGCAGGTGCCAAACCAGGCTGCAATTCAGAGGAGGGAAGACAAACCCAGCATCTTCCCCTGGTGCCCGGGAGTCTCCCAGGACAGCCGGTGCCCAGCAGGAAGGATGGCCCCAGCCAACGTGACCCTGCCAGGTCCCCAGCTAATCATAGCACAGGCAGCTGCAAAGGTCAGCGGGGAGCAGCCGGAACACTGGCTTAAGGAAAGGCTCAGGTCAGCAGAGGATTACAGGCAGAGGGGATTCACTCCTGTCCAGCTCTGGGCACAGGCAGAGGAACATCTTGGTCACTAAGGACCCAAGCACAGGTGGATAGATGGATGGACGGGTGGGTGGACAGACTGGCTTGCTCACCTCCACTTTTTGGCAGGCCAAGCCCAGGTCGCTGCCGACACGCTCCAGAAACCGGACGGCCGCATCTGGGGAAGAGTGGGGATGCCCAGAGTTACAGCAGGGTGTCTCATTGCAGCCCCCCACGGACCCCGAGGCTCTGTGGGGTTCCCAGAGCCAGGAAAGAGGTGACAAGAGAGGACAGGTGCTGCAGGTCCTGGGCACAAGAAATGGCCATGAGCAGGGACAGGAGCATCACCATCCCTTTGGGGTGAGGATTTGGAAAGTATTAATAAAATAAAAATTGAAGGGAAGTGAGTTCAGGGGGAATGTTTTTCCAGTGGAGTTTTGGGAGCTCCTCACCAATAAAATGTACTTTAGTGGGAAGACATAAACGCTAACAGGAGATCATGCATCCCAGAGCCAGGGCAGCACAGAAAGGGGAGCAAGGGGCACGGGACTGGAGGAAGCAAACAGCAGCTCTGAGGGCACTTGAGATGTCCCTGCCCCAACCAAAGGCACCAGCAGAGATAAGGCACAAAGGAGTTCGCTCCTTAACACCACGATCAAAACAGCCCCAGCACAGGACTTGGGCACCTGGGTCCAAAGATCGGAGCTGCAAAGCCGCATTGCCAGATCCCCACATGGCTCCCCATCCTGTCCCCCCATCCTCACCATAGTCAGGTTTAGGGTGGACGGTGTCAATCCTCAGGTACTCCCGGAAAAGCGTAACCGAGGGGTTCTCTGAGGCCCCCGCGCTCTTCCCGGGCTTCCCAGGTGCCATGTCTGGGACCAGGGCTGCAAAGCTCTGGGGAAAGAGCTGCAAGATGGTTAATCACCCACCGGCCCCTCCAAAGTCCGCCGGCACGCTCGGTCGTCACAGAAACCAAAGGGAGATGGGGCAAAGGTCTCCCCCCTGCGACTCCTGGGACACTGCCACCGTGGAAGAAATCCCCCCCACTTAGGTCCAGGGCAGGATGGGGTGTGCCCCCCACGCTGTCCTGTCTTTCTTCCCCCAAAACACGTTCCTGCCCCAAACACAGTGCCAGGACAGGCTGTGATGCCCAGGCAAGGGGTGGAATCCAGGGAAGGGCTAGCTGGGAGGAAAGAGGGGCAACCAGGTGGGGGAGTATGAAGAAGGGTAAAGGGGAAGAGGGGTATGTTGGGTAGGGAGACATGGTAGTTGGGATTAGCCAGGGGTTAGAGGCTTGGGCGAATGCTGGGGGATGCAGGCAGGGAAGGTGGGATGCTGGTGTAAGGGGGCGCAGGTGGGGAAAGGGGGCAGCTGCCTGGCTAGGGGGTGCAGAAGAGCTGCAAGGAAAGGCTCTGGGGGTGCAGGGAAATGGGGGTGGTGAAGGGGGAGTGAGTGTTAACAGAGGATAGAGATCCTGGGGGAGCACGTTAGGGTGACAGGGTACTGTGAGAGCTGTCTGAGGCATGCTGGGTGGCTGGAGGAGCAGGAGG
>VYXC01009416.1:648348-661967 GCA_013397175.1 Platysteira castanea | reverse complement strand
CCGCGGACACGGCCCCAGCCCCAACACGGGTGCTTTGTTTCAAAGCTGCTTGGCATAGCCCAGCTTGCCGGGAGCCAGCGGTGCCGCAGCCGCCCACCCGGGCCTGGACACACAGTAATTGTCCTCCTCCCAGGGGCCCTGCCGCCCACGGCCACCCGGGCACAGGGTCCGGGGGGGCCCTGGGGTGCTGTGGGAGGGGACAGGGTGCAGCAGCATCGGTCAGTGGGCATCATGCTGTGGTTTGGTTTGAGTGGTCCCCATAAGGGAGCTTGCCTCAGCTTATCCTGGTGCTTTCTGCATGGGCAGGGGGAAGGGAGGAGGAGAAAGAAGATGGCTTGCATAGCCTGTGAGACCACCCAGGTCACCTCTGTTCTCCCCACTCCCACAAGTGTCTGCAAACAGAACCCTATCCCATAGCCACACTCCACACACGTTCCCTCTTCCCCTGTATCCGTCCAGTTCCTGGCTTTGTGCGGCACAAACTGAAGGCAGCATAGCGGCGGGTCCCTTTTGGGGGTGCAGGGTGCCCGTGGGGTGCCATGGGGCCATGTGAGCCTCCCCTGCCAGAGGAGGGCACAGTGCTACCCCTGGCTCAGTTTCCCCAATTCCCAGCCATAGGATTTTCAAGCTGCAGATCTGGGGGTGGAGGGCTAGCTGGGGCATCCCCCCTTTCTGAAGACCACCATGTCCCACAGGCTCAACTTGCCCTCCCGCCATGGCATCGCCGGACGGAGCCAGTGGCGTGGGCGGCAGTCCCGAGGAGACGGAGCTCAGCATCACCCTGACCCTCCGCATGCTCATGCATGGCAAGGTAATGGCAGGGGGCTCGGTGCCACTGGGGGCCAGCGATGCCTGGGGTGAGCNTTCCTGCTGCCATTCATCCCCGGGGGGACTAGGGACCCTGGCCGGCGGCGCGTCCCTGCACCGCACCCAGCTCCGGATGCCGCCGGCAGGGGTTACAGCAGGGTGCATCCCTCCCCCTCCGCCCCACTTCNATGGCAAGGTAATGGCAGGGGGCTCGGTGCCACTGGGGGCCAGCGATGCCTGGGGTGAGCGGCCATGCTGGAGCTCCAGCTCCTCGCCATGCCCTGTTTTCTTCCCCTGCTCCCAGTCTCCCCTGGGAATAGCATTCCCAGAAGGATTTCTTTCTCCATCCTAAGCCAGGGAGAGGCGCATTCCCATGCCCCAGTGTCCCTAGGGCAAGGTCTGCCTGTTGCCAGGCTGTGGGCAGAGGAGGGATGTGGCAGGCAGGGAGCTGCCTGCTGACAGTGCCACTCTTGTCTGCCTTTGCAGGAGATCGGCAGCATCATCGGCAAGGTAAGATTTGGGGTCCTGGGTGTTGCCAGCCCTTGGCTCCCCTGGACCTGACCACCCACCCTGTTCCTTTATCTGCAGAAAGGAGAGACTGTTAAGAGGATACGAGAGCAGGTAAGGGCATGCTGATGGGCTGCCAGATCCTCCCAGGTGCCTGGCCCCCTAAATCCCGGGTGGAACCAGGGAAAACAAAGTGGCACCCCAGGGAAGGCTGCCTGGGGCAGGTGCAAGGGGAAAGGCTCAGGCTCAAAGGCATCAGTCTGCCCCTATGAGGCTATCCCTGGGGGAAGTCATGAAGCACAGGGCTTGTGACATCCCTAACGGGGTGTGACACTGTCCCCAGAGCAGTGCACGCATCACTATCTCGGAAGGATCCTGCCCTGAGCGCATCACCACGATCACCGGCTCCACCGATGCTGTCTTCCGCGCTGTCTCCATGATCGCCTTCAAGCTGGAGGAGGTAGACAGCCCTCCTACATCCCCGCCAGGTGCCCCCACACCTGCAAGATCCTGGGGGTCTGACACCACATCCCACATCCCTCACAGGACCTGGGAGCAGGAGGCGATGGGGTGTCAGCAGGCAGAGCACCGGTGACCCTGCGCCTCGTCATCCCAGCCAGCCAATGCGGTTCCCTCATCGGCAAGGCAGGAGCTAAGATCCGGGAGATCCGGGAGGTGAGGCTGAGGGCAGCCTGGGTGTGGGATCCCCTTTTTCCCCTGGGGGCACAGAGCCCTGGGTATGGGGGCTGCCATAGTCCCACAGGGGCTGGGGGAGGTGAGGCAGGAGAGGGAGCATCACCCTGCAGGTCCTGCAATGGTTCCTGGAGGCTCAGGATGGGGACAGGGGAGGTGTGAGGTGCTGAGCCCTGGCAGGGAGTGGTTGGGGGCCGCCAGCATCTCTCTTTGCTTCCTGCAGAGCACAGGGGCACAGGTGCAGGTGGCCGGTGACTTGCTGCCCAACTCCACTGAACGGGCTGTCACCGTCTCGGGGGTGCCGGACACCATCATCCAGTGCGTGAGGCAGATCTGCGCTGTCATCCTGGAGGTACCTGCCAGGCCCCACACCCAGCCCAGGGGGCATCTGCTACCCACCTCCCCCTCCCCAAGGTTTCCCATACCCATCTGGACCCAAACACCAGGGTCCCCCTGTGTGGAAACCCATAGGAGCACCCTGCCTTCGTGGTGCTGGGGGCTATGCCCAGCTTGCTGGGGGCATAAGGGGTCCTTGGGGCTACAGGGGCAGTCAGCTTCATCTCTCATCTCCTCCACCTCCTTCCTTCTGTCTCCAGTCGCCTCCGAAGGGGGCCACCATACCCTACCACCCTGGTCTCTCCCTGGGCACCATCCTGCTCTCTGCCAATCAGGTAAGAGGCCACAGCATCTCCAAGGGCATGAGGGGGCCAGGGGGCAGCCTCTGCCAGCAAGGGGAAACTCTGGTGGGCTCAGGGTAGTCTTTCTGTCCCGGGGGGGGTGACCTGAGACAATGGTCCCCACCAGGCTGCCAACTGATGTCCCTTTTTACTCTCCCCAGGGCTTCTCCATGCAGGGCCAGTACAGCGGGGTCTCTCCTGCAGAGGTGAGTCTGTCCCTGTGGCAGTGAGGTCTGTGACCACCGGGATGGGTGCTGCTGGGAATGCCTGTCTTGGGAAGCGCTGGGGCACAGGGGACCCTCTGCCATCACCCCTAACACCACCTTCCTCCTCTTCTCACTGCCTGGGCAGGTGTCAAAGCTGCAGCAGCTGTCAGGGCATGCGCTTCCCTTCGCCCCACTGGGCCATGCACCCACCATGATGCCAGGTGAGCATCTCCCATGCTCCCCCCAAGGCTGGGGGTGTGGGTGCCCCTCCTGATCGCTCCTGACACCTGGGCCTGATGAAGGAATTTCCATCCTCTGCACCCTTTCCAGTCCCAGCCCCCCCAGCATGTCTACCTGCCACCCCCCAGCACAACCCTGTCATTGTTTTCCTGGGGTCCCTGCACCCACCAGTGCTCCCCAGTCCTGCAGTGGGAGAGCACCAGCATACCAGCACCAAATTGTGACTTGTGTCTATGTCCTGTCCTCCCTGCCTCTCCCCAGGGATCCTCCAGTTTTGTCCCCAGGGCCGCTGACCACCCCAGTATGGGGCTGGGGTAGGGGCACAGAGTTACTGGAGACCTGCCCCACATTGCTAACATCCCTGTCTCTCTCTCCAGGCCTGGATGCCAGCTCCCAGAGCAGCTCCCAGGAGTTCCTGGTGCCCAATGACGTATGTATTGGTCTGGGAATGACGAGGGGGACCACAGCTTGTCCCCACTCATGCGTCCCATCCTGGAGGCACTTTGCAGAGGCCAGCACCCACTGGCCCACACAGTGGAGGCTCTGCCAGAGCTCAGGAGCAGGAGGGAGTAGCTGGGGCAGAAGAAAAGGGAAAAGGGCAGGGGGAAAGGGTTTGGCCAATGCCAAGGAATGGTCTCGACATGTGGCACAATGCCAGCTAGAGGGACTTGAGCGAGACCAAAAGCAGGGTCTGTCCAAGGAAAGCAATGCCCTGCCCTCCCAGTGCCTTCCACAGTTTCACCAACCCTCCGAGGTGTAGGGAGTGTCCGGGTGAGCCCCTGGGAGCTCCCTGCTTGGCAAGACTGCTCTGGCTGCTCCCAGCTCACCCCATCCCTGCCCCTTCAGCTCATTGGCTGCATCATCGGCCGGCACGGCAGCAAGATCAGCGAGATCAGGCAGATGTCGGGCGCCCACATCAAGATTGGCAACCAGACCGAGGGCTCCAGTGAGCGGCACGTGACCATCACAGGGACCCCTGTCAGCATCACCCTGGCTCAATACCTCATCACAGCCTGGTAGGTGTCAGCCTGTGGGGGGACTCATGCTGGGTTCTAGTGAGGGGTAGCACTTCTCCAGCACCCCAAGGCAGCTTTTGGAGGATACCCCCACCACAGCATCCTCAAGAAGGATGAACTGGGTGGTGCTTTGAGATCCTGAGGTGCAGGACCCAAGGCCCACCATATCTGAGCCCCAGCTTTTTAATCCTGCTCAGTGGGATACCCAGGATGTGCCATGGAGACGTGCCAGAAGGGATGGGGCACGCGGTTCCTGCACCCTAAGGTTGTGGTGAGAGAACCACTCTGTCACCATGGAACTCACCATCATCCTTCTCTCTTGCTTCCCCAGCTTAGAGACGGCTAAATCTACCTCCCAGGTGCCACCAGGCCCTGGCTCCATGGACCTCGGCATGGGCTTCCCCCAGCCCCTCGCCCCAGGCTCCGGTGCGGCACTTCCCGCCGTCGCCCCAGCCCCCCCGGCCCTGCTGGGCACCCCCTACGCCATCTCCCTCTCCAACTTCATCGGCCTGAAGCCGGTGTCCTTCCTGGCACTGTCCCCATCCTCCGTGGCAGGTCCCAATGGCGGCACCACCACCTACACGACCAAGATCTCGGCAGCCAACGGCACCAAGAAAGCTGACCGGCAGAAGTTCTCTCCCTACTGAACCCCACTGGTGGGTGGGTCAGGGGGTCCAGGGTGCTACTCAGTAGCAGGGACACCTTCCAGCCACCCACCCTGACCTCAGCCTCTGCCAGGTGTCCCATGTCCCCCACCCCAGGGAAGGGAAGGGTCTTCCTGGTGGTGGTGCCCGCTGGAGGAAGGGGCTGCTGCGTTGCCTGCTGCCCGTCCCAGCAGCGCTGTGCCCCCCTCCCTGATTTTCTGCACAGAGACCATGTGTCCTGGCATTGGGTGGGGGGCTGTCCCTGCCAGCCTAGGGTCCGTTCTCCCAGTGCCCTGTGCTGGTGTGGGACCCCTGCCTGCTGCTCCTCACCCTGCCTGCCCTGCCACCCTGCTCATGCCCACACTCCATCTGGCACCCAAAAGCCAGGTCCCACTGGATAAGGACTGCCTGCCCTCTCCAGGAGTCCCCTGTCCACTGGCTCTGGTGGGGGGCGCTCCCTGGGCCACCCTGGGGCAATCGCCTCCCAGCAACCCCATCCAAGGGCCAGTCCCTGCTGGCTTGGAAATGCTGTATATATATGAGTCTATATTTTTTCCTCCTTTGTAACTTATCAATGGTTTAATAAAAAGATAAAATTTACAAGAAAATAACAATAACAATAATAATAATAATATTCATCACCCTGGATGGAGACTTCCCCCAGAGCAGGGGTGGCCCCAGCTCCTGGGTACTTGGGTGGTGGCTGGAAGCGCATCCCTGTGTGTAGGAGGGGATGCTGGCCTTCAGCCTCATCTCTCTGGGGGTCTTCCCAGAGCCCCTCCCTGCCACGGGGCAGTTAGAGAGGCCATAGGGCAGTTTTCCCTCAGGCCTGCAGTTACTACTGGAATAGGGACATCTCCAACCCACCATGCCAACACCATCCCTGGGACCTTTGTGGGTGGGCTGGGGGTGATGTACCCCTGCAGCATTCCCCAGAAGGGTCCAGTCCCCCTTCTAGCACTGGGGACCCCAGGAGAGTGTCCCCAAGCCCTTCAAAAGCAACGAGGCTGAAGGGGAACAGCAGCTCCTGATCCCCTCTGGCTGCTGCTGCTGCCCTGGGGCACCCCACGCAGCCATCCCCCACCACCCTGTGTCACCATGTCCACCCCAGTGTGCCCTTGGCCAGCAGCCCAGTTTGGCTGGCACGTGGCACTGCTGGCCGGGCTTCAGCTGGGCAGCTGTGTCCATAAACAGCCCGGCATGGACCCCCGGACAGCCAGTTCCCCCCCAGGGGGCTGATCACTGCCAGCTGAGGGGGACAGAGGGCATGGCCAGGCATGGCCACGGGCAGTGTGTGCTGCCATGCCAGCAGGACAAACAGTGACACAGCCAGAGCCAGCCCCGTGGGCGTGTCCCCCTGATCAGTGTCACAGGGAGCAGGAGCTCCTCCACACAGACATTAGTTTTGGGTTAAACAGCCAAGGATGGAGGTCTCCATGCCTGCCATCCAGGCTCAGCAGGGGGCTTGGGGCCCTGGTGTTACTGGTGTTAGTGTCATTAGCTGGAACGTTGCTCCTGGGTAGGAAGCAAGGGACATCTGCTCTTCCCCGCTGGCCAGGAGTGCTCCCAGTGGGACAATGGAGATGGAGCTGTCCTGTCCCCTGCCCCTGTGCAGGAGCCCCTTGGCATTCCACGTCTTGAGGAGAGCCCATCCATGGAACTGGGCTGTGCTGGTGGAGCCAGAGACAATTCCAGCCTGCAGAAGAGAGACATGACTTCCCCAGATCTGCTACCTTGTCCCAGCAGAGAAACCATCTTCCACCATAAGCTCAGAGAAGAGGCAAAACCTGAACAAGGACTCCTCCAAATCCAAGAGATTGGGTTCAAGCAGGTCTGATGGGTCCCTGGCAGGTCTCCTGCCCAGCACAGTGGGACAGAGCCTCCTTCTCAGCTGCTCTCTTCAGGAACTTGACCTGGAGTGGGGAAGCCTGTTGTCTGGTCCAGCCTGTTCCTGGGGCTGGGGCTGAGGCAGCTGGTGTGGGTCTCCAGTGTGCAAGTTGCTCTCTGGAGGAACTGCAAGAAGTTTTCCTGAACAGAAGCCTCTGAGATGGAAAGACAGAGCTCCTGACCCAGTGGACGGTTAAGACAGCTGCGCCGGAGCCGGGCCAGCTCCTCACGGATTTGGCGGTTCAGCAGCCCATAGAAGAAAGGATTAATGGCAAAGGAGGAGTAGGCAATCCAGGTGACCACCATCTCCCCGTGCCCACCACCCATAGTGCCAACAACGACAGAGGAGTGCAAGTGGAAAGCAAAGAAAGGCAGCCAGCAGCACAAGAACTGTCCCACAATGAGGACCAAGGTGAGGATGGCCTTGTTGCTTCCCAGAAGGCGATCTGGGATCAGTCTGGGCAGCATCAGGATCCTGGCAGTAAGGATGGTCACTTGGCTGGCAATGGAGTCACATCGGTGTCTGGGTGCAACTGCCTGTGCCGGCACAGGCGCCTGCTGCAGGGACGCAGTCCGGGCCACACGGTAGATGCTGGAGTAGACAGCAAGGATAATGATGGTGGGCAGAATAAAGCAGGTGATGCTGAAGAGGATCACAAAAACCTTCTTGTGGGCCCCAGGGCTCCAGTAGACTGTGCAGCGGCTGGCGCTGGTGGCCCCATTGCCGTGAGGCCACGCCACCAGTGCCAAGACAGTGATGAGAACAGACTTGACCCAAATGAAGATCACTCCAGCCACCGCCAGCCTGATGGTCATCTTGACCTCATACCTCAAGGGGTGGACGATGTAGTAGTACCGCTCCACGCTGATGATAGAGATGGTGAGAATGGAGGCACTGATGAAGCAGATATTCAGGAATATCACGGCCTTGCACTCAGCAATGCTGTAGATCACCCTGTTGAAGCAGGAGGAGCTGGAGATGATCCCCAGGGGCATGAGGAAAATGGCTGAGAGGAGATTGACCACACAGAGGTGGCAGACGAAGATGAACTTCCTGAAAATGGGTGTTTTGAGGATAATCACCATCACCACGATGTTGGCCACCAGGGCGGTGAGGGTGAGCAGGATCATGCAGAAGAGGCCCACCACCTCCTGGGCAATGGAGTGCTCGGGGATGGAGAGCAGCTCTAGGCTGTCCGTGGTGTTTGACCCCGTCTGGCTCGCCATCCCCCGCCAGGGCTAAGCCAGCAGCTCCGGTGCCTGAGCAGCAAGGGCTCTTCTCCTCTGCTCCAGAGAGGGTAACCCCACCACAACCATGGCTGCTACCTTCTTCCCTGTTGGGATCGGGAGCAGGGTGTGAAGGGAAAGAACCAAAAGGAAGAAGAGCCACAGAGAAACACAGAGGCAACCAGCACACTTCCAAGGTGCTGGAGGAGAGAGAGGTAGCCAGCGAAGTCATAGCACCCTGGCTGTCCCAGATCTGGCACCCAGGCTGTCCCCAGCCTGGCCAGGGATAGCATTGCTAGGACCCGTGGGCACCCATGCCAGGCTGACACCCTATCCCCCTCTCCAATGGCACCAGTACATCCCGAGGAGGCACAGCACAACTTGCCTGTCCCAACCCTCTTGCTCAGGCCACAGGGGACCCCGGGGTGGGTAGGATTCAGCGCACCTTTGCTCCTGGGGAGATGGGTGATGCTCCTCTCCTCACTGGGGTCCCTCTTGCTGGTGTTGCTCCCGCAGCAGAACCGGGGCTGCCAGTCCTGTGTGAGGCCACGCTCCCCCTTCCCGCTCCCGTCACCCGCTCGTCATCCTGTTTGCCTGCAGCCTGCCAGCTGCGGATGGCACCAGCTGTCACTCCCAGCGCTGCCTGCACTGCCTGCACCCGTGGCAGTCCCACGGGGACAGCTGCTGGGTCCTAGCAGCCGGCGGGGGCTCAGGAAGGGGGGACCGGGGTCCCTGAGCCCTGTGCCCCTCAAGAAAGGCCACCCACTGCACCAGGCCTGGTCCTTCCAGAGGAACAGCTCGGCCCTCAGGTCCCTGGGGCTCAAGGAACAGAGCTACAAGCAGCTCTGCAGCAAATCATCTCCACTGGCACATGGATGCTCATGGGGCATCAGGGTAACACAGCTGGGAGTTGCCCTTCCCTGGCAGCCTGAGCACCTGGACATGTGCTCAAGGGGCACACGTGAGCACAGAGAAGGGCTTGGCATGGGTGCCAGGCTGGGGCAGGACAGCAGGCATGGCACTAGAGGGGGCCCAGGCACTCACCCTCAGGATGGATGGATTAATTCCTCCATGCCCACCCAGGGCAGCAGATCTTGCTCATCCTTTGTAGCTCTGACGCCACGGGGTGGGCAGGAGCCGTGTGCCTTGCTAAGGTGACGAGAGCAGCTGGCTCTCAAAGACACCAACTTTCATCCGAAGGCTTCAGCCCCTCTGGAGCCACCCGCACCATCCCTTCAGGGACCCACTGCCACCCTTCCCAATAGCACACCCGCCTTGCTGGGCAGGAAAGCGGGAGCACTGCTTGGTACAAGACACAGTGCTTTTATTCGCAGTCAAAGCAAGCTCAGTCCCCATGCCAGCCTGTCCCTTGCCAAGCCCCAGGAGGGGTGGCCGGAGTGTCCACATCACTGTGCTCTGGCTGATGGGTGTCACCAGCTGGTGTTGGGCCAGGGCTGTGGTGCTCCCAGGCACCCTCAGAAGCGGAGCTGGACGAGGTAGCGGATCCGGCACTGGCTTTCCTGGTAGATGAGGTACTCGCTCTGGCTGAAGGAGGAGTCCTTGTAGGCGGGCATGGGGATGGGCTTGCCCTGGCACACCAGCACCTTCTTGCCATCCAGCAGCACCTCCTCATCCTGTGCAGGATCTGGGCCAGAAGACACCCCACCACCACATCAAACCTGAGGTCTGGCCTCTCTCCCACCATGCCCTGTGCCCCCCACCATGCCCTGTGCCCACCACAGCCACCACACCCCTCCTGCCCCCAGCTCACCCGGCTCTGTCTGGCCACAGGCCAGGACACTGTCGTAGCCAGCAGGCGGCTGACACAGCGTGGGGTCATCACAGGTGATGCGGTAGGGCTTGCCCAGGGCCACCTCCGTCAGGAACATGATGCCAACTTTCTCAGATGTACAGCCCACTGCCATGGCAGAAGGGGATGGGGATGATTGCACCATCCCTGGTGTTCCCATCTGGTTGTGCCCAGGCCATGCTGGGACACAGGGACCAGTGCCCATGGCAGGGAGGGAGCTTGGCATGCCCACAGCTGCCTGGCAGGGGGTATGCAAAGGCAGCCAGGCCCACACAGACCCTGTGGGCATCACAAGCAGCCCTGCCCTTCCCAGGACCCTCACCATAGCAGGCCGATTTGCTGTTCTCAGAGGCGAAGTAGATGCCCTTGCCCACGCGCCCGCCCGAGTGGGGCATGATGCGCAGCCCACTCTTCAGGATGGCCGCCACCACCGCCACGTTGGTGCCGTGCCACAGCAGGCGCCGGTGCTCCAGGAGGTCATGGGCCTTGAAACGCTCATCCTGGAGAGATGCAGAGCTAAGGGCTCTCCACAGAGGGAGACATGGGTGCCCAGGGGTGCAGTACTGCCACCCACCTCCCCAGTCCAGCCCCAGTGCCTGGCTGGAGGGGCAGGAGACGGGGTGCCTGTTTGGCTCTGGCCAGCTGGGCTGAATCCCCTCCTGGATGGAGAAGCCCTAAAGCAATCCTGGGGTGCAACCACGGCTTCCCCACTGTGACATGGGGAAAATCACCTCCTCCTCACCTCACCATCTCGGGCCACCTGCCAGATGTTGAGGATGCGGAGTTTGTGCCCAGTCTGCGTCACGTAGGTTTGGATCAGCTGCCGAGTTGGAGGCAAAAAAAGCTGTGTCACCCCAGGCAGCCATCCCAGCAATGCCCACGGTCCCCCTGGGACAGTAGGAACCTTTGGGGTGCCCACAGGCCTGACATAATTTCTTCCCATTATGGGACGCTGTGGCACAAGGAGCACCTGGTATTCCCGGGAAGCTGGGTCCAGCAGGGAAAGCTGGCAGCAGAGCAGGGCGTAATCCTGATCCAGCGGATGGGCGGCTTCTTTCTCCTCCTCCTCCTCCTCCTCCACTTTCTGTGCCTGCAGGCTCTGTGCCACCTCAATGTCGGCCAGCACCTGGCAGGGACAGAGCAGGGACATCCTCACCACCAGTACTGGACACTGTGCCGGGGGACCAGGGCAAGCCCAGCCTGCTGCCAGCAGCTCCTGCCCCACCGGGAAGGGATGCCACCCACTATGTGCTCTGGCATCTCACCAACAGCATGTCCTTCTTGGCACGCAGCAGGTCAGGGGAGTTGATGGGGGGTGGCCGTGCCCGTCCAAAGTTGTGTGGGATGATGGTGTAGAAGCGTGAGGAGAGTTCCTCCAGGCGAGTGGCCTGGGGGGGCTGCTCCCTCAGCGCTGCCTCCAGCTCCTCCAGGGCCTCAAAGCCCCTCGCAATCTGCTGCTTGCTTAGCTTCCCCAGAGGCATTTTCTTCACATCTACAGGGGAGGACAAGGTGAACCCACCCACCCCACTCACCCCACAGCCACTTCCAAGAACCTCCAGTATCACAATGGGCAAGCATCGGCACCCAGCATGGGGTGTCCACAGTCCCATCAGGTGCCAGGATATCAGAGGGGATGCTCTAAAATCCATCAGCAGCTCTGCTCCATTCATCTCTCCCCCAGACTGAGCCATACCACCCATCAACCCTTCGCCTCCTACCGATGTTCATGGTCTGCATGGCATCCCGGAACATGTCACTGCTGAAGATGAGGGACACCAGGTCCTGTGTGGCTCTGTCCAAGGTGCAGGGCAGCACCCGCTGCTTGCAGACCTTGTCCCCATCCACGGCATCCACCTGCAGACACCTCACATCAGCTGTGCACCTGCGAGAGGCTATGGGAGCACGGCACTAGGGCTGCCCATCTCTGTGAGGAGAGCCTGGTCCCGGGGCAGCAGAGCAATGGGCAGGTGCTGCCTCCACTTTCCATGGCTGATGCCACCCAAAAGGCCATGTTCCTCATTCAGAATGCCCTCCCCCTCTATTTTAACCCATTAGCCCCAAATCTCTGCCTGCAAGCTGTTTCAGCATGCACCCAGACTCCCCCCAAAACCTATCCCATCCTCCTGACCCTCTTGGATGCCCTGGGGTTCAGTGGGCCAGGAGTGCAATGAGGACCATCCCACCACAGTGACACCCTGGGTGCCCGCAGTACTCACCCTGACAGCAACCTCCACCTCCTGCCCAGCCCCTGGCTGCACCTCAATGAGCGTGTACTTCCCTGGCTGGGCAACGAAGTTCTCCCTTGTTGCCCAGCTGTTCTTGGTCTTCTCCCGAAACTTCTTCTCAAAGTCCTTCTTGGCAGCTTCCAGGGAGGCACAGGGCATGAGCTTGGACTGGCCCACCTCCCCCTGGCAGTGGACAGCAGTGGTCAGGACCTCCCCTGCATCCCTGCTCCACCAGCCCCATGCCGGTGGAAGCAGGCAGGAACCAGGGGGGCTGTGATAGAAGGGCTGTGGGGCAGTGAGTGTGAGTGTGCCTGAGCCACCAGCTCAGGAAGACACCCCAGGACTCCTTGCTGGGCTGTCACACATTCACTGCAGTGACAGGTGCCACGTGCCCCAGCCAGGCTGACCGTGTTGTGTGGGGGCAAGTCCTTGAAGCCCCCCCATTAAAGGGCTGTAGCAGGACAGTTGGTTGCTCACTTCGGGACCAGGGAAAAAGGATGGGGACCACCAGGTTCATCCTCAGCTTTTGGGGTTCCAAGGGCAGGGTGGGGACAGCTGAGGAGCTGGGGATGAGAGGAGCCAGGGTGGACTCACCACACGGCCCCAGCGGCTCCAGACACTGTAGGCACCATCATGCTCAAGGAGCTGGATGATGTAGAACTTGTTGTTGTTGGCGCTGATGTTGGTCTGGTTCAGGGTGCAGTCATAGTCCTCATAGACCTATAGCGAGTGACATGGCCTGGGCTGGCACCTGGGCAGAGTTTGGGGAAGGAGAGGGTGCAGAAATGTCCCAGTGGGAACACGTGGGGGTCTGCAAGGAAAATTGGGGCTGACCCTGTGTCAACAGGGCAGGGGCTGCTCTGGGACCCCCCCAACCCTCCCATCCCTGCCCCTCTGGGTACCTCAGCCCTGCTCTCACCCGGGCGTCCGGTGCCGTGCTCAGGGGGCACAGCCCATCTATGGTGGCGGGGGGCTTCTCCTTGGGAGCAGTTTTCAGGGCTACCAAGGTGGAGCTCCAGGTGTCGTCCTCCTCTTCCCCTTTTGCTTTCTTTTCCCTGCTGTCTGGCTGCTTCGAGGAGGACGCCTGGCGCTTGGAAGCCATGACTGAGCCTCCACCCGCTGCTGTGGGGTCAGCGCAGCCTTAATCCCCCAGAAAAATCCTTGGAGACAGCAGAGGGAGACGTGAGAGATGCCGAGCTGCCCTTCCGGGAAAGTCCTGTGGGCTGGGCCTTGCTTTCCCTGTGCCTTCAGCCTACAGCAGGGCTGGAGGAGGGGATGGGACCTCTGCCCACAAACTATCTCAGTCTTGTCCCTCTGTTCGGAGTGAGTGGAAGAGCCTCTCAGCGCCTCTCAGTGCCTTTCAGCCCTTGAGGGACCCCAAAGTAGAAAGAGCCCAGTGACACAGAGCCAAGGGGGTGCACAGGGGGCTCAGCTGCTTGCACAGCAAACTTGGGTCAGAAGAGCTGGAAGAGGACAAGGGCCTGCTGGCCCCCACCTCCCCTCACTAGGAACCCCCAGTCCACAGGAGTGTCCCCAAGGCTTGCCCAGCTCTGTGCCCACGGGGCTATGCAGGAGAGGAAACAATGCAACGACACCCCCCAAACATGCAACGCCACCCCCCCAAACACGCAATGCCATCCCCCCAGTCCCTTTCAAGACCAGTGAAGAGCTTTGATTTGG
>VYXC01009416.1:619284-647596 GCA_013397175.1 Platysteira castanea | reverse complement strand
GTGCCTGTCTGTCTGCCTGTCCCGCCTTTCTGTCCTGCCTGTGCTGCCTGTGCTGCCTGTACTGACTGTACTGCCTGTCTGTACTGCCTGTCTGCCCATGCTGCCTGTGCTCCCTGTCTGCTTGTACTGCCTTTCTGTCTGTACTGCCTGTCTGCCTGTACGGCCTGTGCTCCCTGTCTACCTGTACTGCCTGCACTGCGTGCACTGCCTGCACCGACTGTCTGTACTGCCTGTCTGTACTGCCTGTGCTGCCTGTACTGCCTGTCTGCCTGTGCTGCCTGCGCTCCCTGTCTGCCTGCACTGCCTGTCTGCCTGTCTTCCTGTCTGTCTGCCTGTCTGCCTGTACTGCCTGCGCTGCCTGCACTGCCTGCACTGCCTGTCTGTCTGCCTGTACCGCCTATCTGTACTGCCTGTGCTGCCTGTGCTGCCTGTACTGACTGTACTGCCTGTCTGTACTGCCTGTCTGCCCATGCTGCCTGTGCTCCCTGTCTGCTTGTACTGCCTTTCTGTCTGTACTGCCTGTCTGCCTGTACGGCCTGTGCTCCCTGTCTACCTGTACTGCCTGCACTGCGTGCACTGCCTGCACCGACTGTCTGTACTGCCTGTCTGCCTGTGCTGCCTGCACTGCCTGCACTGCCTGTCTGTACTGCCTGTGCTGCCTGTACTGCCTGTCTGCCTGCACTGCGTGCACTGCCTGCACCGACTGTCTGTACTGCCTGTCTGCCTGTGCTGCCTGCACTGCCTGCACTGCCTGTCTGTACTGCCTGTGCTGCCTGTACTGCCTGTCTGCCTGCACTGCGTGCACTGCCTGCACCGACTGTCTGTACTGCCTGTCTGCCTGTGCTGCCTGCACTGCCTGCACTGCCTGTCTGTACTGCCTGTGCTGCCTGTACTGCCTGTCTGCCTGCACTGCGTGCACTGCCTGCACCGACTGTCTGTACTGCCTGTCTGCCTGTGCTGCCTGCACTGCCTGCACTGCCTGTCTGTACTGCCTGTGCTGCCTGTACTGCCTGTCTGCCTGCACTGCGTGCACTGCCTGCACCGACTGTCTGTACTGCCTGTCTGCCTGTGCTGCCTGCACTGCCTGCACTGCCTGTCTGTACTGCCTGTGCTGCCTGTACTGCCTGTCTGCCTGCACTGCGTGCACTGCCTGCACCGACTGTCTGTACTGCCTGTCTGTACTGCCTGTCTGCCTGTGCTGCCTGCACTGCCTGTGCTGCCTGTACTGCCTGTCTGCCTGTGCTGCCTGCGCTCCCTGTCTGCCTGCACTGCCTGTCTGCCTGTCTGTACTGCCTGTCTGCCTGTGCTGCCTACCTGTCTGTACTGCCTGTGCTGTCTGCACTGCCTGTCTGTCTGTACTGCCTGTCTGCACTGCCTGTCTGCCCATACTGCCCATGCTGCCAAGCAGTCCCTGGATGAGGTGTGGCCCTGACACCACCCTGCCCTTCAGCCAGCCCTCCTCCCCCATGCCCTGAGACTAAGAAAACTGACTTGAAAGGGTTGAAGATGGCACCATTTTGTGTGTTAAATGTCTTTTCTTGGGTCCCAAGCAAACACTCAGGGCTGAGGGTCAGACAGGGAGGAGGTCCTGGTTGCACCCTGGCATTTGAATGCAGTTTGAAGGGTTCTCAGCAACGTCTGCCTACTCCTGCCTGCACCTGCCACGCTCCGAGCGGTGGGGGTCCGGGCAGGAGTAGTTGTGCAGGAGTGGGGACTGATGCTGGTGTCATGGGAATGGGGCAGAGCTGCCCTTTGTGCTGGGAATGTGGAGAGGACAATGTTGCTGGGGCCAAAGTCTTGGTGGCTTTGTAGCTCCTGGGCTTGGCCACGTGAGCCCAAGCAATGCAGGCGGGGGTACAGCCCCATGTCCTCCCTTGGGGGCAGAAGCGATGCAGTTTTACTGGGGCAGGTGTTCCCCAAAGGGATAGCAGGCCACCACAGCTATTTAGCTATGGACAGGCTGGAGGAGCTGGGGTTGTTCACTCTGGAGAAGACTCCAGGGGAAACTTAGAGCCCCTTCCGGTGCCTAAAGGGGCTCCAAGTTAGCCGTAGAGAGACTTTGTATGGGGCACGCAGTGACAGGACAAGGGATAATGGCTTTAAACTGACAGCAGTTTTAGATTGGACATAAGGAAGAAATGCCCTGTGGCGAGGCACTGGCATATGTTTCACAGAGCAGCTGCGGCTGCCCCATCCCTGCCAGTGCCCAGGGTCAAGCTGGACGGGGATCTGAGCACCCCGGTCCCACAAGTAGGGGAGACCGGACCGCAGGTCCCTTAATGGCGGCAGCCCCCCCCGAACTACATCTCCCAGTGTGCCCCGCGGCGCGAGGCCGCTACGCCTGCGCCCCGCTTGGAAGCTTCCAGTCGGCGCGCGAGGTGGCTGCTGGGTAGAAGACGGGCGGTCCCCTCGGCGCCATTTTGTGGCGAGGCAGTGAGACGGGCTGCGCCGGTGCGCTCGGCGTGTGGTGCCGGACAGTGCTGTGCCGGGTGCCTGCGGATCCTGGGCGGCGGCATGGGCTCGGACAAGCGGTGAGCGGCGGCGGGAGGCCGAGGGGAGGCGGGAGGAGGCGGGCAGTGGTGGGGGTCGCGGCGGGAGCTTCACTCTCTCACGAGCGAGCCCGGCCCGCTGTGCCCCGCAGGGTGAGCAGGACGGAGCGAAGCGGCCGCTATGGCTCCATCGTGGAGAGGGAGGACCGCGACGAGCGGGAGTCCCGCAGCCGGCGGAGGGATGACTACAAGAGGTCCAGTGAGGAGCGCCGTGGTGACCGCTATGATGACTATCGCGACTACGACAGCCGCGACTACGACAGCCGAGACTACGACAGCCGCGATAGCCGAGACTGCCGGGACTACGACAGTCGGGACTACGACAGTCGAGACAGCCGGGTCTGCCGGGACTACGACAGTCGCGACAGCCGCGATTGCCGAGACTACGATAGCCGAGATTGCCGCGACTACGACAGCCGGGACAGCCGAGACTACGATTGCCGGGACTACGATAGTCGGGATTGCCGAGACTACGACAGTCGTGATAGCCGAGACTATGATAGAGACTACGACAGCCGCGATTACGATAGCCCCGAGGTGAGCGCGGGGGGCGAGCGGGGTCGGGGGGCCGGGCCCGGCACTCCGGGGTCTGCGGGGTGGAGGGCACGGGGAGCGGGTTTGATCGCGGAGCGCTGCCCGAGGCCGTGGGGACCAGCCCCGGGCAGCGGCCGGTGTCCGTGTCGCCGTCCGTTCGTGTGGCACTGGGGGAGCACACTGCAGGGAATCGCGGTGGCTCATTCTGGGCGCTGGCTTGCAGAGGGAGCGGGAGCGCAGGAACAGCGACAAATCAGAGGACGGATACCATTCCGATGGGGACTACGGAGAGCACGACTACAGGAACGATATTAACGATGAAAAAGAAAGCAAGACCATCATGTTGCGTGGGCTCCCCATCACGGTTACGGAGAACGATGTGAGTAGCCGGGCAGGGCTGTGCCTGCCTTGCCCCCGGGCAGGGCCGTGCCGGAGCGGCTGCTGCCATTTTGTTGAGCGCTGCATCATGGTGGCCCCTCTCCAGCGCTGTCGCGCTGCCATTTTGAGTCCTGAAAGCATTTAAACTCCCAGTGTTAAGTAACAGAGGTCAGTTCAATGTTAACCAGTCCCTTTCAAACGGAACAACCCGTGAATATTCGTTTTTCCACGCATGTTTGGATGCATTCCCTAAGAGTGGGTTTTAAACTACCTGCTCTTTGCTGCTTTTCTGTATGGGAGGGAAAAGGCAGATTTTTTTTTTTTTTCTGCTTCTCCCCATTGCTGGGGGAGGGGGACAGACAATGAGGTGGCACTCACCAGTTTTTCTGGTCTTTATCGAGGCCAGAACTTGTGACTGATGGGGCAGTCGCCGAGCACAGCCCCGCACAAAGCTGGTTTGTGTGGGCACAGCTGTGGGAGTCAAAATGGCTGCTGCCGAGCTGACGGATCTAGTACTGACGAGCTTAGTACTTGCTTGCCTAACTTGCTTAATAAAAAGATGTTCTAGCTTTAAAGTTTTTTCTTTATGATAATTTTTTGGGAGTTTTTTCTTGCTGGGTTATTTTGGTTACCAAGCTGTAAGCCCACAACTGTTATTTGAGGGGTAAAAGCTGAGCTATCCCGGTTTGTTTTCAGTCAGACTCCGCCTCTGCCTCCAGTGTGTTCATGCGTTAATTGCTAGCACAGGGAATACTTTAGCACCATTTCTACAATGGAGATTTTTTCTTTTTTTTTTTCACTGATTATTTGTTACCCTCCTGATATTGAGGGTTCCTAATCACAATATACTTCTCTAATATTTTCATGAGTGTTTGAAATCAAGTATAGGTTCCTGCATAGAAATGAGGCAGTCCAGTCAGACATTATACAGAACACTTTAGAACAGTTCCTGTTTCTGAGATATTGATGTTGTACCTCTACAGTTGTGCAATGACTGTAACATAGTTTATGTGAATGTTTAGTTCTGGACTCAGGGTGTAGACAGTGTATCTTGGAACTTACAGTTGAATTCTTAAGTTAACAGTACTTGTGGTTGTGTACACAATCCTAGATTTTTTTCTACATTTTTCTTAAGAAAAAAATCTACTTGCCATGCTGAGAGTATTTCCAGCCAGCATATAAATGGCCAGTTTTAGATAAGTTGTGATTCTGCTGAGCAGCCCTGTTGCCTGTGATGGAGTTTGAATTCTGTGAAAGCTGCTGAAAAACCTTTTATTTTCTGCTCCAGAATCAAAAATTTTGTTAGTGTTTCTTTTTTCCCTCTGCCTCTGCACAGTGACTTACATGCCTGTGCCGCAGCCTAAGCAGCTTTGTTGCAGCTGAAGAACTGACGTCTCTTTAGCTTTTTCTTTGATGACATGTTCTTCACAAATCTACTTTATCGTGAAAAACTGATGGAGATCAGTTGGAGGATGAGATCTCTAGCGTCAGTCTTAGGAATACATTCGTCATGGAGCCTTACAGTGCAGGCTTCTTGTTTTTCATTGCTAGGAGCAAAGGGTATATAGACATGCAGGGAGAGGCATATCTGCAGTGTTCTTTCTAATAATTTGGGGTCAAGCACAGTCTTTGCCAAGTACTGTCCAGATAATCTCAGAACACAAGATTGTAGGGATTCAGATGCTGGATGATTCAGTGTCCTGAGTGAGGATTACAGTTGGTTTAGCATGTAGCAAAAGAGTATGTGGACTTTGATGCTCATGGGTTGCCTGTTGGGTTCTCAGTAAATGTTTCCTTTGTTTCTGAGATAGCGTTGAAAATGTTGGTTTGTGTATCTCTTACATGGTACTGCAAGGTAGGTTGTTTCTGTGACTGCTGTTCGTCAAGTTATGAAAATCTTAACTGTTGGATCAAAATCTCCTGCAGATTCGCGAGCTTATTGAGTCCTTTGAAGGTCCTCAGCCTGCAGACGTGAGGCTGATGAAAAGAAAGACAGGTGAGAGCTCTTAATCCAGTTTTTGACATCGCCTTCCTCTTCCCCAGCCCAAAAGAGTATCCAGAATTGTCCCCAAACTGCAAGCACATGCAATAAAAAAAAAAAAAAGGTTTGCCATGGCTAAGGAATGTGGCTTTTTGGAAGACTTAGATAGCTGGTCAACATGTTAAAAGAAGTCTGTCTACAGGGGGTTTTGTTAACAGGTGTTGGTAAGTAATAATTGTATAAACCCATTTAATAGTATGTAGTGTGTTGCATGGTTACCCTTAAACGTGGATTCAAATCGAGTGAAATGTAGCCAGTTAAGGCAGCTTGGTTCCTTGCCATGGCAAAATAACGAGCAGATCCCAGCAGTTGACGTCGCATTTGTAAAGCTGCTTTGTCATGAAGTAATGAAGCAGTTGGAGAGAGATTCGCCTGTTTTAAAGGAACTGACTAACACAAGTATCCCGTCTATATCTGAATGCTGTCTCTAGGTGTAAGCCGTGGTTTCGCCTTCGTGGAGTTTTATCACTTTCAAGATGCTACCAGCTGGATGGAAGCCAATCAGGTTGCTTCACTCACCAAGTCTAGATATTCCTGAAAATGGAACAAGTCTGTACAGTTAAACAAAAAAAAAAAAAAAAGGACAAAAATAGAGGTGGAAGGAGTGGTTTGTTCCATAAGAGTGATTTAAAAGAATAAAAGCTTTGTATATATTAAAATTTGTAACATATAAGGTAAAATTAAGAGAGAAAGTTCTACTTTGATAAAAGGGGCCATTGTTTTAAATGACTTGATTTCCATTTAATTGGCTCATAAAGATTTGGCTAGTAGTTAGAGAATCCTAGCTTATTTCAACTTGATGTTTTCTTCTGTGTTGTCAGAGAAAGCACCACATCTGTGTGTTAAATTGGTATTAACCCTGAAAAAGAAGTGTCAGTTCTTGGCAGTAATCTGTTACCCCGGTTAGAGGGGGAACTGGCTCTTCTAGAGGAAAAAGCATGTTCATTTCAACTAAACTAAGCAGAGAATGAGTTCTCACATCTGTTCTGTATTTTGGCTTTTTTGTTACTATGACTTGATAAGGATCCAAAATGCAGTAAGAATCCTCTGGTTTGTTTTCCCATGAGTTTTTCCTGTAGCACTGCAAACAGTTTCACTTGCTTTCGCTACTTTGAGTATTCATAACCTTTTTTAACAACAGAACTTAAAAATACTCTCAAAGTGAGCAAAGTGCGTCAAATGACTGATTTTTCTTGCACCTGAATATTTGATGCAGTTGGTCCCATGACAGCACAATGGCTGTTTTTCTGCTCTGTTCATGTTATAATAAAGAAACGGCAACATAATGGATTCGTGGCAGTTCCAGCAGGTGGAAGTTGTCGTACGCCTTGTGCTGGAATAGTGTTTCATACGTCCCATGCTATGGGTGATTTCCCCAGCCAGAGAGCGGCTTTTGAATTCTGTTTTCCTGATGTGCTGCTCAGTTAGGGCAGGTGGCTGCAGGGGAAAGACTAATACCAAGAAATGAATGCTGAGCATATTTTCAGAAATTGATTGTTTTAATATATACAAAGCTGTACTGATGCATATTACTGAAATATATTCAAATTCACTCCATTAACCAGCCACCTTAGTAGTAGGGAAAACATAGCCTGTCCCCAGCAGCCGGGTTGCTGACTGTTAGATGACAGAATGATGTATTGCAACTATGCCAGCAGCCTTGTTTCTATGTGTGCACATCCAGCAAGTGCTGGGCCCTCCAACCCTCCCTCCTGCCGGTAGGAGCAATGGCTTTGCCCTATTTAGTTGTGCAGAATGTGAGAGCCTTATTCATGCTACGTGCTAGATCTGTGTCAGACCCTGTTATCAGAAAAGCCACTGGTCCTGACACAGTGGTACCTCTGCAGAGAGCAAACCTGCCATAAAAATGGTTCTGCCATTGCAGTGTCTGGGATGTGGCCTGTAATACGCACTTCGTCAGATGTGCTTCCACCTGTTTGACCAAAATATGTTGATAGCTATATTTTGAAAGGCCATTCTGCATACCCACGCTCAGCAAAGCGTAAGGCTGAGAGTCAAGGCTTCTTAATAGCTGTAAATTTCTAACTCCTCTGAAGTCAGAGGACGTGCTGAAAGCATTATGAACTTTTCCTACCCCTGGAGAAGCTTCACGTGCAGTCTAGTTACTCATTTTGGAGAGCTCCTGCCTGAATGAAGAACACAAACCTCTTGTGCAGGCTTCCAATTGAACTGATGCAATAGTCAAATGAAACCACTGTTGAGCTATGTTTCAGTTGATGGCACTTGTAATCCAGCCTTCAAGAAGTCTAAGCAGGGTCCCTTTGGGAGGAATTACTGTATTTTCAAGGGGGCACTTCTGAAGTGTGCTTGGAAAAGTAAATCCAAATGCGGTTAAAAGGTCTGGGGTGTTTGGAGTAGGGGATGAAGTGAAGCGGTCACCTAAGGATATGTTTAAAAAGTCGCTCAGTGCTATTCCAGAAGTGAATAGAAACGTGGGGGCAAAGAGACTCCTAAAAATGTGTTAATCTGAATGCAGCAGATTAGGACTCTGTCTCCTTCGAGACACTTTCTGGTTCCATGTCAGCGTTTAGTGTTTGGCAGCTTTTTCAACACTCCCTGATTCTGTTTATCTTTGCTCCACATCCCATTCTCTTACTGCCCTCGTCCTCCTCTCTGCAGGATTGGATGGGCAGGGTGTAGGTGGCGGTGGTTGTCCTCCACATCCTCCCCATATGTTGTCCATTTAATTCAGGAGCACTGATTCCTCCGAAGGGTGCTCTGCCATGGGAAAATGGACATGTGTGTCTCGATACAGGAATAATTGAAACCTTTTTTTTTGCAGAAAAAGCTGGTGATTCAAGGGAAGCAGATTGCAATGCACTACAGCAACCCAAGGCCTAAATTTGAGGACTGGCTCTGCAACAAGGTACAACACGTTTTTGTGGGAGAGTTTGTCTTGGCTCTAGAGCTCTCCACTTGCTCAGTGGTTTAAAGAAAGTGACACCTGAATCAAACCTGCTCCTGCTCCCCGTAAAGTTAAATTATTCTCCAGCATGTGTTCCCTTTTAACATTCTGCTTTTTATAGTAGTTGTGCCTGCAATTGTAAGATAAAGACCACACAGTTAGCTAATTCAGGATGACTAGGGAGAAAGTACTGGGATGTTCTGAAAAGCAGCTGTGGTGCAAATTAGGGTGACTTTTGATGTTCTGGATTATTCTGGTGGGTTTAGCTTCGTTGTGTTAGTTTGTGTGAATGTCTGGGGGTTTTTTGTATACAGCAAATGCAGCATTATCAAAACTATCCAAGTTCTTACTAGGCTTCTCTTGTTTGTCACAGTGCTGCCTTTACAACTTCAGAAGGAGGCTAAAATGCTTCCGCTGTGGAGCAGACAAATTCGGTACGTTACCGTGACCTCTTCTGTGTTCGGTTTTGTGGGAAACTTTCTGGCCTATGAAGGAGACAGAGTTTCATGTAGGCCCTAGACTGGCTTATGAAATGCTGAGCTTGAAGTGAATGAGCCATGTCCTGATTGAAATACTTTCTTTTCTTACAAAGATTCAGAACAGGAGGTACCACCTGGAGCAGCAGAAGCCGTTCAGTCTGTGGATTATTACTGTGATAGTAAGTGATCTTTGACTTATTTTACAATGTGAATCATAAACATTGGTACTAAAAATTCTTCCCATACCTCAGCCTGCCAGCTGAAGGACTTGAAATGCTCTGCAAAGCCGTGGTGTGCGCTGCTAATGTCATACTTTTTCTCCTCAGCCATCATTCTCCGAAACATTGCTCCTCACACAGTAGTGGAATCCATCATGACTGCCTTGTCTCCGTATGCATCTCTGGCAGTCAATAATATTCGTCTTATCAAAGACAAGCAGACTCAGCAGAACAGAGGCTTTGCATTTGTGCAGCTGTCTTCTGCCATGGTGAGGACCTTATTGGTGTTCTGGAGAGAAACATCTGGTTAACCTCCTTCTCTCCCTGCAGTGTTTAGAGCCCTGAGCTGTGTGAAGGACTGGCCTCTTTCAAGGAGTGTAGGTGGACATAGTGTGTCAAAACTGATGATAGGTAGCTGCAGTTGGAAAGAAGGTGGTGGGACGTTGGGAGTACATTGAAAAGCTATTTTTGTAGCGGAGTGCTGTTTTGGATCGCGTCTTAGTTTTGTGCTTGGATTACAAAAATACTGGTGTGGGATCGTACTTTGTTGACATATTGTAAGATCTGGGGCATACAGATGCATGGAATTAGGCTTCTTCCACCTTGAGAAGAGAGGAGGAGGCAGATACTGCTCCTCTCAGCAGCATCCAGTAGGAGGGTATAGGGCCAGCAGAAACATATTCTCCAGGATACATAAGGATGGGACAATAGGCAACAGCCATAAATTGAAGTACAGGAAATTGCAGTGAGGTACAAGAAAAGCCTCCTAAGTTTCAAGGAGGTCATATGCTCGCATGGGGTCCCTGAAAGTGAATCTCTGTTCCTGGAGTTGTATGTGACACTGAAGGATGTGGTGTAGTGGTGGACTTAGCAATGCTGGGTTAACGGTTGGACTCAATGATTTTAAAGGTCCTTTCCAACCTAAATGGTTCATTGAGTCTGTACATCAGGCTCGAGCAGCAGTGTGATCTGTTTGGACATGCTTTGGAAGAAAGCAGGTGGTTGGATTAAAACAGGTGCCTGATGTCAGTTTTTGCTGATGTCTCATTTGGAGTAATTTGGATCTTGACAAAGCTAAGATTTTGGAACATATTTAATATTTAGTGACCCAGGGAAACGCTCAGTTTTTTCACATGGGCTGTTAAGAGTCTCACTGTGCTCTTCTGCATGTGTGTAGTATGAGGAGATGGAGGTAGTTTTACATCTTTAGCTCTTTTCAGCAGTTCTACTTGAACAGGTGGAATTTGGGGAACTTCTGAATCCCCCTCAGTAAACTGCCTTTCATAATAATGAGTATTTTTTGTTGTAGGATGCTTCTCAACTGCTACAGATTTTACAAAGTCTTCAGCCACCGTTAAAAATTGATGGCAAAACAATTGGTGTTGACTTTGCAAAGAGTGCCAGAAAGTGAGTTGTGATAGCAGTCAATTGCATTTTTGGTTTTTGCTTTTTTTTAATTCACACGCCCACTCCTTCCCTTTATATTGGATGATTTCTTCTTGTCACCCAGGCTTTTATTAAGCTTATTCTAACTCGAAAGTTTTGCTCCCCTTAAGTTACTCATGTTGCATGCATCCTGCTCTTCACTGTGTATGAAGAGAGTGAAAGCAGTGTTCCCCACACCCCTGTTTCCAGTCTTCTGAAGATAACATCATAACTGCTTGTGTGCACAGCATACTTGTTTCCTTGGAGACCTCCTGACTCGTTACTGACTCTACAACAATGAACCTGAATTTCCTTTACTTGCCAAGTAGTGGTTTGGCTCATTCATTACATCACGAATGTTTTATAACTGCCAAGAAATCCGTGTGTGAGGGCAGACTCCACCTCCTTGCATAGGGAGACACTTCAGAAAAAAGCAGTACTTACTCAGGTGCCTGATTTCTGTGATTGCAGAGACCTGCTTCTCCCAGATGGTAACAGAGTCAGCGCCTTCTCTGTGGCAAGCACGGCCATTGCTGCAGCTCAGTGGTCATCCACTCAGGTATGATTTGGAGATTGTTCCTCATAGTCCTGCTTTTCTGAAAATTAAAATGTGTAATTGCCCTGCTGGCCACTTGCTTGGTTGAACTGTTTAATGGTAGATCCAGCCCTGACACATCTGCTCCACAGTCAATTTGGAGCCTTGGCAGTGAGGTGCATGAAATTCTTTAATAAAGTAGTTTAGCTGTCCCTGACAAAAATTACCTTCTTGAATTTCAGCCACAGACTGGAGAGGGCAGCACCCTTGACTATAGCTACCTCCAGTCAGGACAGGATGGATACTCACAGTATGCTCAGGTTAGTAGTAGAGATGGTGCTCTAACCAGTAGATGGTTGTCATAATTTGGGTATGCAAATTACTCACCTTGTATTGTCATTCATTTCCTTTTGCAGTATTCCCAGGATTATCAGCAGTATTATCAAAATCAAGGAGGAGTGTTGGACACAGACACAGCTACCATATCAGGTAATGCTTCCTGCATCTGAGAAGCAGTTGTTTGTAGTGATAATTTTGCGGTAGTGATAGTATTTTGCCTCAGCTTTTATGTTATTTTGCTGTGTAAAAAAAGACTTGGTTCATTTTGCTCTGAATGAAGATGCATTACTAGAGAACTGTAACAGATTAGTTGAGCTGGAACCTCTCGTGCAAGAGGAGAGAGAAGCCTTGGTTTCAGACTACTGACAAATGCCTTGAACTTATGAGAGTGGTGTAAGCAGCTCTAGCAAATGTTCAGCACTAACAGCTGTAGAGGCCAGGAATTGCTGACTTTGGGAGCAGAATATTTCCTCCTGAAAAGGAAACTATTCCTTGTCTGGGTAGAGGGTACCCACTGTGTATCTATCTCCTTTTGAATGTTTATTGCCTTGTTTGGCTGCTGGAGCTGGAATTAGTAGCTGAAAGTATAAACAAAGCTCTAGGATACAGTACTGTTTTAGAAATTAGTTGGCTTATGCATTGCTGCTCTTTTTTGGCAGGAGCTCCAGTCACGACCACCACAGCTGCAGTTGTGTCCCAGAGTCCTCAGCTGTATAATCAGCAGACAAACTCACCTGACTCTCCGGTAATTACAGCACTGATGAGTCCTTGCTTTCAAAGTGCAGGATATTCAGCTTAGCTGTAGCCTTTGCTTTTTAAAATGGGTGGTACAGCAAAGCTTCTGAGTGTCTGTGGGTTAGTCACAGTGCTTGTGGTCATAAGTCACCTGCCATTTCTTCCCTGTGATGGTTTTGTTTGCTGAAGGTGAGTGCCAAGCGTGCTGGTGAGGAGGAGTTAGCTGTCATACGCGTGGGGTGCGCTGCTCACGCCTTGGCTCGCTTTTTTTTTGTCCTTGTTTTCGTGGTGACAGATTTTCTAATTGAGGTTTGTGGTTTGGGTTTTTTTCAGACACAATCAGCACCACCTACCACTAGCACTCAGGCACAGGCGGCTCCTCCGACTGGCGTAGTGCCTGGAACCAAGTACGGTAAGTGCTCGGGAGCTGCTCTTGGGGACAATTTCTGTCACTGTAGCAAGAGAGACTCGGCTTCGGCCAAGTGCTCCATCACCGTGTCATGGTGAAGCTGCCCCTGGAGAGTATTGGCTGCATGGGTGATTAAGAGCCCTTTACACAGACGTGTCTGCTGTCGTGGCTGCTATAATCTCCGAATTTTACCTGAAATGTAGAAAGATACCTGTCTGAATTCGTCTGGAACGACCATGTCCCACACTTTAATTTTTTTACAGCTGTCCCTGATACTTCCACCTACCAATATGATGAATCTTCAGGATATTATTATGATCCTATAACAGGGCTCTACTATGATCCTAATTCCCAGGTAAACACAAGTTCTTCCCACATGTCTTAACTGTTAAGGTCCATTAGTTCCTTATCTCTCATCATACGAGTGACATTTGAAGTGCACAACGTACCAAATGTTGCGGATAACTCAGCACTGTGTGTAGGGCTGGGACTTGATTTCCCTCTGGTATAGCCCTGCATTTTTCTCTCCTTAATTTTCCTCTACGTTTGGCCCATATAGGATTAGCACTTGTCACAGCCACTGTAACTGAGCTATTTCGTTGCGGAGTGCCCAGCAAAGTGCACCCATCTCTGGGCTCTGGTGGGTCGTCTCTTGGGAGAAGCAAAAGATTCTCCATAGTGGTGTCGGGCAGAACCGCCTGTGTTTGGGGACAGAGGCTTCAGCCACTTCCTGCCTTTCGACTCCTCTGTGGAGTCTGCAAAACTTGTTTGGACTCTACAAAACGCCTTCCCGTGTGGTGCAGTAGTGTGAATCAGCTTGCTTGGGTTCTCCCATGGACACTGAGCTCATGTGAGGTGTTTAACCGTCTGCCTCTCCTTCCCTCTGACAGTATTACTACAATGCCTTAACCCAGCAGTACTTGTACTGGGATGGCGAAAAGGAGACCTACATGCCTGCCGCAGAAGGTGTCACGTACCAACAGACAGCTACCACAACCACCACCAAAGAAGTGAAAGAGAAGAAAGAGAAGCCTAAAAGTAAAACAGCCCAGCAGGTAAAGGAATGGGATCATAACTGGGATGAAGTCTTCCCTGTGCAACAGGATAATATTTCTCCTTCTTCATGACAAAGGAAATCCTAGGTTATTCAGTGGTGTGCATGCCTTCAATCTGCAGGCATTGTGGGGGGCTAAGGAGAGGTGGAGTTGGCAAGGCTTCAGTGCAGAAATTAGCTCTGCATAGGAGGAGTGCTTATGGAATCCTGCCAGGATCAGTGGGAGTATAACTGAGCCGTCACTTAGAGGATTAGCTTGATAAGAAGAGTTTGTACAGTAAAAGCAGCAAGCTGTGTTATCTTTGAACACTGTATACAGGGAAACAGCTGCACTACATCCAGTGTCCTGTGGTTTAAAAATAAAAGGTAGTGGGTTGACTTGTTCTGAAACTGCATGTGAAATTGAATGTGTGTCAAAAGAGATTGATAGCTTTGAGAGGAGCTCTGTGAGCAAACCACTCTGCATTTCAGATTGCTAAAGACATGGAGCGCTGGGCAAAGAGTTTGAACAAGCAGAAGGAGAACTTCAAGAATAGCTTCCAGCCCCTGAGTACAAGGGAAGAGGAGCGGAAGGAGTCAGCAGCTGCAGATGCAGGCTTTGCCCTCTTTGAGAAAAAGGTGAAGGTGCTGGCAGTGGTGTGGGGTAGGGGGTCGTGTGACAGAGAGCACCATGCTCATGGCATTCTTGTCCCATGCAGGGAGCTCTGTCTGAGCGACAGCAGATCTTGCCAGAGGTGTTGAAAAACGGGGATGATGACAATCCACTAAAGGTGAGTATGGTAGAGGAGCTCTAGCCAGAGGAGCTCTTGCTTTCTGACCTGGATTTCCATGGCATCACCTGTAAAAAGTGGTGCTGGTGGTTGCAGTGGTGTGGTGCAAGTGCAGTAGGCTGGGTGACACTGAGGACAGCTGTGATTCTTTGTTAGCCTCAAGCTCATTTGGGGTTTTGAGGTTTCTACATAGGCTACACTTAAAAGTATTGTTTGGCTAGTGGTAGCTGTCTTGCAGCCACTGTGGTATGTATTTTGAGTTGCAGTACTGTAGAAGTGCGGGCCCAGTACTTAATAGAACTGGGAGCCTTTCAACAGAGGTGGCAGAGAAGGCTGAAACACTGAACACCTTTGTTTTAGTCTCCACTGCCAAGGCCAGCCCTTAGGAATCCCTGACCCGGGGGAACGTAAGAAAAAGAACTGCAAGCAAAGAAAAGGAAATCCAAGCAAAGAGCGCAGGATGGGGTGCGAGTCCTTGGTACCCTGCTAGCTCACAGCTTCCAAGGCTGTGTTTTGTGGTGCCTGGGTCTTGCTGGGGGCCGTGAGTGTCACATGGGGCATCCCCCAAAAACTGTGAGGGTGACCGAGCACTGGAAGAGTTTACTAGAGAGGCTGTGGAGTCTCCTTCCCTGGAGATACTCAGAGGTCATCAGGACACAGTCCTGAGCAGTACATGCTGGGGGGGGACCCTTTTTAAGCAGGAAAGTTGGACTGGATGACCTCCAGTGGTGCCAACCAACCTCAAGTATTCTGTGATTTCATCCTTAGTAATGGGAGCATGCTGTTCCTCCTGTGATACACATCTGCCACCTGTGTTCGTTCTTTGTGCTCTCTGAACTGTGGTGGCACTGGTGCATTCCCCTTCATGCTGTCTTTGCTTTTCAGCGTGGCCTTGTGGCTGCCTACAGTGGTGACAGCGATAACGATGAAGACTTACTGGAGAGAATGGAGAATGAGGAGGAGAAGCTGACTGACTGGAAGAAGATGGCTTGTCTGCTGTGTAGAAGGCAGTTCCCAAACAAAGATGCTCTGATTCGACACCAGCAGCTGTCTGACTTGCACAAGGTAGTTAGACTGTGTGGTGAAGAAAATACTTGGTTGTCATAATTCAGTGTGTAAACCAAAGCCATGAGGCATATTGCAGTATGGAGAACTGTTTCTCTTAAGTGAAAATCTGCAAGTGGATTGTTGATCTCCCAAAAGTCAGCTACTTCATTGAAGAAGAGCTGGTGTGCATTTCATGTTAAAGGGAGTCTTTCTCCTTGTTTCAGCAAAACATGGATATCTATAGGAGATCGAAGCTTTCTGAGCAGGAACTCGAAGCCTTGGAGCTGCGTGAGAGAGAGGTCAGTGTTGAGATGAGCAGATGAGTAGCTAATGGAAAACCTGTGCAGGTGATCTGTTGAGCTCTCCTTATCCTGACACACGTCGGTTGAGATAATCCTTGTAAGCCAACCCCTTTTCCAGTCGAGGTTCAGAGCCTACCCTGTTACATGGAGAGAAGTGTCTCATATCCCACAGCTATGGCTTAGCAAGGAAAGCTCATTCCACCTCTAGCTCAGGGCTGCCAGACTGGGACTAGAAACCTGTAAGTCCCTTCCTTGCCCTGGTGCTGGTTCAGATGGTGCTCCAGGGACTTGGGTCTGGGGCTCTGCTCTTGGTGGTTGTTAGTATTAGAGGGCTACAGTCTCCAGCGTTCTGTAGTAGCAGGTGTTTATCCGACTCCCATAGCTCAAAGATGAACAAAAGTGTCTTGAAATCTGTGCTAAGTGTAATTTGCTTTGTGCAGATGAAATACAGAGACAGAGCAGCTGAGAGGCGGGAGAAGTATGGCATCCCCGAGCCCCCGGAGCCCAAGCGCAAGAAGGTCTACGATGCAGGCACAGTGTACGTATCTGAAAGCTCCTCAGCACTGCCTCAGTGCAGCGTGAGCAGTGTGGGTAACTTGTTAACTCATCTCTTCTTCCCACAGGAATTACGAGCAGCCCACCAAAGATGGCCTTGACAACAGTAATATAGGGAACAAGATGCTGCAGGCCATGGGCTGGAGGGAAGGTTCGGGCTTGGGAAGAAAATGCCAGGGCATCACAGCACCCATTGAGGTAAGTAAAGAGGGGTGTCTTCTTGAGGAGGTTTGGTGCCTTTGTTTTTTATGTTTTTAACCAGAAGCACTTGCTGCTGAAGAACTCTGATGTAATAAACTGCCAGCCACAGGAAAGCTGCCTCTGTTTGTGTTGGCTCCTGCTTGTGTTTTTCCCATCAGATGCAGAAGCAGGGCTGTCCCTTCCTCCCTTTGGCACTTGACTGCTGAGGTGCTGTGGCCCCAGTCCCCCAGGACAGGCTGCCCTCCCTCCAGTCATTGCCTTTCCTGGCTTTGCCTCTGCTCCACGTTGTGCTGTGCAGTTGGAGTGAGGTCAGAGTAGCAGGAAGCCATTGAGGATATAGGTGTACACCAGTCTCTTGCTGTCCATGGTGGTATTTATGGCTGTGGGGATCCCCAGGGAAGCTTGGGGAGCAGGCTGGATTGATGGGATTTTTGGTGGTGCCCTCATGGTGGTCTGGCCACTCGCTGCAGAGCTGAAGTGTGTCTCTCTTCCCTTGCAGGCCCAAGTACGAATGAGAGGAGCTGGCTTGGGAGCCAAGGGCAGCTCCTATGGTGTCTCCACGGCGGATTCGTACAAAGATGCGGTGCGGAAAGCCATGTTTGCTCGCTTCACCGAGATGGAGTAACCCCTCTGGCTGCCAAGCACTTCCTTGTTAGCAAGAACTGACTGTTAAACTCCTTAGCCTTGGTGACCTGGCTATATCCTGGTTTTGGTTTAGAGCTGACCATTTCATTCCCTTGGACGTTGTTCCCTGCTCGGCATGTAACAAACACTTCCATGAGCAGATTGTTTGAACTGACCCAACTTCATGCTGGAGAGCTCCTGGTTAGACCAAAGGGGACGGCTGATCTTTGTACGGTCGTGTATATAGTGTAATGTATTCTGTGTTCTAGCGTTGTTGTCCAGGTGCTGCTCCTGCCCTCTGGAGCAGCAGCAGGACCTGTTAGCTGTGCTTTCAAACTGTCTCTGCTCTCTTTTTGTTGTATTGTCTGTCTGGGTTTTTTTGGAGAATTTTCCTGTACATTTTGTATGATACATCTTTGTATAGACTTTTTGAAGACTTTGATTCTAGTTGCCAGTTTGGCTCATTTCCAAATGAAATACATCCAGAAATTATCCTATTTCTGTTTCTCGGTGGGTGAATGAAGAATTAAGTTGCCAGTGCTACTTGTCCTTTCTGTCATTCTGCTTCTTCCTTGATGAGACTTCATCCTGGAGTCTCTCTTCCATGCAGCTCTCCACTCACCTCCCTCCTTTCATCCCTGTGCTGTGCCTTGCTCTCAGCGTCTTTCTCACAGCTCCAGCATGGATGGTGGCTGGTGGAGCATCAGATCCCTCTGTGGCCCTTCTTGCCATCACTGTAGGAGCAGGAGAGGACCAGCAGCAGTGTCTGCCCCTGCCCAGGACGTCCTGGGTGTTACCTGCTGGCCCTGTGGCGGGCAGGGGGCTGGCAGGGAGGGGGGTGATGTGTGGCACGTCTGGGAAGGTTCGTGTGCTGCACTTCGGCTTTTCCTGGCCTGCCTCGATGCTGTGGGGAGCTGTGGCAGGCTGGATGATGGGAGGACAAGGTTCGCCAGAGGTGTCCTTGTAGCTGTCCCATTCCTGCCTTTCTGTTCTGCCTGTGCTGTGCCTTGTTCAACACTCCCCAAGAGCCAAGATGAGCAGAGCGGGTCTCAGCCCTGAGCTCTGCCTTCACTGATGCTGTTTGTGGGCCTTGCTCAGCGTCCACACAAAGCTGAGCCAGCAGTGGGCTTTCCTACCGTCCCAGTGGGCAGAGGAAAGAGTAGGATGAAGCAGGAGCAGCTTCCCCACTCGTGCTTGGTGCAAACCCCTTCTGGGGGTCAAGGTTGCTATTTGGAGTGGGGGAATTCTGCTTTGCCGGCTGCTGCAGCTGCACTTGTTGCCAGTGTTGCACGGTCAGGCTGCTGCCTGGTTTTTGAGGGGTGCCTGTTTTGGGGTTAGCCAAGGTGGGGAATCCCCCCAGCTCTGCCTCAGGACTGGAACTGCAGGGCTTGGGCTCCCAGCCGGAGTCCCCGGGCCGTTCCACCAGGTGGCAGGCATGGCCCGGCTGTGACAGCCTGTCGTGGAATGTTTCCTCTATGCAGGGCTGCCGAGCGTCGCCGGGGCTCCAGAGTTTGTCCTAGCGTTTGACATTCCCTCTTCGGCTCCACAGAGGAAGCCGAGTGGCTTGAAACAACCTAGAAGTGCCAGCTCCCTGCCCCAGCTTCCCCAAAGGGTGACAGTAGGGAAGGCAGGCCTGGTGTGCTGTGCTGGGGCCCTGGGTGCCTGTGGCAGCCTCCCCCGCCTCCCCTCCCCGTGTGTCCCGGCTGGCGACAGTGAAGTGCTTTGCTGCTCTGAGCTGTAAATGGGGGGTCTGGTTCCCAGCAGGTGGGCTCAGTGGGTCGATAAAATGCATTTGTGTAGCTCAGCTTCTTCCCAGCCCATCGATCCCTGTCCCAGTGCATCCTCCTGATGGAGGGGTGAGGCCGCGGGCACGGGGGGAGGGCCTGCAGTGGGCACAGCATGGCATTCTGTCAGCTTCACTCCCTCCTTGCTGCAGCAAAGTGCTGCCTAGTGCCAGGAGCTGAGCCAGCCCCAGCTGGTACCTCCCGCAGTGGGGAGCCAGCAGCGTGCCATGGGGGCACAGAGAGCTACTTGTGGGGTAACAGCTAGAATGGGGTGCCCAAAGCAGGGTCCCTTCCTGGGGCACAGCTTTAATGGGGTCCTGGGCTTGCAGCCACCCCCTCTTGGTTAGATGGGTTAAAGCCCCCCTTCCTGGGTTAAGGCACTACTGCTGGGTGCCCAGGAAACAGGAGAAGCTGGGGGGGTTGCATGCAGTCCCCCCACTCCCAGGCATGCCCCCAAACCCCATGCCAGGCGCTGGAGCGGGGCACGGAGGCACCACTGCCTGCCAGCACCCGCACCTCCAATTTAGGCAGCACAGCGCGGCTGTTCGTGACTGAATGCACTGTGGCCCACAGCCTTCAGAGGGACATGGTGTCCCTGCCTCCCCGGGGACCGACCTCTGTGGGGGCGGGAGGAGAAGCCATGGGATGGGGCCAGCCCTAGAAGTGTGCAGTGACAATGCAGGATCCCCCTCAGAACAAGGCGGGGAGCTGCCTCAGGCATGGCTCACAGGGGTGCCAGTGCACCAATACCACTGGGGCTGAACCTGATGCTAGGTGCCCCAAAAATGTGCTGGGCCATGGCCAAAATGCGAGGGGGCTGGAGCTGATCCCACCAGGAATGCAGAGGGACACAGCACACTGGAGAGAGGCTTGTGTAGCTGGGCTGTGGCAGGAGATGTGCAGCAGTCCCTGGATGGGCAGAGCTTCACTCCTATACTTCGGTTTCCGTATTGCTGAGCAGTCTCTCTGTGGCTGACAATGGAAAAGTAAAAGCAACAAGCCCTAGAGCATGTGGGGACCCCAGGCTAGGAGAGCGGGAGACCCCCAAAGTGTGCTCTTTGCCATGGGCAATAGGTACATGAGAGCAAGACTGCAGCCAGGGGCTCCTTCCAGGCACAGGGCAGCTGCAGGATGACTTCTAGGGCCTTGGCTCCAACAGGCCTGTAGCTCTTTGCAGCACCTACAATATGCAGAATCTAAGGTGCCTGTTGGTGTAGTTCTAAAGTTTGGGATTTTTCTGGCTGGCTTTCAGCATTATTAATATTAAAACTCCCAAGCCTGCTATGCTCTGGCTTTCCAGGAGGACTTTGGAGAATCGTGAGCTCCTGCACGCTAATTGAGGCAAGGAAACCAGCCAAATCATCAGTGTGAACAGCTTTCCTCCTGAGTATTCCTTAATCGCTGGAGTTACCAACCCGTGGAGGAGCTCAGCACTCTGCATGGCCAGCCCCAGGCCTGCCTTGCTCTCTTGCACGGTCACTGAAATGCTGCTGGCAGGCAGGAACATGTCCTTGAGCCATTGGTTGGGGCTGCCAGAGGCCCCAGGACTGTGTGGATTGGGTTGGCTTTCCTGCATTCCCCCTGCCAAAAAGCCTCCTGTGCCCAGCAGGACAGGCATGGAGAGAGCTGTGACCTGGGACCACCTTGGCCGTGTGTTTGCTGAGTCAGTCAAAGCCAGGCACCCACAGCTCCACGGGGTTTGTACCCTGATGCCAAAAGGGAATCTGAAGTGGGAGGTGGTGTTTGGTGCCATGGCAGAGCCTGGGGCGGGGGGCACAGACACACGTGTGTGAGGTTATGCACCTGTGTGTGCTCGTGCTCCTCTCCAGTGCCTTTCCCCACTCTGCCACAGGGGATTTAACAAGGCTGCTTTCCCTTCTCTTCCCCATCATGTTGGTTCATTCTCTCCTAAGCTACTAAATGTGTCCTAACTACTTTGGAAATTCCCTGGAACAGTTGCCCTTATTTTACCCAAATGCCCCACAACCACCTGGCTCTGGCTTCAGCCGTGGGGCTGTGGTGGGAGGATGGGCAGAGCCAGGGTGCAGCATCCTGCCAGCATACCTTGGGTACTGCTGCGGCACCTCGGCAGCCTGCCTGTTTGGGATGCTCAAAGGGCAGGAAGAGGACAGATAAAGGGGATTGGGAAGGGTGTTGGCACCCTGCTCCAGGTGCTCACTTATACCAGCAGCACCTCCTGCCCCTTGGCATGGAACCCCTGTGGCCCTGGACCAGTGGCCATGTCATCCTGGACATCCTTGCTACCCAGACCCCCAGTACCAGCGTGGGTGAGGAAGGGGAGGTGTGCCCCTTATCCTTTGGCTGCCCTACTTGGGTGCTGTTTTGACCGAGAGCCTGGTTCTGGCTTGGGAACTGCATGGTCCAGGTTTCCCCGCTGGGGCAGAAAAAAAAGGTGGTTTTAATTGACTCACCATCTGTAGCAACGTGGACACAATTTGCAGCCCTGGGGGGTGGAGTGGGGGGGCTCTGTTGTTGTTGGAAGAAAACAAAAACAGATGGGAGCTGGGATCCTGGGGCCTGGGACCTGTGGCTACATCCAGCATGCTCACACTGTCCTGGGCCCTTGGGCATCTTCCAACGCCAGGCTCTCCCAGGGGAGACGCTCCAGCCTTGCAGAAATGCTGGAACAGGCAGATTTGGAGGGTAAAGAAACGGTTTTCCCGGCAGAGACTCTTCCTGCCTCCGGCAGTGAGCCGTCGATCACCAGCCAAGCAGCCCCGGAGCCGCGGCGCGCTGGGCTGGAGGCTGCGCAGAGCCCGGGGCAGCGGAGCCAAGCCCCGGGGGGAGACGACGAGGGGGTTGGGCGGTGGGACCGAGGGGCTGCGGGCAGGCCAGGGTCAGCCTTGCTGCAGGCTGGGCCCCGGGGATCCAGGGAGTGAGCCAGAGCCTGGCGATGGGGAAAACCTGAGTGCCCCACCACAGGCCCCTGGCCCCACAGAACCCGGCGGGGTGAGCAGCTCAGGCCCTTTGCCAGGTATGGGAGTGGGGGAGGGAGCCGCTCACCGTCTCCGCTGGGAGGGAACTTGGATGGGAGACGATTTCATGTCGAAAACGTTTTCACAGGAATTTGTCACCACCTACAAAAATCCCTCTACCTCCACCCCTTTCTTTCCCTTCAGCAGCAACCAGACCTGAGGGGTGCGTGCATGCAGGTGCAATTGAGAAACAGAGACTGGGGCTTTTTTGCTCCAGTTCCTAAGAAAAATTTATTTGGTGCTTGTTCCCCTCCTCCAAAGCCTGGTTTGGGGAGAGAAATTGCTTCCTGCGGCACAAAAAAACCAGGCAAGAGAGGGACTGCATTTTTCCCAGCATACCCCACTGCGGTCCTCCCAAGACCCTGTCCTGGGCACCCCAAAACATCTGTCGGCTCTGGAAGCTGCTCAAATCCCACCGCCCCCCAGCCCCATCCGTCTCCCCGGCGGGATGTGCCCGCAGCATCATTAGCGCTCGTCTGGTCGCCGCCGCGGCGGTTTGAACCTATTTGAAATGCACTTGAAAAGGGCGGATTTGATGGGAGGAATGTGACGGGTTTTTGTTCTCCGAGCCCCCCGGTTGAAGCTCTGCGTAATGAAGAGCTGTGACTTTCACTCGGGTTATTTTGGGATGGACTACTTTTTTTTCCGAGCTGGTGGAAGACCATCAAAGCGGCGCTTTGAAAAATGTCCCAGTGTATAAATAACTCTGCTGAGAGCAGAATAACGCGGGCTCCCGCGCGCGGCGCGCCGAGGCAGACGGCATCTGCCGTGCGACGTTGCATTATAAAAAGGAATTATTCATCCCTTCCTCTAATTAACTGGGTACAGCTCAGCCGCGCAGGAGCGATGGCCCGGCGTGGGGAGCACTCCCGGCCGTGCCAGCAGAGCGGATGCTGCTCCCGGGGTCTCTCCATGTGTCACCCCAGGCCCGCACGCCTCCCAGCACCGGCAGCGAGTGGGAGCAGCAGGCTGGTGCTGCCCTGCCGTGGTGGAACAACGAGGTGGGCGAGCTGGTGTGGGAAAACCCGAATGTCTGCAGGGCTCGCTGTCGCTGGAAAACACCAGATCCGCTGCCTCGGCATCCCTCCCACCGAAATCCAAGCAAAGGGCGCAGGATGGGGTGCGAGTCCTTGGTACCCTGCTAGCTCACAGCTTCCAAGGCTGTGTTTTGTGGTGCCTGGGTCTTGCCGGGGGCCGTGAGTGTCGCATGGGGCATCCCCCAAAAAAGCAGCCACAGGAGCCGCATGGATCCGACAGAGACTCGGAGGTGCACGGTTCAGTCACACCCACGGGCGGGTTTTCAGGAGATACTGGAGGGATAGGACCAGCGAAGGGAGCCCTGTGTCCCCCACCCCAGGGGGAAGTGGCCGTGGTGGCAGCAGCCAGGCAGGCTCAACACCACGGCTGTGCCCTGGCAAGGACACAGTGCTTGGGACCTCCCGGGAGGGAGACTAATTTTAGGAGTGCTCCGGAGGGGCTATTTTGGACCCTTTGCTCTGCGTGAGTCACCTGCTATTTTTCAACCCCACTGGGGCTATTTCCGTGGCAGAGTGATTTACACGGACTGGGACAATGCTGCTGGCACTTGCCTGGGGTCTTGGAGCCCAAAGCCATGCTGGGTGCACAACCCACTCCCCAAACAGGGTGCAGAGAGGACTGCCTGCTCGGGCTCCCAGCAACTCCTGCAGTGCCAGGGATGCTTACAGCAGGGTGGACCAGCCTGGAGCCCATCCTGCCACCCTGCCACCTTCTCAGAGGTCTGCGTGGTTGGGCTTGGAGCTCCTCAGTCCTCTTCCTCCATTGTTTCCTGGGAGAGATAGATGGGGAGAGGTTGGAAATGGTGGCGGGGTAGTGATGCAGCTGGTGGCTGTGGGGAGAGAGACGTCTCTGTCTTGGGTGCTCGGGGCTGAACATCCCTGCTCCCCACCACACCAGGCTCCTCCCTCCCCAAAACCTGCCGCTTCGGAGCCCGCCAGGCAAAACCTGGCTGTTTCGGGGTTGTCAGAGCAACGTGATGCACCTTTCAGTTACCACGGCAACCTCAGTGAGAAGTTTTTAAAATTCAGGCAAGGTAATTTCTCCTCGCACTGCGATTTCGTTATCGCTTGGCTTGCCATTCCCCAGGGAAGCAGCGTCCTGCCTCGCTCCTCTGCCAGCAAGGTGGGATCTCGGAGATAAGAAACACAGAGCTGTGAGGAGGGGGAGTGAGCGGGTGCTGCACCCCGTTAACAGGTCTGGCCCCAGAGACGTGGGCTGGTAATTAATGAGCTTGGGCAGGGGGGCAGGTGATGAACACCCTGATCTTAGGGAGAGCAGAGAGATGGGCAGGAGCAGGAATGAAGGCAAGGATGGATGATGAGGTGGATTGATAGGGCAGAAGAAGGAGTGAAGGCAAGGATCAATGTCTGGTGGATAGATGGGGCAGCAGGAGGGATGAAGACAAGGATAGATGGTGGAGTGGATGCCCAGGTGAGTCATGCCAGGGTACCCTGCTAGCACCCTGCTATGCCTGTGTGGATGGATGGGTGGATGGATGGGTATGTCCAGCTATCAGCCAGATGATGGACAAAGAAACCATCCTGGGGTGGGTCACAGGCCCTGTCACCCTCTGGGTGTTAGAGACTCTACAGCAGTTTGCACTGCTGTCCCATCATTTCTTCCCACAGGGAGTAGAGCAGCTGTTGTCCATCATCCCTTCATCTCCCAGCCCTCAGCAGACCGTAGGTCTCTCTCGTGCTGCCCCAGACCCTGCAGGAGTAGGAAGGGGCACTGGCACCGTAGCACTGGCAAAGCCTTGACAACCTTGTCCAACCCAGCCCCTCCTCCTGCTCACCCCAGTCCAGAGGAGAAACCCAGGACTAATATTATGGTTTGGAGGGTCAGCGAAGCCGTAGGGTTGAAGGTCCGTTTTGTGAAGGGGAGGGAGAGGCCAGCGCAAACACAGGGCTGCTTGTTCTCTGCCTGCACTGCCCCACGGGCTGCATGGCTGTCAGAGAGCACACGGGCCTGAGGAGCACGCTGGCCCCAGCCCATATGTTGTTTGTCATGAAGAGCTAACAAGCTTAATTCGGGATGTGTTTGTGATAAGGTTATCAACTCGTAAACACTCAGGTGCCCCTGACAGGAGCCCAGCAGTTACTGACTGAGCCCCTCATCAGGGAGCGGAGTGAATCCGGTCGGGGGATGCTCACTCCGGAAAGTTTTACTCTGCCTGAGGACTGGTGACTGGGGCAGAGTACGCAGGGCTGCATTTATGGGAGGGAGGAAGCAGAAGGCAGAGGGTTGGATTCTGCTCCAGCGGGATCCCTTCCTGCCTTCAGGACAGGCTCTTGCCCCACCATTAGGTTTCAGAGTGAACACGTACTGGAAGGGACAGAACAACACATTCCCAGCCCTCCAGATGGAGATGCCCGTAGGAACGGCCAGGTTCCACGGGCGGATCTGCGGACATGTCTTGTGAGGACATGGCCCTCCAGGGAGAGGCATGGCCAGCAAGAGAGCCGAGGAGGGAGGCGGCGTGTGGGAGCTCCTGGCTATGAAGGCGGTGAAGGCTTCTTTCCAGCTCTCTGAGTTTCTCTAGCAAGAATCTGACAGCCCTGAGCAAGGCTCCCCATCCTTGTGGGCTGCTGGCACAGTCTCACCAGGCTGCTGGGAGCCGGCTGTTCTGTCCCCTCTGCTGCATGTTCACTCTAGAACCTAATGGTGGGAGCTGAGGGGGCAGCTTTGAGAGCCAGTGCATCGTCACGCTGGGTGAGTGTGGATCAGCAGGGACGTCTTCCAGGTGGAAGGTGCTGTGGACAGGATGCAAACAGGGCTGTAGACAAGCCATCAGCTCCAGGGCTTGGTAGCCACTGCCAGCCCTATCCTGCAAGGTCTGGCAGATTCATTCCTCCATGCAGGCAACAGCAATTCCCACTCCCTGGCTGCTTTTGCTAATGGAGCTGGCCCTGAGCGAGGGCTACAGCGTGTGGGATGCTCATCTTCAGCCATCTTTCCTGGGGACTCAGGCTGTCACCATCCCCTGCGGGGGCTGCCATCAGCCCGGGGGAACAAGGCAGCCTCTTGTCACCGATACCTGCTGCAGTGCCTTCCTTAATGACGAGCTCCGCTTGTCTGTCCCTCAGTCAGCTCTGCTGTGCCGGCTCATTAGGCTGCACACGCTGAGCAGCGCTGCAGCAGAAGGGATGCTGCAGTCTCAGAGGCGAGCAGTGCCCGCTCAGAGATGCACAGGGAGGTCTCTTGTCTGCTTTCTCCCCACCGACGCACTGGCCCCTGCTCACACACATGTGCTGGCACAGTACACACGTGTGCCCGGGCACGCACAGGCTGCTGACCGTGTGTTCCAGCAGCACCCACACCGCCCACCGCCCGCTCCCCCGCTCCTCCCGCTGACTGCAGCAACTGAGGCAATGGAAAGTTCTGCAGGGAAAGCGCCCGGAGCGGCTGTCTCTGGACTGGGGCTTTGCCAGGGTCCCAGCTATGCCCACCCTGAGCCGAGGAGCTGGCAGTGGTGTGCGTGGGGCAGGATGCTGCCTCGGGCGTCTCGCTGCCCCCCCTCCAGCCGGAGGACGTGCGGGCAGAGCGGCCACGTCTCGCACATCGGCCCTGCCCGCGGGCTCTTGGCCTCCGTCCGGGAGGGCAGCAGGTGACGGAAAGCGAGCCCCGGCCTGGAAGGGGATGAAAGGCGGCTCGCAGCTGCGGACACCCGACGCCACCTGCCCGGGCGCGCGGGAAGGATCCGGGATGTCCTTGCTCCCACGGGCAGATCGCCATCCGGCGGAGGCGGCGAGGGCTCTCCGAACACTGAGTGCCCATCAGGCAGCAGAGGAGCAGCGTGGTCTCACCAGCTCCTGGGGCCCCTGAGCTGTGGCTGGGAATCCCAGAGCCGTCACGTCCTGACCCATGAAACGGGGAGAGGCAATCCCCATCGTGCCTCAGTTTACCGTCTGCCAAACGCCTCCCCTCCCTCATGTCTCCTCTGAGGAGGAGAGGTGGATGCCTGGGCCGTGGGAGGAGGGGGGAGGTCTCTCCAGACAGCCCCCCAGCTGGGAGGTACCCTGCGCCGTCCCTGCAGCAGAGCACCAGGACGCTTTCCTGAGAGCAGCCGTGCCCCAAGCCCCCTGCTGTCCGGCGGGCCCACCTTCATCGCCACGGGGGTAAATCCGAGCTCTAGGGAAGGCTGAGGAATTTCTGTCCTGGCCACCTGGGACTCACCCCCGTCCTGCTCCGGCAGCCCTTTCCCCTCCGTCAGCGCCTGCCATGTGTGTCNCCCCCAGCTCAAGCAGGACTATCTGGTGCACCCTGTGTCTGTGTCTCCCCACTTCAGTAGCAGCAGCAACTCTGTCACCTCCCTGTTTCTCACACCTCCATCCCAGGGCGCCAGTAAATCCCCTGACCCACAGCTGCCCTGGAAATTTTTTCCTACTGTCTGTCTCCTGCCTTCTCAACAAGTTTGACTCCACAGTAGATTCCCCCGGCTCTCAGTGTCCCGTCCTGCTGCGATGCAGCAGCCCAGCCCGTCTTCTGCCTGCCTCCTCCCTCCCAGCGCCCGCCCTCAGCCCTGCAGGACGCCCAAGGATCGTTCCTGCCTGGGAGTCCTGGCTCCGGCATCCCGCTGCCGGGTCACCATCTCCAGAGGGGAGCCCGTGGCTGGTCACTACCCCCACGCCGAGACATCCTGCTGCAACATTCCCGTGCTTGAGGGGGAGAGGAAGGGGGGCGGGAAGAAATAGTAAGCCAGTTTTGAAGTCTGTCACCTTCCTGCAAAGCTGGACGAGTCTTAAGATTGCAATCCCGGGAGCTGGGAAATGTGTTTTCTCTGAATTTGTGGCAGGTCTGTAGCTCAGGTGAACGCTTCCGGCTCTGGGTGATTCATCCCAATTTAATTTCCCAGCTGGCTTTGGCACCGCTCAGTGCCTCTCAGCCCCTGACAGCATCTCCCCAAGACATCGAGCCCCCGGGATGTTTTTCTCTTCCACCCGTTCTGCAGTCGGAGCGGGATATTAGGTAAATCACATCCTTCCTTTGCCACGGCCGCCCACGTCCCTCCCACGCTCCAGCCTGGAGCTGCCGGGCTGCCCCCGGCTGCTTTGATCCCTGCCCCGCGGGGTCATCTCCCCGCGGGGTGCCTGGACATCTCGCCCCTGGCTGATGGGCATCCCTGGGTATCTGCCAGCTCCCTGGGAAACAACCGGGACAGATGGATCTGTATCCGGCCCCTTCGCTGAGTGTTGTGTCACACCAAGTCCTGAGTAGGCTCTGCCTTCAAACTTTGCTGCCTCCCAAGCATGCCCTCAGCACGTCGGGGGCAAAGCCCCGACCCCCGGCATGAACAAAGGGGGTCTTCTGGGGCAGAACCCCTTCCAAAAGGTGGTAGAGAGCACCTGCATTCCCCTCCAGTGGCTTTTCCAG
>VYXC01009416.1:566093-619103 GCA_013397175.1 Platysteira castanea | reverse complement strand
GGCTGAGGAATTTCTGTCCTGCCCGCCTGGGCCTCCCCCCCGTCCTGCTCCGGCAGCCCTTTCCCCTCCGTCAGCGCCTGCCATGTGTGTCCCGCTGCCGCCGCCTCCTCCTGCCTAATCCCCCGCTCCATAAATCACACACCCCCCCGCCTCGAGCTGCCCCGCGGGTCTGGGGTCTGCCAGCTTGTTTGAAGTAGCCAAGACATCATCCGAATGGGTTGGCCCCAGCCCTCCAAGCCACGAAGGCCCTCNAAGGGGGGCGGGAAGAAATAGTAAGCCAGTTTTGAAGTCTGTCACCTTCCTGCAAAGCTGGACGAGTCTTAAGATTGCAGTCCCGGGAGCTGGGAAATGTGTTTTCTCTGAATTTGTGGCAGGTCTGTAGCTCAGGTGAACGCTTCCGGCTCTGGGTGATTCATCCCAATTTAATTTCCCAGCTGGCTTTGGCACCGCTCAGTGCCTCTCAGCCCCTGACAGCATCTCCCCAAGACATCGAGCCCCCGGGATGTTTTTCTCTTCCACCCGTTCTGCAGTCGGAGCGGGATATTAGGTAAATCACATCCTTCCTTTGCCACGGCCGCCCACGTCCCTCCCACGCTCCAGCCTGGAGCTGCCGGGCTGCCCCCGGCTGCTTTGATCCCTGCCCCGCGGGGTCATCTCCCCGCGGGGTGCCTGGACATCTCGCCCCCGGCTGATGGGCATCCCTGGGTATCTGCCAGCTCCCTGGGAAACAACCGGGACAGATGGATCTGTATCCGGCCCCTTCGCTGAGTGTTGTGTCACACCAAGTCCTGAGTAGGCTCTGCCTTCAAACTTTGCTGCCTCCCAAGCATGCCCTCAGCACGTCGGGGGCAAAGCCCCGACCCCCGGCATGAGCAAAGGGGGCCTTCTGGGGCAGAACCCCTTCCAAAAGGTGGTAGAGAGCACCTGCATTCCCCTCCAGTGGCTTTTCCAGCCTGGCCTGGCGCTAACCTTCGGTGCAGCAGCAGCTCCCCCCGCCCGCCCTCCCTGGTGGGTTGCATATTTTTAGCTGACAAAGACAAGGGGAAAAAAAAGAGAGAGAGAGAGAGAAGAGAAACAAAGAAGAAAAAGGCTCCTTTTTTGTGGGATTTTAAAAAAAATGGAAATTACCCTGCAGAGGAGGGGAGAAGGGCCAGGGGGTTTCAAAGCATCTTCTTCTCCCTGGAAGTGATACGGAGAAGATGCTCCAGGCCATGTGGCCTTTAGTGGCTTTGAAGTTCAGGCGGCAGCTGGGGAGGGATGTGGTGAAGGGCAAGGCAGGGAGACGGCTTCCCACGAGGCACGTGCCGGCGTCGGCGTCGGCATCGGCTGCCTGGGCCTCCCTTGGCCCTCGGCTGGAGCCTGACCTTGGAGAGGTGGCAGCCCCCCAGCAAGGAGCCAGCCCTGGGGCGATGGAGCTGTGGAAGTGCCGGGAAGCGGCCCCGGGTGCAGGGAGCAACGGGGTTCAGATCCTGCATCCCCTTCTTGTTGCGCCTGCCGGTTGCCACGGCGACCTGGGAGCAGGAGCATCATTTCCATGGGATTTTGCTGGGAAAGGGAGAGGCAGGTTGTGCTTCTGGGAGAGGAATGGGGAGTCAGGATGGGGCTCTCCCTGTTCCTTCAGTCTCCATAGAGAACCCTTCTACCAGTATTCCCACCACAAACCCAGTCTGGGCTGGGCTGAGCATCCTTCCTCCACCCCAGAGGGATGCTGGGGTTGGCTGGGCCATGCCAGGCTGTGACCCTCCATCCATCTGCCCTTGCTGGAATGAGGCAGCCACCACTGGACACATCCCAGTGAAGGATCTTGGAGCTGAGCGGTCGCTGAGTCACACAGCCAAAAATCCTCTCCAACTGCCTGGTGCTCTTTTATCCCTGTGAGCTGATCCAGCTCCCGGACCAACTTCTTTGGGAGCACCCACGTGCATGGATGTGTCCTGGTTTCTTCCAGCCCTTGAGCCATTCCAGCTGCCTTTGTCCTGTCCTTTCCAGCTCCTCTGTGCACACCAATGCCCACAGCTGTACCACTGACCCACTTACGTGGCACACCAGCACGTCAGGGCTGTGCCGCAGAGCTGCCGGCCCCCACCCTCTGCCCACACTGCCTTCCCCTGTCATGAAAGCCCCTGGACACCTCAGAAAATTGGGACGTTTTCTTAAAACCATTGAGTTATTCAGTTGTCCCTCTCATACAGACAACATCGAGCATCTCCCTGTATTTGTGGAGGCTGGAAATAGCTCCAGACAGCAGTGAAGGGCAGTCCAGAGACTCTGGCTGCTGACTGATGCAGCCCTGAAGATAATGCTCCTCCCAGCCCAGTGGCTTGGCTCCTGGTGCCACCTCCTGCATGGCCACTGCAGCCACAGGACAATGGTCCCAGTTGTGACCCAGCCTCTCCCTAAAACAGGAAAAGGATCTTGTAGCCCTCCAAAATTCTGGTATTCATAGATTTGGTGTGCATGGGGATGTGCTGGAGGGAACACAGCCACATGGTGACACATCCCTGCCACCCTGTGCACACCCCTGTGCCCCAGTGTCCCTCTAAAGCAGCCCCCCGGGCACAGGGAACTGCTTGGGGTGCCCAGAGCACCTCATGGCAAAGTGGAGGTGTTGGGACTGGCTCACTGGGACCTGGAGCCACCAGTCCAGGTCTGTTTTCCACCAGCACAGCTTCCGCCCATTTCCATGGCAGCATGTGGGGTGACACAGATGTGGTCCCACACCATGCCATGGTCCCACGTGCGTGTGAGCCACAGGGCACCGGGAGATCTCAGTCCTGGCTGGGCATGGGCACCACGATGCTCCTGCTGCTGCCGAGCCTGGGGCTGTGCTGGTGGGGCCAGGCTGAAGGATGAGTGAGGTGGGGCTGGCTTCACACAAAGGCAGGTGATGGCTTCTTTCTCTGGAGCACGAAGAGCTGCAAGGATAGATGAGCTCAGCGCTGCAGCTAGGAATGGACATCCCACTTGTCCCTCTGGCTCAGAAATTGTCATGGAGACAGAGCAGGATGGGTCCCCACGGTCAGGTTTGGTGCAGGCAGCATCAGCCATCCCCTGCCCACAGTCCTGGGCAGGGCTGGTGTGTTGGCACTGTCATCCCAGGCCTCCTGGATTGCAGCTGGGAAGTGAAAAGCCTCAGTCCTGGGGGCAGCGCTGACTTCAGCAGCTCCCATTTCAGGAGTCTCAGCCTCTCCCAGCCACATGCCCACCAGTACATCACACTGCAGACACTACCAGGGCACTCCTCTCCCCTCCCTCACAATCTCCTGTTGTGCCTGGGGACCCCCAGCAGGACCTGACCCCGCCTTTCCAGGCAGCTATCGACCGCCAAGCGCCTCACTGCCGTCAGCAGGAGCTGCTCTTCAAACGCCTTTGCCGTGGGTGCTGGGCTGGACATCGATCCATCACCACCTTTCGTGTCCTCGCTGCACCCCTTTCCCGGCAGAGCTCTGGCCGGGCTGCTCCCTGCCCGAGACTGCCCTTCCCAGCGCCTGTCCTGCTCATGGCCCCTCAGCCCTGTCCCGTGGCCCTGCTGCCAGCTGCTGCTGCCCTCCTGCCTCAGTTTCCCCACCAGCAGAGCTCAGGGCTCGGTGACCCTGCGGGCAGCACTCCCTCAGTGCCCGGGCTGGGGGCAGCTCTGCCAGGTGCAGGGCACACCTGGATGGCCAAATCTGCTCTGCCAGGGCATAACAGGCTGAGTTTGTCCCCATGTCACTCTCGACACACCCGCTGGGTGCCTCTGCTCGTCCTCTCGCCTCGCCGGGACCTCACTCTGCCCCTCTGGGTCAGACCCCTCTGCTGCTGCCAGGGGACCCACGGGGGCACCCGCTCCGGCAGAACCCCGTTGGCTTTCCCAGCTCGTCACAGTGCGAGGCGGAGGAGATGACATCCCTGCTCCTGCCAAGACAAACACGGCGCCTTCCAAACACGCAGGGCTTGGCAAGCCCACGCCTCGGCCATCGATCACCGAGCCCGCCGTGCTCCAGCCCACGACAGCCCATCCGCGGAGCGGAGCAGGGGAGAAGCAGCAGGGGGTTTGGGGGGGTCTCAGCAGAGCCCCCGCGCCTCTCCCAGCACTGCCGGCTGAAGGGTGGAGCATCCCCATCCGTACCCTGCCTGGGGCTGGGGGCTTGCCCTGGGCTCCCCGCGCCCACAGGGTGCTGGGCACTGTCAGGGGGCCGGTTCCCACCCCTTGGCACGCAGAGAGCGCCCGGGGCAGGGACAGCTCGTCCCTGGGGTGGCTGTGCCGAAGGGTGCCCTGCAGCTGCTGGCTTAGCCCCAGGCAGAAAGTTGGCCAGAGCCAGCTCCAGGCTCTTACAATAATAAACCGCGCTCAGGCAAGCATTTGTCACTGGGCTGGAGCGGGAAAGGACCAGATATCCCAAACATCTGGGGGAGGGAGCGTGGGAGGCAGAGGGCAGTCAGGGAGGTCCTGAAGGGGCCGGAGAGGGTCTGTCCTCTCCACAGTCTCCTAGGATGGTGGCAGCAGAGCGTGGCACCACCACGCCAGCCCTTCCAGAGGGCTCAATTCAGCCTGGAGGGGCAAATCCTGCTCCTCCCTCGCATCCCATCCCCTGCAGCGGTTCCTGAGCTGGGAGCTGCTCAGTTTTCCGTGCGAAGCTGGTGTCTCGGGGAGGCGTAGCGGGGGGGTATAGGCGGCTGGTGGGGGCTGGGGGCTGGAGGCTATTCTCGTGGCATTACCAGGCTAAGCCAGACTGGAAGTGGAGCCTGTGGCACTGCTGCCTCCGTGCGCTGCCAGCTGCTGCTGCCCTCAGCCACCCCGGGGGGAATCCCAGGGCCATTGTGCCCTCCTGCCTCCTTTACTGGCCCACGTCTGCAGGGGAGATCTGCAGCTGGAGCTCTCCCGGGGGCTGGGGCACTCCCCAGCATTGCTTCCTATAATGGGGTGGGAAGGGCAGAGGGCTGTGATGGGCCAGGGGAGGTCCAGCCCCTCATCTCTCACCCCTCTGCCTCCCCCCAGCCCCCGCACCATCCCTGCCCCGCAGCACAGCTCCTCTCTTCCCCCAGCCTGCATCCACCATTCCCTGCAACCCCCTGCCTGTGTCCCCCAGCCCCCGCATCCCCTTGCCCTTCCCAGCCCCAGCTCCCAGCTCTCCTGCGCTGCCCACAGGGTGGGTGCCCAGGATGCGGGCACCCTGGGGAGCTGGGTGGCCACCCTCGCTGCCCAGCGGGCCCTGGGGGCACTGGCAGTACGGGGGTCGCTCCTGCGAGTCAAACCTGCGGCGGGCAGCGAGGGCCAGATGCCGCTTCCTGCAGCTGCGGGACGAGGAGCGGGACAGCAGAGGGTTAAGCAGCGTCTGGCGGCGGGAAGGGGACCGGGAGGAGGGGGGAGATGGAGGAGTTTGTTTAATAGCTGGAGACAAGCTATGCAGCTGTGCAGGTCGGACGGGCCCTGCAGCCCCCGGCCCCCGCCGCCCCCTCCCCGGCCATGCCCGGGCAGGCAGGCAGCATGCAGGGAGGCAGTGCGGGCAGCAGGCAGGAGGGCAGGCAGGCTGGCACGGGGCTGGCAGCTGGGGAGCCTCAGCAGGGTTATAAAAAGCAGGAATGCTTCCCCCAGAGCAGGACGCGGCAGGCGATGCCTGCCAGCCCGGCAGGGGATGGCAGCAGCGCCCAGGAGGTGACACTGAGGGCACCCGGGGTGCTGGGGGACATTTGGGTACTGGGGCACGACCCACAGGGCCGAGCAGGTCCTCAGGTCCTTGCAGGCTCCCTGGGGTGGGTGGCAGTGGGCTGGTCCCCAGGCTGGCTCAGAGAGGCCACCAAACCTGGTCCAGGCATCTCTGCACTGCTCCTCTGCCAGCAGTGCCCAGCTCCCCCCGGCACCATCAGACTCCCTGGGGACACCCACCCTGGTGCCCGCTGGCATCCCCAGGCTGGAGCAGGCGAGACGGGGACCCCTGGCCCAGAGGAGGAGGCGTGAGACGACAGGCAGGTGGGGGACAGATGGCCAGAGCACGAAGCTGGCACGGGCTGAGCCGAGGCATCCGAGAGCTGCTGGGGGCCTCTGGCACCGCCACACAGCAGGGCCAGGAAGGAGAGGGGACAGGCTGGGAATGGGGGGAATGGGCACAGAAACAGGGATGAGGACAAGGATAGGGAGGAGTATGGAAACTGGGACAGGAAAAGGGATGGGGATGGGGACAGCATTGGGAATGGGGACAGGAATGGGGATGGGAATGAGGACAGGAATCATGGTGAGGACAGGGAAAGGGACAGAGATGGGAATGAGGACAGGAAAAGGGACAGAAATGAGAATGGGAACAGGTATAGGGATGAGAATGGGGGTGGGGATGGAGATGGAGATAGAGATGGGGATAGGGATAGGAATTGGGACAGGAACAGGAATGAAGACAGGGATAGGGTGCTGGGTTGGTGGTGAGTATCCACCCCAGGCCTAGCGCAGGGGCTGAGGAGGCAAAACACAGCTTGCAGGAGCTGGAATAGGCAGGCAGTCACCCTCAACCATGGCATGGATGTGGCCACGTCAGCACTTCCCATCCCTGGTGTTGGGGGAAGAGCTCCTGGAGAGGGGAAGGGTCCGAGGGTCAATGCACGAACAGAGGATGCAGTGACCCACCCCTCAGAGAGGCTTGGAAGTGTAAAGAAGCTGGGGGCCAATTAACCTCACTGGCTAATTAGGACAGGAAGCCACAGGCTTAAACTGCAGCAGGGGAGAAGGAAGTTACAGGAAGGCTGATTTATAACTATGGGGACTTGGGAGAGTTAATGGCTCAGTTCTGGGTTAATGATACACCGGGAGGTCCAGGACCCTTTCCGTGCCAGCAACCCATGGATCATGGGGATGAGAGGGGATAGTGGGGACCCAGCTGCTCCTTTGTGGGTCTCCAGGACACCCACACCACCCCTGTTCTGGGGGCCAGGTCTTGGGAGGGTGGCCCGGGGCAGGGCTAAGCGCTCCCTCTCCTGCCTGGCATCACCCCAAAGCAGCTTGAGGGAGCACCCGCAGCCCCCCCAGCATCGGGCAGGTAGTGGAGGGGGGCTGAGAGCAGCCTCTGGCTGTGGCTGCCCCAGTTTAATTCACTGCCAAATGTGTGTCACCACCCTCAGAACTGAAACCGGAGGCTGCACCGGAGCCCAGAGGCCCTGGAGTGCCTGAGGGGGCCAGGTGACCTGCCACCACCACAGCCCGGTGTGCCGATGTGCCGACACAGGGACAAGGTGCCCCAAAGCATCACCCTGCTCACCAGCTGCCAGGAGAGAAAGTGAGACTGGGAATTCAGGACAGCCTTTGTGTTTGGACCAGATCACGAGAGACTGGGGCTCCGAGGGGAAAATAAAACCTCTCCTTAGAAATTCTTTTATCCCAGGGAGCTCCCGCGTATCGTGTTTCGGGCCATTTATTTGTGCTGCTGGCTGAGGCCATTGCTGCTGCCCTCCCGCACACAGAGTGGCTGGTGATGAGAATCCGGCGACAAACTCCTCATTTTTCAGAGGAAGACAGAGGAGATGTGTGAGGGTGAAGGACGGCGCCAGCTTATTTCTGTGGAGCCATCCCTGGAAAAAGAGGAGGCAGCAGGGGGCAGATGACAGTGGGGCTGGGAGCAGACATCCTCTCCGTCCCCTTCTCAAGCACCAGCAGTGCCCCCGTGACAAGGTGACCCTGCCTGGGTGGAAACCCTGCCCTGTGAACCTTCCCCTCTTCCTGTGGGGTAACTGGGGGAATGGAGGGGCACTGGGACAGGAGAGGCGTCTGTGCTCAGGGGAGGGATTTTTCCAGCAGCAATGTCTGCTTGTGGATGGCTACTGCTCTCCGTTCCCTGGTCCTTGTGCCGGGATGCCTTGGCTCCCCCTGCCCTGCTCCTGTCCAGGGACCCTGACTCAGAGGAACATGATGGGTCTTAGATCAGAGCACCTTCCCTTCCACCACCCATTGTTGTGGTTTTTCAGCGTCCTTTACCCCTCATTACCCCGTTTGAGAGCAGGTTAGCAGAAGGAGACAAAGCAAACCTGTGGATGGGACCTCTGAGGCCAAGGGGGAAGGTTTCATTGGGACTGGGAAGCATGGGGCCAAGTTCTGTGGTGCTTGCAGGGGGTTGTACTCATATCTGGGTGAGGAGGCCCCGGCAAAGGCTGCCAGCTTGGCAGAAACAGAGCAGGGGAACTGAGACGTGCCTGGCATTTGGGGGACTCCAAGGTGTCCCCTTCAGGCAGGAAGGACCAGAGCAGAGCCAAGGAGCTCAGCTGCACAGCACCTGCCAGTCACTGCCTTGGGTGTGCAGCAAGGACGGTGCTGGGCAGGGATCACCCGGTGCAGGGGGAGAATGGTCCCAGGAAGGGATATCCAGGAACCAGCAGATCCTGGAGCAGAGGGACGCCAGGGCACTGAGCTGGGATCACCAGGTGCCAACAGGTCCCGGGGCTGCGGGATGGGCCAAGTCCAGAGCGGGCAGGGGTCACCTCCCTGCCCCGAACTGAAGGCCAGGGGTCACCAGTGGGGGTACCCGGGATGAGGGCGGCAGAATGAGCAAGGTGGGGCCAGGGACGGCGCCCCACTCCCAGCATTCGGAGATGCCGTGTGTGGGAGACGGTTTCTCACCGGAGCCGGAGCTCTCACAAAGCCGCCGGCTCGCCGGGGCTCGGCCCCCCGCAGACCCCGCCGCCCCGGGCCGCCCCCCGCCGCGGCAGACAAAGGAGGGACGGCACTTATTTATCCCCCTCCTTCCCGGGACCGGCGGGAGAGTGGTGGGCTGCGGAGGCGCGAAGAGCCACCGGCGGGCTGGCACGGCACGGCGGGGCACCGCCTGCACCCCGCAACAAAGGGCCGGAGCCGGAGGTGAGCGGCGGGGGCGGCGCCGGGGCTCGAACCTGCGGCCCGGGGCGATGGGCGTGGCCGGGGCGGGTCTATGCNCCTCACCGGGACCCTCGCTGAGGTAAGAGCGGCGGCGGGGGGCGTAGCGGGTGCCCGGCGCGGGGGGCGCCCCGGGAAAACTTTCCGCCGCTCGGAACTCGCGCGTGTGGGTCCCCCCCGCCGCAACTTGCCGGTGAAGTGGGCAGGTGGGGCGGGGGCTGGTGCCGGCGGTGCGGAGCTGGGACCCCAGCCCCGAGCTGGCGGCGGCACCGGGTGCTTTGGAGACCCCCGCTCCCCGCCTGGCAGCGGGGTTGTACCGAGGTGGGGGGTCCCTGCCGGTCCCCCTGCTCCCGGGAGCCGCGGCTGGGCAGGCGCGCCCCGGTCCCGCTCGGGGCGAGGGGACTGTCGCAGGGGACGGGGGCTGGTAGGGAGCTCCCGGGCATGGGGCTTGCTGCAGGGCTCGGCGGCGAGCGGGTGCCCAGGAAGGGGGTGCCGGGGGACACACACACGCCGGAGAACGCCCGGCACCCTGGCGCAGGCTGCCGGAGCCCACCCCGGTGGGACGCCGAGTCCCGATGGGACGCCGAGCCCCGGCAGGACCCCGCGCCCCGGCGGGCTGGGGGTGCCCGGAGGACGCTCGGGCGGGGGGCGCAGGGGACAGCCGGCGCTCCCTGGGGACAGGCCAGGCGTACCAGAGCGCAAAGTTGTGCAAAGTTATTTCCCGGGTGCGCGGGGCCGCGGTGGACATTTAGCGTTATTATATGATGTTGTGGGGTTTTTTCCCCCTATTTTTCCCCTCTTCCCACTGATGGCATCGCGCACCGCGGCCGGAGGTGGGCCAGGCTCCCCTCCCACTGCCTATCCTGCCTCTGTTGCTTTTCCCTCCCAAAATGTTTCCTGCTCTCTTCCGAGGCCACGGGAACCAGGCGTGCAGGCAGCCCTACCCCTGAGTTCCCCCGGGGTACTCCCGAGGCATCCCCTCAGCCCTCTTTGGGGGTTCGATCCCCAAAAGGAGCCCCAGTTCCAGACGAGAAAACCTTTCCCTAATTGCTTGGGCTCGGCGGCGCTGGGTTGACCAGCCCGGGGAAGGGGGGATAAAGCCGAGCGGCATTTTGATCTTCCAGCGGCAGCAGAAGCAATGGCCAAACTTTAATTGCTAAAAAACCCCTCCAAGCCCAGACAGCCCGGGGGCTGGAGGGCAGGAATGCGGCCGCTCTCCCCTGGAGTTCTCAGTTTCCCCGGAGTGCAGATGACCCTGGAAATGGAGATTTCCTGGCCAAGGTGCACTCCAGCGGCCCGTTTCCCTTTTTGCTTCCTTGGAATTTGCCTTTCCCAGCCGGGTCTGGGTGCCCCCCACTCACCGCCGGCCCTTTCCCCTCTCCTCGCCCTGCGCTTGCTGCGCTCCCCTCCTCTCCCTCTTTTCCTTTGTTTGCCATCTCGCTCCCTGTCTCTGACGCGTACGCCGCTCCATCCAAATGCAATAGTAGGATTTGCCAGAATTATTTCCTAAAGCTGCCGGGGAGAGGGGGGAGGTTTGGATGAAGGGGGGGTTATTTAACTGCAACCAACTGGAGTTTTGGCTGGTGGAGGAATTGGGGGTGCAGGCTGTCCCGGCCTGGCACTGATGGGAAGGGCAGAGCCTGGGAATGGGTGGGAGAAGGGGAAAGGCAGCCTGAAAAGGGACCGAACACCAGTACAATGGAGCAGAGCTGGGTGTGCTCAGGGGCAGAGGAGCAAATTGAAATGTTTACTGACCCCAAAGGCAAGAAGGAGAAAAAAAATACACAGCCCCAGGGAACAGAGGTGTCACCACACTCGGGGTCTTGCCCTGTGGCTGGTGACAGTGCTGCTGCCCTTGCTCTGCTCAGGGCTGGGGCTGGTGGTGTGGGTGCTGTGCACTGCAGGAGAAGCCAGCCAGACCACCCGGGTGGGGTGCAGGATTGCCCCTCTTGCAGCTCAGCACCTCTTTCCAGGGTGCCCCAAAGGGTTCCTGGCCATCCGTCCAGCTCCTTGGGTGTGCCTGTGCCCTGTGGGCCTGTGCGGTGGCAGCTGGCAGAGCCCTGAGGGGCATGGCTTCATGGGGGCGTCACGGTGGGGACCCCTGTTCCCATAGAACTGACCCCCTTTGGCCGGGCTGGCTGGACACTCCCCACGTGCCTGGGCCCACCCGGGTACCGTGGCACAGTGCATCCCACCCAGGCATGCCGCTCCCTGGGGACAGGAGGGGCTTCCCGCCGCGGGCCTCCTCCCAAATCCTGCCTGAAACTCCCTGAAGACCCCCCGAGGGTGCTGCCTCGGGACAGGGGCCTGACCCAGGGGATGGTGCGTGCAGGAGGGTCAGTGGGGTGTGTGGGGGGCACCCCGCGCCGTGCCGTGCCGGGGTGCGTGTGTGGCTTGCTGGAGGCAGCTTGGCGGACTCCGCTCAGTGCCGGAGCCCCAGGGAGTCCAGCTGCCTGGCACACAGGCAGGGCTTTTTTTTTTTTCCCTCTTTTTTTTCTTCCTTTTTTATTTATGAAAAAAAAAAAATCCTTTTTTTTTTTTTTTGTACGTTCTTGGAATAATGAAGTCCAGATTTCCTTCATGTTGGAAAGATTTGATCCCAGCTCTGCTTGCTGTGGCTTTGCTGGGGGCTGGGAGGAGAGGTGGGGAGGCGAGGGCTGGGAGTGGGACCCCTCTGGGTGCCGGGGCAGGGGGAGCCAGCCCCGTGGGGGACTGGGGATGCTGCAGCCGAGGGGGGGTGTGAGGGGGGATAGAGGGATGCTCCTCACCTGGCCAAGGCTCGCCGGCTGGGGTGGAGGAGGGTGCTGCAGCAGCTCTCACCGCGCTTGCCTCGCCCTGCGTGCTTGGCTGGGCACCCAAGGAGGTGAGGCTGTGACCCCCGATTCGTGCCCCCTGCCCCCCCCATCTGCAGAGCGGAGTTGAGCCTCCCAGGGCTGGCTCCCAGTCCTCCCCGGAGGATGCTGCGTGCCAGCGGGTGATGGAGAGCGGGATGTGGGGCTTGTACCCCTCGAGGGGGTGGTGGGTGCAGCGAACTGACATCCCTCCCACGTGTGCCCTCCTTGGCAGGCTCGGCTCCCCAGACTCCCCTCGATCTCGGCATCCAGGCGCGTGCCCACCATGCCCGTGGTCAGTGTCCTCCTCTGGGCCACCCTGCTGACTCTGGGCTGGCGGGCTGCCCATCCCAAGGACCACGGCTTCGCTACCCCCAGGGTCCAGCTCTCCTTCAAAGGTAAGAGTCTGGTTGTTGGAGTGGGGGGCAGGGTGGGACCGCAAGATGGAGGAAACCACGGGCACCCCACTACAGGCTCCTCCTCCTCGCTCGGGGGGCATCAGCAATCTGCACCCTCAGAAATCTCCATGGGGATCCGTATTCAGGTGTGGCCGGGCTCCCAGGCTGCACCAGCACAGGCAGTCTGTGGGGCTGGTAGCCTGCCTCGTCCCCCAGCGCGCTTCCTCTTGTGGGTGGGTGGCTCCCTCCATCTGGCAGAGCTGGGTGCTGAGGTGCGGGAAGCCCCCCCGGCAGCACCCCGATTCCAGACAGCAGCTTGACGCCGCCCCGACCCCCCCAGCTGGTATTAACGCCTGGGAGCTGGCAGGGAGCCGGGAGAGGCAGGAGGGGAGGGTGCTGGGTGGGGGGAAGGGGCTTAACCCTTTCGTACCGGGGCTGCCTAGCCCACCCAGCCACTCTACGAGCTGTGAGGGGGACCCCTGGGTCAGCTTTGGGGTGCACATTGGTGGAGGGGTTTGTCCTGAGCTCCTGTTTCAAGGTTGCTGAGCAGGGCAGGCTGGGGCTGATGAGGCAGGTCTGAGGGCTGCAAACCTTGAGGAGCAGAATGGAAATTGTCCCTGCTGGGGGCTTGCCTGCTTGGATGTGTGTCAGGAGGTGACGGACACGAGGAGTCTCATGTCTGCCTCCCCTTGGGGTCCGTGGGAGAGCTGGGGCTGTGCTGCCTGTGCCCCTCCTGTGCTGTCCCACCGTGCCTTTGCCCTCTGGTCACCTACTGAACCTGCGAGCCCACGGATGTGGGGGCAGAACTGATGGTGAGCACAGCAGAGCCAGGCAGGAGGGGCCGGGGGGCTGACAGCAAGCACGGTGAAGCAGCAGCAGCCACGGGTGTTACAGGCTGGTCTTGACAGAAAAAATGGCTGGTATGAAGAGTCTGGGGACAAGTCCAGGCTGGAAAGCAGTGAGCAAGTTCCTCCCCAGAGGCAGGCGCCACTTTCCTCTCCAAACAGTGGTTTTGGAGGGTTTTGGGGGCTGCTGGGGCACTTCAGCTGCTGTACAGATTCCTTCCCACCCTGACTTAAAACACCTCTTCCTCATGGCTGCAGCGAGGGGAGGCTCCAGCAAAGTCCCAGCTGGACCCGGTGCCCACCGCCACGGTGTGCTCCAGGAGTGAGATTAATTCCGGATAGGCATGGTTAAGCTTGCTGTGCCACAGGTTAGGGACTGGTTTGGGGTTGGTTTTTTTTGGCCCCAGCTGGCTGGGGCAATGGTTCCTGGCCGTGCTTGGGATCTCCAGTCCTTCTCCCTCCTGCCTGAGGTGGTGTGGCAGGGCTCCCCCTGCCCTTGCTGCCCAGAGAGGGGATTTGTGGTGGGAGGAGGGCTGATTTGCACTGGCACATGGAGAAGAAATGCCAGCAGTCTGCTGGATCCAAGCACATTGGGATTGGGAAGGGGTGCCACTCACCTCTTTCCTGCCTGTACTCTGACAAGGGTGGCAGTGGTGGAGAATTTTCCCAGGGTCTTCCTCGAGGGCCAGCTGGGGGCCACACACCAAACTGCTGGTGAGCAGCTTCCTGAGCTGATAATCTGCCCGCAGCCTCCCTGCAGCCATAGGACCATGAGTGACAGTGACAGTGGCACTCTGTGGCTGGTCCAGCCCCTTCTCTTGCCTGGAGAGGCAGGGATGATACCTAAATACCCGGCCCCAAATTCCCCAGTGCAGCTGCAGACAGTGGGGTTGGGTGTGATGGGTCTGGGCTGGGGGACACTGGTGTGACAAGTTGGGCTGGGCTGTGCTGTCAGGGATGGCTCTGGTGCCACAGGGGACCAGGTTTGTGCAGTCACAGCTGCTGGGGTTGGGGTGTGGGTCTCCACCACAGCATCCCTCTGGCTGAAGCATCCCGGTGCCAGGGTGGGATCGAGGTGGCCTTGTGGCCGGGGTGCTGGGGAAGGAGCCGCCATGTCCCCAAGTGTGTCCCCCGGCGCCTTGCCTGGGCGGCCGCGCTGCCTGGAGCCCTGCCAGCTGCGGGAGCGTCTCTGGGTTTGTTTGCCTTTGCTCGTTATCGCACGCCAGAGATTTGTCGCAGCTCCCCGGGGCCTGCGTCATCCTCTACGGAGCCCCGGCGTCTCTGAGTGCACTAAAAAAAATACATCCATAAAATACTGAAGTGATAGGAAAGGGGTGGGAACTGAGCTCCTGTGCCCTGGAGCAGGGTGATGGACTGGGCAGGGTCAGTCCTCCCCCCCGTCCCGTCACCCCTGTGGTCTCTTTACGTCTGTCCTCCTCTCAAGGCTTTCCTGTCCGTGTGTCGGCAGGAGGAAGGTGACCAGCATGGAAAGAACAGTGCTGGGAGCGGCTCCGGCACAGCTCCCTTTTGCCAACAGCTCTTCCCAGATCCCAGCCCAGTGCCGGCCAGAAATAGGGTGGATATTTTTAATCATCTCCGTGCTAACAATTCACTCACTCCCCACACTGCTGTACACATCCTGCGGCCCCCTCTCCTCTGGGCCTTCCTCCGGGCCGGGGGCTCGGGCACCAGCAAGGCTGGCCCATTCCCCACGAGGATGCAGGAGGTGATGATGATGATGGTGATTCATCCCTTCGTGTCCTGCTCCCTGTCCAGCGTGGGAAAAGCGTGCGGGAAGGAAGGGTGGGCTCTCGCCCCGCATCATGGCGGGAAGCCCTCGAGGTCAGAGCTCTCCATGAGGCTTCCAAACAGGAGCTGCTCCCTGCAGCGAGGGGAACAGCCGTGCTGGCACCCCTCGGAAAAGCTGTGGCTGAGGTCCAGCCAGGGGCAGCCCTGGTGGGGAGGGGCTGGGTGAGAGGCAGGGCAGTTCCTGCAGGGGGAAAAAATTACTTTAAAAAGAATGAATCAAGCATGGCGTCTCCTCTGGGCTCCACTGCCAGCCCCCTGCGTGGCCTCACTCCTGCCTGCCTCGTGCCTCAGTTTCCCCTCCCACCCCACTGGCATCTCTGCTGGTGGCCAGGGGATATCGGCACGCTTGATCCGGGCCAGGGGTGGCAGATGGCTGGAGAGGAGCCCGGACAGGGGACCATGTCCCAGGGGCCGCCCAGGCGCCCTCCTAAGCTGCTGCAGCTGTGGGCACTGCTTGGTGACAGCAGGATGGGATAAACATGGGGGGGTACGGGGGGTGCAAGCAGGGCCAAGGGCTTAGGGACAGCCAGTGCTGGGAACATGCTGGGAGCACTGGCACAGTTGGTCCCCACCCTGGTGTGAGTGCCCCATGCTGCTCGTCAGACCCCGTAAAGGTCAGGGGGATGCCACAGTCCCCTTTCCCGTGCCCTGGGGGCGGGGACATGGGGCTGAACCCTGTGACCCCTAAGAGGATTTCCTTGGCTGGGACAGTGGGGGGCTGCAGCAGGGCCCCTCCACCCGCTGGGACCGGCTGCTGCTGGGGCTGAGCTCCCTGGCTCCGGCTGCGAAGCTCCATAAGCTCCTTAAACCCTTCCCCCCCAAAAAAGCCCTGTGCGATTTCAGCCCCCCCCAAGCCTACGTCTAATAAGCTAGTTATCCCTCAAATTAACAACGCTCTTTATGGAACAGCGTGGCCCTTCCTGGGGTCCTGGCACGGGTGTTCTCCCCACGCTGGTGCCGCTTGGGCACAGAGCAAAGGGCTTGGAGCAGCCGCAGTTTCCACCCGGCACTGTGCCCTCCCCTCAGGTCTGCGGAAGGAAATAATGTCCAAAAATTAAACAAAAAAGCCCAAAGAGCAGTGAGTTGGGGCACCGCAGCTCAGCACTCCGCTTTTGGGGTGATTAAAGTCCTTTTTTCTGAAGCCAGGCTCTTTCCTGAAGGGGATTTCGTGCTGCTAGAGCATCCCCTGACCCAGCTGGGTCACCACTGCGGAGTGATGCTCGGTGGGGATGGGGTTCCCCCCTGCCAGCGCTGCTGGATGTTGGGGCACATCCACCCACCAGCGCTTGGGGCGGGCTGGCCGGGGGATGAATCAGCGGTTTCCGCTGAAAAAATGTGGGTTTTCTTTTTTTATTTTGGCTTGCGCCCAGCCGGCCGGGCTGCGATGGCTGCGGGGAGCACCCGGCCGGCACTTCTTTCATCCCGAGGGATTTGACCCGGGCGGCTGCAGCACCTGTCCCCTGCCGGCACGGGGCGATGCTCCAGGGGGGCTGGAGATGATCGGGGTGGAAGGCAGCAAGCGGGAACAGGAGTCATTTCATCTCCCAAGCCCCTGCAAGGCAGCTTCGGTTTCCTCCCACCTGTGAATCGGTTAAATGGGAAAAGAGCTTGGCTGGGGGCCACGGAAACTCTCTTATTACATGTAATTAGCTTAATTACATCATAAATAACCCATCAAGGGGTAGCGGAGTGACGCTCAAACAAATAAGCAATTCTGCTTTCATCGGACGACCCACCCAGCTCTTTGATCAGCCCCAATAACAACAAATGCTTTAACCACGAGAGGGGACACATCCAGCCCTGTATCCCTCTCCCGGCACTGCTCCCCATCCTGCCCCTCTGACTCTTACCCAAAAAGCTGCATCTCAAATTTCAAGTAGGGGAAAAAAATTCGTAGGGAACATAATCAGAATTTGGGGCACGCTTCTAAATTTGTGGGATAAAACGCTGCAGGATGGAGATGGGATTTATCCCTGCTGTGCCAGGCTCCCTTGGGATCCGTGCTGGGCTTCTCCATCGGCATTTAAAGTGAATTCATTCTCCCCCATGCAAAGAAAGGGCTCCCGAAAGGCACTGGCTCCGCCAGCCGGGAGGGGTAGGGGGGGCGGGAGTGCGGTTATTGAATATAAACACGCCGTGTAATTTACATGCTAATTATGTTGAATGCGCTACAAGCCCATAATTAGAATCTAATTAGGTGAGAGCGCCTGTAATTGGTTTTGGGGAATGCAGTGGTGGTGCACCTGGGGAGGTGACCTGCTCGGGTCGTAATGGCATTAACTCTTCGTGCTGGTGCCCTGGTGATGTTTGGGGGTGTCGGGAGGATTTGGGGGGCTGAGGTGGGATGAGGAGTCCCTCGGGGTGCTCGGTTTATCGAGAACTCCCAAAATCTCCCTTTTGCTTTGGAGATCAGCACTGGTCTCTGTGCGAGGGGGGACCACTCACGCCTGCCCGATGGGGGCCAGTGGTGACAGCCAGCGAGGGTGGCAGACAGCTGCCGGAGCTGGGAGTTGGCATTGCAGGGGGAATTTGGCTTTGCAGAGCACGCAGTCGGGCGGGGATGCCGCGGGCGGAGCAGAGCATCGCGCCTTGTTGCCAGCCCTTGGGCTCCTGGCCGCCGGCATCACTCGAGGGCGCGGGGTAATTGCAGCTCAGCGCCCAAGGACACAGAACGGTTGCGGGCAGGAGAGTCCCTGGGGACTCCGTGGGGGCTCCGCGGAATGTTGTGAGGCGACGGTCCCCAGGGAGGCCACCCTGGCTGTGATGCCGAGCGGCTCCTGGCTCCGGTGCTCGGCAATTAAAATAGGATTAGGCTCCCGGCCAGCCGGGGAGGCTCTGCCGGTGCCGGGATTGGCAATGGCGATGCGAGAGGGAATATGCTCGTTGGGGCGCATCGGCTAATGAGCCGGCTTCTCCAGCCCGGCCGGGGCCCCTGCCCCGCTCCATCCCCAGGGACACCCCATGGCTGCTGGGGGCGGGTTTGGGGGCCCGATGACACTGGGGGATTAGGCAGTGCGGTGGAGGCTTGGGAGGTCAGAGGTTGTGGCAGGGTCCTGCCCGCCCCGCCATCGTCTTTGGAGAGGGCGTTCCGGGGCAGCGGGTCCGTCACCGCCCTGCTTTGGGAGTGCCCCCTCTGATCGCTGGGCCGTGGGGGGCTGAATGGAGCCCCCGGCGGGGGGCCAAGGCCCTTTGTGCTACTGGCCCTGTCCTCTGCCAAGCCCTGGAGACGCCCATCCTAATGGATGTGGGATATTTGGGGCTGTCACTGACATCGAACCCTCCACCACCAAGTGTCCTGGAGCTTCCGAATCCCGGGGATGTTGGTGCTAGCGTCCCCAGGCTGGGCAGGGATGGCGGGGCTGTCCTGGCATGGGGGCTCCTGTCCAGTTGAATTGCCATCCCTGTCTCTGCCTGCTCCAGGTGTCTCTGTCCTGAGTAGGAAGCCTGGGCACGCGATTCCATCATTGGCAGCTGGGGACGAGCTCTTCTGCTGTGCCTGTGTCACCACTGCCAGAGCCACCCTGCCCTCTCCTGGCTCCCGAGCTCTCCAGCGACAGCAGCATGGCACTGAGGGAAGCACCAGCACACACACTCGGTGTGGGGCACACACAGTGTATGGGCCGGTGGGGCCGCTTCAGGACGTGGGACAGGCAGGGACCAGACCAAGTGTGCCACGGCACAGGCAGGGACCGCTACAGGACAGGCTGGGGACGCCATGGGTGGCATGTGAGCCAGCAACAGGGAGCATCTGGAGCCCAGATGGGCCAGGCAGGAGGAGGAGCCTGACGTGGGTGGGTGGGTGAGCGGCCTCCTGGCCCCCCATCCGTGGCACTGTTCCACTGCACCTCTGCCATGGCCCCCCGTCTGCAGCCCACGCTCCAGCCCCTCCACATGCCCACCGTGCAGGTCCTGTCCGTCCAGCCCCGGCGGAGGGGCAGACCTCCCGGCGGGGGGAGGTTGCTGTCACACCCCGTGACGCCGTTTCCCGCAGCCCGCTCCGGCGCTCCCACGCCGTGGGTGAACACTGGCCCCGCTGCCACGGCCGAGCGCGTCCGGCAGCCGCGCAGGTGCCCCACTGCGGGACTGGGGAGCACCGCGGCCAGCCGGGGGACAGAGGGGGTGCCCTGGATGGGAAGGGACCGTGGGGGCACCTGTGGGACATTCCAGACCCTCGTGCGGCCGGGAGGTCAAGGAGATCTGCAGGCACTTGGCCTCCCGCTGGGAATGGCAGCTGGCTGCTGGAGCCCGGCCCGGCGCTGCCTGGAGGCCGGTGTGATGCTTCCTGACACTGACCTGCGGGACCCTGCTCCGCCCCTCCCCGGGAAGGGGGGTTCCCAGAGCTGCTCCCGATGCCTGCACAGGGCACTCCTCTGCACGAAGGGACAAACGCCACAGGGTGAGGGTGCTCACTGGATCAGTGTATCATGGCTGTGGCATCCGATGGTTGTTGGTGGCATCCAAAGAGGATGACAACTCCAAAGAGTGTGGCATCCAGGGCAGATGGCATCCCATGAGGGTGACATCCAATGGCTGAGGGTAGCATCTGATGGTTGGTTGTGGCATCCAAAGAGGGTGACACCTTTTTAAAGAGTGGCATCTCCAAAAGAGTTGGCTTCAGAGGTGGATGGCATCATGTGGAGGTGGCATCCAATGGCTGTTGGTGGCACCCTAAGAGAGCAGCACCTCTGAAAGGAAGCATATGGGGAGGATGACATCCCATGGGGATGACATCTGATGGCTTGGAGTGGCATCCAAAGGGGTGGCATCCAGGGCAGATGTCATCCCATGGAGGTGGCATCTGATACTTGGGGGTGGGTATCCAAAGGGGGTGACACCTCTAAGGGGAGTGGCACTTCCAAAGAGTGGCATCTCCAAAGAGGTGGCCTCCAGGGCAGACTGTATCCTGTTGGGGCAGGGTGCTCTGTCTTACTCGTGCCCTGGCCCCTGCCGCGTGGTTCTTGGCACCGGCCCACATCATCTGCAGCACTTCTGCCTTCCATCTGGCTGCCTCATTGCACTTGTGAATATTCATGACCCTCATTATCCTCTTTCACTCCTTGCTCCCACACTTAGGCTAAAAATAACTTTCCAAGGGGGGATGGGGTGTGTGGGGTGGGAGGCTCATCCTCTCCCCTGGAGCTGGTTCCTTGGGGTCCTAGCTCCTCCATCCCAGGAGCCAGAGTCTTGGCTGGAACATGGGGTCACAGTGCAGGAGAGGGATGATGCTGGAGATTTTGGGAGCTGTGCTTTCTGGGCTGGGGTGGCAGAGAGCCCCTGCCTCCTACCCCATCTCAATGGCAACCTCCATTCCCTGCTGTGGGGTGCTGGATCTCCTGAGCCCAGGTCCTGGTGATTTTTCTCCTGACCACTCCTGGTTGTCCCAGCTGGCCATGAGCATCTCTGTCACTGTCCCATGTCCTGCACAGAGGTGGCAGTATCATGGTGCTCATGGAGGGGAAAGTGGGCAGCAAGGGACTGGAAGGCAGTGGGCACCTCTTCTCGTGGGGTGTCCTGCAGCTGGGCCCAGGCTTGGACTCAGGGGTGACACTGGGGAAGACAGGGGTCCCTGGGGTACTGACACCTTCCCCTTTCCCCCTGTAGAGCTGAAGGCGACGGGCACAGCACACTTCTTCAACTTCCTCCTCAACTCCAGTGACTACCGCATCCTGCTGAAGGACGAGGACCACGACCGCATGTATGTGGGCAGCAAGGACTACGTCCTCTCGCTGGACCTCCACGACATCAACCGCGAGCCCCTCATCGTAAGCTGCCAGCGCAGGGCAGGGGGGAGTGGGTGGAAGGGGGTAATTGGGCAGTTTGGGGACCTTTTGGATGCCAGGGCAAGAGCCCAGTGGGCATAACTGGTGCTGGTGGGGCAGTGGTGGGGCCAGGTGGGAGTCCTGGTCTCCCCTGGGTTGGTGTTTCCGCAGATCCACTGGCCTGCATCCCAGCAGAGGATTGAGGAGTGCATCCTGTCAGGCAAGAACAGCAATGTGAGTAGCCACCATGAAGTCCCTTCTGGCAGTGGAGTGGGGCTGGTGGCTGGCACTGGAGGGGGATTCATGTCCCTGTGTCCTACCCTGGAAAAGCCATCCCCCAGCATGTACAGCCGTTTCGAGATGGGGTGGCACTCCAGGGTGTTGCAGTGTTCTGTCACCCATTCTGTTGCAGCCAGGCAGGTCCTGGAGAGCTTCCTGGGCAAGCAGGAGACCGAGCTCCCTATGCTGCTTCCTCTTACCAGCCAGGGCTGGGCCCTCCAGCTTGCCAGCTCGTGGCCCATGCCAACCCCTGATCCGTGCTGTCCCGTGCCACGTGCCATCCACTGACCCATTCCATCCCATGCTCACAGCAGCATGGCCCCTCCACAATCTACAGCCCCCGTGCTTGGGCTAACACGTTCTCCTCCGCTTCCCAGGGGGAGTGCGGCAACTTCATCCGCCTGATCCAGCCCTGGAACCGGACACACCTCTACGTGTGCGGCACTGGCGCCTACAACCCCATCTGTGCCTTCGTCAACCGCGGGCGCAAAGCCCAGGTGAGGGGCGGGAGGGGCGGGGGTGCTGAGCTGGTGCCTGGCGCCGTGGTGCTGGCACAGCCACCCGGGGACTGCGGTGGGGTGGGTGCTTGGCTTGGCTCTGCTGGCTGGTGGGGGAGGTTGTGGGGCTGAGGGCTGGGGCAAGGGCAGGCTGGGGTGACCGTGGCTAACGGTGTTGTGCTGCTGAGCGGGGCCAGGCCATCTCCACAGACCAAGGACTTCCCTTCCCGCTGGAACTTGGCTGTACTCGGATGGCAGCTTCCACACAGCATGCCCTCCCACCCTGCTGGCTGCAGCCACTGCTGGATCTCCACTGGGACGAGGGACGTGTCAACCCAGCTTCCCACTCACTGCCAGGCTGCTGAGCCCCTCACCGTGGATTCCAAGGATGCCTGGCACCATGCCAGCACCGGTGCTGCACAGGGAGAACCCTGCAGGGATTGTGCCAGCGCATGTGGCCGTGACAGGAACATCCCTGGATGGATGTCACCCAACACCAAGGACCACAACGTGCAGTGAGAGGGTGGCTTCAAAGCTCATGCCACCAGGCAGGATGTGTGGCAGACGGAGGAGCATTTTCAGGACAGCCCTGGGAGGGAGCCAGTCTCTGCAAGGAGCTGCATGAGAATCCCAGGGGTCTCAAGCCTTGTGGGGTGTCTGTCCCCTCCACGCTGGGGTGACAGGTCCCAGGCTGTGTCTTCTCCTGAGGTTGGAGAGGGAGTCACCAGCCCGAAGTGAGGGAGGATCACGTCGCTGGATATAAAGGACGGGCGTCTGCCTCAGAGCCCCCAAGCCTGGCATGGGCACTGAGAGAGGTGAATGCTGCTCAGACCATTCCAGACTGGGATTGGAGTGGGACTGGACTGGGGATTGGCAGCATATGAGGAGGACCAAGGGTGCTGGTGCAGCTGAGGACAGCACTAGTTGTCCAGCAGAGCCAGTGGCAGTGTGGAAGCGTTCCAGTGACCGCATGGTGCTAATAACTTCACTGCTGAGGCATTGCTCATCAGCACGGGAGGAACAAGGTGGCAGGTGCCATTTTTGAGCCCCCAGATGTGAGCCCAGCCTGGCTGGCTGTGGGCAGCCATCTCTCCACTCTCTCCTACCCCATGCTAGAGCACCCCAGTTCTGTGGGAGAGAGCAGGATCCATCCTGGAAAAGCTGTTCCTGGAGGCCAGCCCAGCCTGGAGCATCAAGGAGCGCAGGGGAACAGCAGTGTTGCTGCTCAGTGGGCATCCATCACCCCAGCTCTTGGGGTCCCCTACTCACCCCTGCGCTGGGGGTCCTTCCCCTGCTGGTGCTAACTCTCTGCCCTGCTCCTTTTCCCCAGGGGTTTCCGCCGAGCCAGCCGGGAGGCCGGGAAAGCAGATCCACCGACAGCCCCCTCAGCCCGAGACCAGCACAGAGCAAGGTGGGAACCGGTCTGGGAGCCCGCCGCAGCCGTGCCCACCTCTCCCCAGGGGCACGCCAGAGCCGCGGGCTCCTTCGTCCCACTGGCATGCTTCTGACCCCTGGGCCGGGCGCCCCGTGCCGTAGGCATCCCCGCCATCCCCCTCCCTCTCAGCACAGCACCTCCCGGCCACCGGCCTGGCGTCGGCTGTCCTTCTCTCACTAACTCCTTCCTCCCGGTCCATGTAGGATCCCCCCCGTGGGGGACACTGTCAGGGATGGTGGCTCTCCACCCACCGCTGACTTTGCCCGGCTCCAGGCTTGCTGTGTCCCTTGGAAATGGGACCACGTGTCGGCAGAGCCACAGGGTTTGTGATGATTCAGGGGAGGATGCCGCAGTGATGTGCAAGAAGGTGTTTGGGTAGGGCCCACAGAAACATTACTGAGGAGCTGCTTTGCCTTGCCCCAAGAGGAACTTGTGTCATCCTGGCAGGCGAGTGCCCTCCGGGAGGTGACAGCATCCCTGGCTTCTGGGAACAGCCCGGTGTGCAGCCCACCTTGACAGTGTCACCCCCAAGCCTCTCCCCTCCAGACTAACATGGGTCAGTGCATGGGCTGGGGAGCATGGGGGACGTGGGCACCCCGGTACAGCCTGGGCCTCCCCCAGCCCCTCAGGTGGTTGGGGACAAAGTGTGATGCTTGGCAGCGAGCATCTCCCCGACTGCGGGCAGCTCCTGCTGCCAGTGCCCCAGTGCCAGCTGGGAAAATGCTGTTGCCATTTGAGCCCCCTCGGGTCACCCCAGTTCCTCTCTCCCTGCTGGGGAGAGGGTGTGTGTCCTAGCAGGAGCTCCCTGGGGGCTGCCAGCACGTGCTTCCTGGCAGCTCTGGTGCATTTCAAGGTGCGTTATCCGATCAGCAGTGCCAGCACCACAACGGCTCCTGTGTTGCCTGACCAGGAGCATGAGATGGTGCAGCCAGTGCCAGAGTTATGCTGGAGAGAGGGAGGTTGTCCCTGTGAGATGTTTGCCCACCTCAGGAGCAGGGCCAGCATTGGGCAGAGGGGTTTGTGATGGTGATGGTGGCACAGACTGCACAATGCAGCAATGAGGATGGTGAAACATGGCTGTGCCCATCTCCAGGCCTGTGTGCCCCAGGAGGAGCTGGTGTGAGCAAACCCTCCAGTGGGAGATGCCCACAGTGAAATCCCAGCCCCTCACCCCTTCCTGTTCTTCCCAGAGCCGAGGCTCTGCCAGGACCCTGCTGGCCTCTCAGTAGAGGCTGGCTGTCACCATGTCCATCACCCATGTGCCAAAGCCAGGGCACAGGGCCAGTGGGCATCTGCCCGATTTGGTTGCTCAAGGTCCCCCCCATGCCCAGGCTCCCCATGGATGCTCCTGTGCTGCTGCTTTGTCTCAGCTGAAGGTGGTCCCTATGCCAGGTGAGGGGTGACCTGGCTGGCCAGCCTGTCCCTGTGTGCCCCCAGCCAGCACTGGCAGAGGGTTGTAAGTGTATTTCCAGAGGCAGTGTGGGTCTCGCTCCTGGCTGGGAATGTGTGATGGTGCCAGGGGAAGGCAGAAGTTACAGTGGGGAGGCATCCCACGGAGAAGAGACAGCATCTCACCGTGTGAAGAAAAGCACTGGAAAATGACCCCTGGCAAGAGAAGTACAGTGGGTCCAGCAGCCGAGCTGTGCCGTGCTGTGCCGAGCCATGCCGAGCCGTGCCGTGCCAAGCCGTGCCGAGCCGTGCCAAGCTGTGCTGAGCTGTGCTGCAGGCCAAACCCTGCCTGCTGAAGCTGCTGGAACTGTGTGACCTTGCTGGGCAAGCGGCGATGTGCAGCACAGCCAGCTGGAGTGAAGAGGCGGTCAGAGGGGCTGTTCTCCCAGCCCTGGGGGATGGATGCCCCACGTCAGCCTGGTGGCTCAGCCAAGTCTCCAAGTGGTGAAGGGCATGGAGAAGCACCCAGCATTTTCGAGGGAGTCGCTCACAGGAGCTTCAGCATCTCAGGAGACCTGCAGACCCCTTGTGTGGTCCATCCACATCCGTCCTCGCTGCTGTGCGCCATCCTGGACCAGGCTGCCTCTCCTGCTGGGCTTTGGGAGCTGTCACAGGAATGAAGGGTTGAAAGTCTAACCCACTGCTCTATTTGCTTCCTTCTCCAGGATTATATCTTCTACCTGGAGCCAGACAAGCTGGAGTCGGGCAAGGGGAAGTGTTCCTACGACCCCAAAGTAGACACCGTCTCTGCATTAATAAGTGAGTGCTGTGGCTCCCTGGTGCCAGTGCTTCCTGCACTGGGCAGAGGGAACATGCAGGTGGGATGGAACTGCTTCCACCAGGAGCAGAGTTCCTGCTCTGCCACTCCTGCCTGCTCCAGCTGGCTGGGCACCTGGCCCAGCAGAGGTGGGGATTGTGGTTACAGACCAGTGCCAACCTCCAGAACCCTCTGGAATGGTCACAGGCAGTGGCTCTTGGTTGCCTGGTGGCTACTGGCCAGGTCTGAGGCTGGCAGCTGAAGAAGGTGGGTGGATGGGATGAGGTGGGGATTCCTGGCTGACCTCTGCCCTCTGCAGATGAAGAGCTTTATGCTGGTGTCTACATCGACTTCATGGGCACAGACGCAGCCATCTTCCGCACCATGGGCAAGCAGACGGCCATGAGGACAGACCAGTACAACTCCCGCTGGCTCAACGGTGAGTTCAGGTGTCACTGGCCCAGGTGCCCTGGGGACCCCATGGCTCCAGCCCTAGAGGTGAGACTTGTCATGTGATACTGCATCCTTCTGCCAGGACAGAGACAGCAGCCAGCATGGGTGGGTGGATGGATGGATGGATGGAGGGATGGATGGAGGGATGGATGGAGGGATGGATTGATGGATGAATGGATTGATGATGGGTGGATGGATGGATGGATGGATGGATGGATGGATGGATGGATGGATGGATATTCAGGCACAAGAGCAGGGATAGCTGTGTGGGGCAGTGACAGACATGCCTGGAGCTTTGCTGGGCGATGGGAGCAGGCAGCTGGTGAGAGATGGGGCTGGCTCTGCTGGTGTCTGTGCATGGGATTCTGCAGTGCTGAGATGTCAACCGTGTCGCCTGCAGTCGGTGACCCCGAACGTCCATCCTGCCCCCCTCGGAGCACCTCTGCCTGCGGGGCAGCAGCTGAGTAAACAGAGCAGAGCAGATGGGATGATCCTGCCGGGCCGGGGAGCCGGCGGGGTGGTAACCCGAAGAGGGGGAGCTGTCAGCACAGGCTGGGCACCGGCTGATGGATGGCAGGGAGAAGCTTCCTGAGAAGCTTCCATGCTGCGTGGTTCCTTCCTGGGGGGAAGACTGGTTCCCACCACCTTGCTCATAGAGCTGATGTATCCCTTCAACCTATGGACCTCAGGGATGCTCCCAGGGACCTCAGGGATGCTTCAAGCTCCTCCTGGTTCACTAGTGATCACAAGTTCCTCAGATGCAGCTCTCGCCCTGTGACCACAGCAATGCTTTTCTGGGAGTGGGGTGATGCTGCAGCAGAGGGGGGCTCAGCATCCTGCTGTGGCATGGAGCAGGGGTGCCACTGCGCTGATGGTGCCATGCTGTGCTGTGCCATTCCAGACCCAGCCTTCGTCCGTGCCCAGCTCATCCCTGACAGCAACGAGAGGAATGATGACAAGCTCTACTTCTTCTTCCGAGAGAAGTCGGCCGATGCCCCACTGAGTCCCGGGGTCTATTCCCGCATCGGGCGCATCTGCCTGGTAGGTGTAGCAGAGGACAGGCAGGGGAGGAGGCAGGGGGACAGGCAGGGCTGAGCTCAAGGGTCTCACTGTTGCAGAATGACGACGGGGGCCACTGCTGCCTTGTGAACAAGTGGAGCACCTTCCTGAAGGCCCGGCTCGTCTGCTCCGTGCCGGGACCTGATGGAATTGAAACACACTTCGACGAGCTCCGTGAGTGAGCAAGGAGAGGGGTGGGAGCCTTCTCTACCCCTGCAGGCTTGGGGGGCACCCTGGGCAGAGCTGGGGACCCCCTTGCTGCCCCCTGCCTCTTGCTCTTCCGTGGGTAACTGCTCTCCCTGTACCCTGGTGTCCCTGCCCACCTTCCCTATGATGACACCTCCATCTTTCTGTCCCAAGAGGACGTCTTCATCCAGCAGACTCAGGACACCAAGAACCCTGTTATCTACGCTGTGTTCTCTGCTTCGGGGTGAGTCCTGACCCTCCTGGCGCGGCGCAGCAGAGGAGGGGGTCCCAGCTGGGTGGGTGTCCCGGCGGTGCCATGGCAAAGGGTGACAGCAGGTCCTTCCCCCCAGGTCGGTCTTCAAGGGCTCTGCTGTGTGTGTCTACTCGATGGCTGACATCCGCATGGTCTTCAACGGGCCCTTTGCCCACAAGGAGGGACCCAACTACCAGTGGATGCCCTACACAGGAAAGATGCCCTACCCCCGTCCGGGCACTGTAAGTACCCCCCGGGCACCACGGGGAGGGGAACCGGTGCCTGCCAGGCAGCCGGCACACTCAGAGCTGTGCTCGGGTACCGACTCACCGAGCACTGCTGACGTTTGTGCCACAGTGCCCCGGGGGGACCTTCACCCCATCCATGAAGTCGACCAAGGACTACCCCGACGAAGTGATCAACTTCATGCGCGCGCACCCGCTGATGTACCACGCCGTGTACCCCACGCACCGCCAGCCGCTGGTGGTCCGCACCAACGTCAACTACCGCTTCACCACCGTGGCCGTGGACCAGGTGGACGCGGCAGACGGGCGCTATGAGGTGCTTTTCCTGGGCACAGGTACCCACGCCGCGCACCGCGGGGAACGCAGCATGCTCCGGCGCGGCCCCGGAGGGCGCGGGCACCACCAGGGCTGGCCAGAGCACGGTGCCCTCCACCGCTAGAGCGGGGTGAGGGGCTGAGACTGCCCCCCCTGAGATCCCTGCCCCTCCTCAAGGCTCCAGACTGTTCTTTCCCTGTCCCGATGCCGTCCCACAGACCCTGCTGTCCTGCCTGGTCCTTCCCCTAGCTCAGCTCCTATCCCTGAAGCCAGCAATCTGGCATGGTACTTCCCCTCCTAGGGGTTCTACCATCCAGCCTGGTCCTCCCCCTGTCCAGGGGCCTCGTCACCCAGCCTCATCCTTTCCTGACCCGAACACTCATCCTATGTGCTTCCCATTGCCCGTGCTAAGCCCATCATTCTCAGCCTTGTGCCTTTCCTGCCCAGTTGCCCATCCTAGAGGCACTGACATCCAGCCCTGTCCTTCCCAGACCTCTGTGCCCATCCTGGGGGCACTATCATCCAAGCCAGTGTTTCCCCTGCTCTTAATGTGCATCTCAGAGCCCCCATGATCCATCCTGGTCCTTCTCTTGCCCTGTTGCCTGTCCCCATGCTGCCACAGGTGGTGGCAGTCTCTAGGCACAGGTGGTGACCTGAGCTGGCACACTGCACCCCTGAGCTGCTACCTGCTACACAGCTCCCTGCCACAGCAGGAGAGAGATGGGGATGGGCTTAGGGGATCCTTCCTCCCCACAGCCCCCAGCAGGGACCCCTTTCCAGGCAGGGAGGGCACGGGTGCCCAGGGGTAGCACTGAGCACCTGGACACTGTGGTGTCTTGCAGATCGGGGCACTGTGCAGAAGGTCATCGTGCTCCCCCGGGATGACATGGAGACAGAGGAGCTCATGCTGGAGGAGATTGAAGTGTTCAAGGTAAGGGCTGGCATGTCCTCCACTCTGCTGAGTGTTCTTGACCCAGCCAACCAGCCCCTAGGGACACCAGCCAGCCCCTTGAGATGCCAGTCACTCCCTGGGACACCAGCCAACCCCTTGGGACAACAGCCAGTCCCTTGGGACAGCAGCCACCTCTTGGTCAGCTCTGAGGGACTCCAGGCATTGGTCCTCCTCCTGCCTGCTGCCCACTCACATCTTCCCCTGCCTGCTGTCCCTGCTCCAGCTGCCTGTGGAGGGTCTGGGCTGCCCGCCCCAGGGCTGTAGTGTCAGTTCAAGCAGCCACCCCTCCATCTTCTTCATTCCTGCTCTCATCCAGGTGCCAGCACCCATCAAGACGATGACCATCTCCTCCAAGAGGGTGAGTCAGAGCACGTGGCAGGGGTAGGGGTGGGCAGATCCCATCACGGGCCCAGCTGTGGCATTGCCCAGCGTCACCACAGCACCGGAACAGGAGGCACGCAGAGGCCCGAGTGCAGTGGGGATGAGGCAGCATCTCACCGTGTCCTCTTTGTCCCCAACAGCAACAGCTGTATGTGTCCTCGGCCGTAGGCGTGACCCACCTGGCGCTGCACCGCTGTGACGTGTACGGGGAAGCCTGCGCCGACTGCTGCCTGGCCCGGGATCCCTACTGCGCCTGGGACGGCAGCGCCTGCACCCGCTACTCCGCCTCCTCCAAGAGGTACAGGGGGGCTGGGCAGAGGGTCAGGGAGGGCCCCCCAGCCCCAGGCTCCCCCTCTCACCTCCTGCTTCCCCACAGGCGGAGCCGGCGGCAGGATGTCCGGCATGGCAACCCCATCCGGCAGTGCCGCGGCTACAACTCCAATGGTGAGTGGGGTCTGGGGCAAGGCCCTGCAGCGTGGGGCAGCTGGAACGGGGGGCTGAGGTCACAGGGTGGGAGGTGGGGACACAGGGATTCCCTGGTGGGTTGATGGTTTTGTGGGTGGATGTATGGGAAGATACATGGATGAATGGGTGGGTGGATGAGTGGATGGATGTATTAGGGAGGAAGATGAACGTAGATGAGTGGATACCCTGGGAGTGAGAACAAGCACAGATGCATGGGTCAGTTCATGGATGGATGGTTGGATGGGTGGATGGCTACACTGGGGAGTAGGATGAACATGGATGGATAGATGGATACACTGGGGATGGAATATGGATGGATAGATGGATTTGTTGGGGAAGAGATTGAACAGATATGGATGGATGGATGGATGGATGGATGGATGGATGGATGGATGGATGGATGGATGGATGGACGGACACCCACCCTTGGAAATAGGGTGGTCAGGGGAGCAGTGCAGTGGGATAAGGGTGACCTGGCTGCCCATGGCCGCCCTGCAGCCAACAAGAACACGGTGGAGGCCGTGCAGTACGGGGTGGAGGGCAGCACGGCCTTCCTGGAGTGCCAGCCCCGCTCGCCCCAGGCCAGCGTCAAGTGGCTGCTGCAGAAGGACAACAGCGACCGGCGGAAAGAGGTAGGGCAGGGCGCCGCTCCGGGGGTGCCGGGGGTGCCGGGCGCCAGCCGGCTGAGCCGTGCCCCCTCTCCCCCCCAGCTGCGGGTGGAGGGCCGGGTGCTGCGCACGGAGCAGGGCCTGCTGCTGCGCGCCCTCCAGCTCAGCGACAGCGGCCTCTACTCCTGCACCGCCACCGAGAACAACTTCAAGCACACGGTGACCAAGGTGCAGCTCCGCGTCCTCAGCAGCCGCGCCGTCCACGCCGTGCTGGTCCAGGCGGAGACCCCCCCTGGCCTGCCGGGTGCCCCCACTCCCCGCTACCAGGACCTGCTGCAGCTCCTCAGCCAGCCCGAAATGGGACTCCTGGACCAGTACNGTGCCTCAGTTTCCCCACAGGGTTATGGAGGGGCAAGCACTCTCTGTGGGGAAGCTGTAGATCACCAGGCAAGCTGAGGAGGAGGGGGCTGTGGGGTGAGGGTGCACGGCTCTGTCCCCTCCCTGGNAGCCGCGCCGTCCACGCCGTGCTGGTCCAGGCGGAGACCCCCCCTGGCCTGCCGGGTGCCCCCACTCCCCGCTACCAGGACCTGCTGCAGCTCCTCAGCCAGCCCGAAATGGGACTCCTGGACCAGTACTGCCAGGGCTACTGGCGGCACACGGCAGCCAGCCCCCCGCAGCCGCTGGCTGGCCTCAAAGCCAAGGAGCAGCAGGACCAGAAGAAGCCTCGAAACCGGCGGAATCACCAGCCAGAGACCTATGGGCATACATGAAACCATCATCAGGGACTTTGCTAGCACAGTGGTCTATTTTTCCCCCNGGGGCTGTGGGGTGAGGGTGCACGGCTCTGTCCCCTCCCTGGGGGCTTGGTGGGGGAGAGGTGGGACCTCAAGGTAGGGCCGAGGTGTTCAGGCAACAGTGGGGGCTTGGCCCCAGGGTCTCTGGGTGGAGAATGGAAGGGGAAGGGGCCATGCTAGCGTAAAACCTCGAGCAGCTGCTGGTGCCTGGTAACAGTGGCACCCAGCCCATCAGCCACCCCCCTGGGGCACCCCGGTGGGCGTGGGGGTTGTAAATAGTTGTACATGGGGAACACGGGGGTGAGCAGGGCTGAGTAAGTGCCCCCTGCTGCAGCCGGGGGCACTCCCAAATAAACACTGGCTTTGGGACAGACGCGGGCGCCTGCGTGTGCTCTGTAGGGGATGGACCTGGCCCCCGCCACGTAATCCCCTGAGCCCTGCCAGGGCGCACAGGGCTGCCCTGGGGGAGCACTGCGTCCCTGGTGCTGGGGGCAGGGCAGGGGGCATGGGGAGGTGGCAGCAGTGGGTGGTACTGCTGGAGGCTGGGGTACACTGGGCTGGGCTGGTGGCTGGCGCCAGCTCGGGGTGTTGCTGAAGGCACTGGGAGCACTCAGGGTCAGTACTGGGGGCACGGAAAAGCACTGGAGCACCAGGATATGGTACTGGGAGCTGGTACTTGGTGGTACTGGGGGCATGGAGCAGGGAGAGACTTTAGAGGGCACTGAGGGTGGTAGTGGATGACACTGGGAGCACTTTGATTGGTACGGGGGTGGTACCAAGCTGCTCCAAGTAGTTCCAGGAGGCAGTGGCATCAGTGCTGAAGGGTCCTGGGCTTACTGGAGGTAGTACTGGGCACACTGGAGGCTGGTGCTGGGCAGTACTGGGAGCACTGGGAGAAGTACTGAGGCATTAGGATTTGGTAGCAGGAGCTGGTACTTGGTGGTACTGGGAGCACTGGTAGGGTGGGTGGCTGGGGGTGGTAGTGGGCAACACGGGGCTGTACCAGGGCACTCTGTTTGGTACTGGGATGATGGAGGTGGTACTGGGCTGCTCTGGGCAGTCTTGAGAGGCACTGGTGTGAGTCCTGGGGGTGCTGGGGCTATGCTGGAGTCACTACTGGGTACGCTGGCAGAGCTGTACTGGCGATGGTGTACTGGGGGTGCTGGGCTGTACTGAGGGTGTTCAGGGCTGTACTGGGAGCACTGGGCTCTACTGGGGGTGCTGGGCTGTACTGAGGGTGTTCANGGGGGTGCTGGGCTGTGCTGGAGGGTGCTGGGCTGCATTGGGGTGGTGCAAGGCTGTACTGGGGGTGTGCAGGGCTGTACTGGGAGCACTGGGCTCTACTGGGGGTGCTGGGCTGTGCTGGAGGGTGCTGGGCTGCATTGGGGTGGTGCAAGGCTGTACTGGGGGTGTGCAGGGCTGTACTGGGAGCACTGGGCTCTACTGGGGGTGCTGGGCTGTGCTGGAGGGTGCTGGGCTGCATTGGGGTGGTGCAAGGCTGTACTGGGGGTGTGCAGGGCTGTACTGGGAGCACTGGGCTCTACTGGGGGTGCTGGGCTGTGCTGGAGGGTGCTGGGCTGCATTGGGGTGGTGCAAGGCTGTACTGGGGGTGTGCAGGGCTGTACTGGGAGCACTGGGCTCTACTGGGGGTGCTGGGCTGTGCTGGAGGGTGCTGGGCTGCATTGGGGTGGTGCAAGGCTGTACTGGGGGTGTGCAGGGCTGTACTGGGAGCACTGGGCTCTACTGGGGGTGCTGGGCTGTGCTGGAGGGTGCTGGGCTGCATTGGGGTGGTGCAAGGCTGTACTGGGGGTGTGCAGGGCTGTACTGGGAGCACTGGGCTCTACTGGGGGTGCTGGGCTGTGCTGGAGGGTGCTGGGCTGCATTGGGGTGGTGCAAGGCTGTACTGGGGGTGTGCAGGGCTGTACTGGGAGCACTGGGCTCTACTGGGGGTGCTGGGCTGTGCTGGAGGGTGCTGGGCTGCATTGGGGTGGTGCAAGGCTGTACTGGGGGTGTGCAGGGCTGTACTGGGAGCACTGGGCTCTACTGGGGGTGCTGGGCTGTGCTGGAGGGTGCTGGGCTGCATTGGGGTGGTGCAAGGCTGTACTGGGGGTGTGCAGGGCTGTACTGGGAGCACTGGGCTCTACTGGGGGTGCTGGGCTGTGCTGGAGGGTGCTGGGCTGCATTGGGGTGGTGCAAGGCTGTACTGGGGGTGTGCAGGGCTGTACTGGGAGCTGCGCTGGGCGCTTCCGCCCTCTGGCGGCCGAGCGAGGCGCTGCAGGAGAGCGGCGCTGGAGGCAGCGCTGGGGACAGGTGGGGACACACAGGGGCACTGGGCTGAACTGGGGTCACGGGGGCAGTCCTGGCAAGGCCTGGAGTCACCGGGGGTGGGGGGACACTGGAGAGTTACTGCGGTGTTCCTGGGGCTGCTCAGTTTTGCTGGGGTGGCCACGATGGCAATGGGGGCCCTGGGAAGGCACACCGAGGGACCCAGAGACACTGTGGGGGCTCACTGCGGTTGGGGTGGCAACACAGGAGTGGCACTGCAGTGCCCCTGGAAGTTGGGCAGGGGTATTTTGGGTTGTTTTGTGGGACACTGGGGTTTCTTCTGTAGTCACTGGGGAGTGTTACTGGGGAGGGCTTTGGAAACCCTGGGGAAGGCATGTGGGTGTCCCTGAGGACATTGTGCAGGTGTTGCCGGAGGGCCTGGGGACGCTGTGGAGGTTGTACTGAGCTGGCCTGGTGGCATTGGGAGTGCACTGGCAGGTGCCTGGGCACACTAAGAGGTGCACCCGGGGGCATAGGGACATTAGTGGAGGGGTCTGGAAGGGTCCCAGGGGACACAGGGTGTGGTGACTGAGGCTGACATTCTATCACTGTGGGGAGTGCCCCTGGGGACGCTGGGATGGCTTACTGGGGTGGGACAGTGGGCACTGGTCCAGAGCGGGGTGTATGACCAGATGGGATGGAGACGATGGGAACATTTGCTCCCACTGTGACCAGACCCCAGCAGACACACCATCCCACCCCCCAGTTCCAAACCCCTGGGGTCCGTAGCGGAGCTGGAGCCGGGTGGGGGTCCCACGTCCCCCAGGATCACTGCCCCAGCCCCAGGGCGGGGGCAAAGCTGGGGGCTGGGCCACCCCCCCGGCAGAAGCGCTGACACCGGGAACCACGGGATTGCTGAGCTCAGCCCGCTGCAGATTGAAGGGGGTTTATCGGGGGGGCCCAGCTTAAGCCCCCCGGCAGGCGGCCCCCCGGGACCTTGGCCCCGTCCTTGTCGCACACCGGCTGGACGGGGGTGGCCGTGGCGGCGGCGGGCACCGGCAGCGAGCGCTGGAGGCGGCGGGGGGCTGGAGCTCGTTGCCCATCTCGGTGCTGACCTCCAAGGAGCGGGTGGTGAAGCGCAGGGCCGCGGGGCTGAGGATGGGAGCCGGGGCCAGTGCCGAGGAGAAGCATTCCCGGGAGCTGGAGAAGAAGCTCAAGGAAGACGCTGAGAAGGACGCCAGGACCGTCAAGCTGCTGCTGCTGGGTAAGGGGGAGACAACACCCTGGGGGATGTACCCATCCTTTCTGCATCTCACCCTAAGAGCCCCCCTAGTGCGCCCCTGAAACCTCTCAACCCCACCAGCACCCCTCAACCCAACTAGCACACCCCACAGCTGCCCCCAAACCCAATCAGCCAATCCAGCATCCCCCTGGCCCTCGGATGGACCCCCAAACCCAAGTAGCCCACCCTCACAGTTCACTCAACATTCCCCTGACTCACCCAGGACCCTTAAAACCAAGCAGCCCATCCCAACATCACCCCCATTCCCAGGCAGCCCTAAACCCAACCTCCCCATCCCAGGAGCCCACCCAGTGTTTCCCTGATGCCTCCAATGCCTTTAAACCAAACCAGCACAACCCAGGAGTGCCCCCAACAGCCTCCCACTCCCAGGTATCCCCAAAACCAAGCAAACCCTCCCCAATAAACCACCCAAAGTTTCCCTGACCCCGCTCTAAACCCAACCAGTCCAATCGTCTCCAGGCCCCTGCTCCTAAGCACCCCTAAACCCAGTCAGCAGTCCTCTGATCCCCACAGCACTCCTAAAACCAACCAGTCACCCCCAAAAGCCCACCCAATGTTTTCCTTTCTCCCTCAGCACCCCAAACCCAACCAGCCACCCCCACAGCCCCCCCATTCCCAAAATCCCCTAAACCAGCTCATCCCAATTTGCTCAACACCCCCTACCAGGGCACCCCAAACACAACAGACCACTTCAACAAGAAGATGAGATCCTGAGATCCACCCTAAGATCCCCTGGCTTCCATGCATCCCCGAATCCAACCAGCCCACCCAACATCCCCCCACTCCCAGCCCCCCCAACCCCAACCAACCCATCTTAAGAGCCTTCACCAGCACCCCACCCTGTCAGCACCCCTGCCCCACCCTCCTAGGGACCTCCATGCAGCCCATGCCACCACCCCACATCTGTCCCTGAAGCCCCTTTGTCCTGTGTGTCCCTCCCAGCCCTTCCCAGTCCCCCAGTAGTGCCTGAGGACTGGGGTGTCCTGTATGTGGTGGAGCCATGTGTGACATCACTGTCCTCACAGCCTGGCCCAGGACACATTCCCCAGCACACCCACAAGTTTTGGGTATTGGGTGGTGGGTGGCGGGGTTGCGATGCCACCATGTCCCCAACCCCTCCCTTGGGTTTCTGAGAGTGTCTCTGGCTGAGCCCCTGCAGATCCCATTAGACACAGCGGCTCAGCCTTACCTTAATGCCACAGGCACCAGGCTGTTAATCCCCCTGCACTCCCTGAGCCATGGGCCTGGCACAGCCCACAGTGCCCGCGGCCATGTCAGGCACCAGGGTTCCCAGTGGGCCAGCGCGGGGCTCAGCTGGGAGTGCCCATGGAGTGGGCACCGCCGTGATCCGTGTTTTGTGCCCTCAGGAGCAGGGGAGTCAGGGAAGAGCACCATCGTCAAGCAGATGAAGTAAGTGCCAACGGGGGGTCACTTGACCGTGCCCACCACGCAATGTGTCTGTCCCTCACTGCAGCCATGGGGTGCCCCCTCCCACTGCGCCTGACTCTGCCCCACACCACTGCCGTGGGGTGCATCCACCGTGTGGCTCAGCTCTGTGGCACCCAGCTCAGCCCCATGCCTGTGATCTTCCCCGGCCAGGATCATCCACCAGGACGGTTACTCACTAGAGGAATGCCTGGAGTTCATTGCCATCATCTACAGCAACACGCTCCAGTCCATGCTGGCCATCGTGCGGGCCATGACCACCCTCAGCATCCAGTATGGGGACACGGCTCGCCAGGTGAGGAGCATTCCATGTTGGGCAGGGGTTCCCCTCAGCCTCCAGGCCCCACTGAACCCCTCTCCCTCACAGGATGATGCCCGTAAGCTGCTGCACCTCTCGGACACCATTGAGGAGGGCACCATGCCCAAGGAGATGTCAGAAATCATCGGGCGGCTCTGGAAGGACTCGGGCATCCAAGCCTGCTTCGACCGCGCCTCCGAGTACCAGCTCAATGACTCTGCGGGCTAGTATGTGGGGTCGGGGGGCATGGGTGGGGGAGGCATCAGGGGGATTCCAACCCATGTCTCATGCCCACCACGTGCCCGGCCAGCTACCTGTCAGACCTGGAGCGCCTGGTGACCCCCGGCTACGTCCCCACAGAGCAGGACGTGCTGCGTTCCCGTGTCAAGACAACCGGCATCATTGAGACCCAGTTCTCCTTCAAGGACCTCAACTTCAGGTGGGGGCCAGGCCACCAGTGAGGGCTGGTGGCAGGGGGTGGGCAGGGCAGGGGGGATGCTGGCCCTCCTTTGTCCTGCCCAGGATGTTCGATGTGGGTGGACAGCGCTCAGAGCGCAAGAAGTGGATCCACTGCTTTGAGGGTGTGACCTGCATCATCTTCATCGCGGCCCTCAGCGCCTACGACATGGTCCTGGTGGAGGATGATGAAGTGGTGAGGAAGGCTCACCATCTCACACCCCCTCTGCTTTGTCCCCATCACGACGTGGGTGTCACCACGGGGCTGTGTCCCTCCGCAGAACCGCATGCACGAGAGCCTGCACCTCTTCAACAGCATCTGCAACCATCGCTACTTTGCCACCACCTCCATCGTCCTCTTCCTCAACAAGAAGGACGTCTTCCTGGAGAAGATCAAGAAGGCCCATCTCAGCATCTGCTTCCCCGACTACGACGGTGAGTGTGGCACTGGGGTGCTGGTGGAGGGTCGGGTGCCACCACCCCGCAGGAGTCCCCCACCAGGTGTCCTCAGCACCTCACGCAAGTGGTGCCACGGGAGCCTTGCGGAGGGACCACGCAAGGTTTGCCCACCCGAGAGAGCACTGGGTGACGCTGGGCCGGCACCCTGAGGGGGGGACACCAGCCCAGGAGGGGACCCTGCTCACTGTCACACCACCAGGTCCCAACACCTACGATGATGCGGGCAACTACATCAAGCTGCAGTTTCTGGAGCTGAACATGCGGCGGGACGTGAAGGAGATCTACTCCCACATGACTTGTGCCACCGATACCGAGAACGTCAAGTTCGTCTTCGACGCCGTCACTGACATCATCATCAAGGAGAACCTCAAGGACTGCGGGCTCTTCTGAGCCCCAGCCCAGCATCCCCTCCCCTGGGGCCCAGCCCCGCTGCTGCCCCCATCCCACCTCCACAACCATCTCCGCTTACCCCAAACCCCCGGGATTTGACCTGCTCAGCTCCAAAGCCACACCTGGTGAAGGAGGAGGGGGGCCACAATCGCACTCCCACTCCCCACCAACTTTCCCACCAGTTAGCACTCTCTGGGGCTCTGGGTCCTGGGGATACCTGGGTGACCCTGGATGCCACAGGGTGCTGGATACTTTTGGGTGCTGCAGGTCCCTGGGTAACCCTCAGAGCTGTGGGGTACTGGGGTTCCCTTGGGTGCTGAGGGTCCTTGAGTACCCCTTGGAGCAGAGGGGTGTTTGGGGGTCCTGGGTATTCCTAGGTACTTGAGGGATCTTGGGGTGTCCTTGGGTTCCCTTTAGAGCTGAAAGGTGCTGGGGGTCCCCTGATGACCCTTGGCACTAGGGAAACTGGGGGTTTTTGGGCACCCCTTGGTGCTGGGAGTCCCTGGTACCCCTTGGAGCTGAGAGGTGTTAGGGGTTCCCCTGGGTGCTGGGGGTCCTAGGTGCCCTCTGAAGGTGCTGGGGTGGTCCTTGCTGGGTGTCCATGAGTGCCCCCTGGAGCTGGGGGTGCTGGGAGTCTCCAGGAAGCCCTCGGAGCTGGGGCTCCTTGGGGTGTGAGGTGTCCATGGGTGATCCCTGGGTGCGAGGGGTGCTCCATCTCCCTCTGGGCTACAGGTCACTGGGTGTTCCTGGGCACTGGGTGTCCCCAGGGACTATGTGATACTGGGGCTCCCTCGGTGCCACCGTCCTGCCACTGCAGAGCCCGGGGGTGGCCATGTGTTTGTTCCTCCCATAACCCAGAGCCCCTCAGGGTGGGGCTCAGCCCTGCAGCAGCATCCCGGCTACACCTCCAGGGGTACCACCACTGCCCTCACCTCCCACGACCCCAGGGGGATGCCAGTCTACTTTGTGACCCTCTCCCACCCCCAGAGACCACCCCAGCCCTCCCAGAGAGGTGAAGCCCCCCACCCACTCCCATGTCACACAGGGCGTTTCGGTACATACAATTTTCCTCTCTTTTTTTTTTTCCTTTCTACATTTTATTATTTCAAACCATGTGAACAATTCGGTAAAACATCCTGTGGGAAAAGCGAGGCCGCAGGCACCGGCTGGAGGGTCCCCCCTGGGCTGGGGGGGACAGCGGGGGCCGCTCTGTACAGCGGGCTCTCCTCGCCCAACGCAACAGCTAGCCCTAAAAACTAGGCTTAGAAAGAGGGGGGGGATAGAGGCAGTGGGCAGCACCCCCTGCCCACCCTCCTGCCTGAGCTGCCCGTCGGGATGGGGGCAGCGAGGCGGGGTGGGGTGCAGACCCTCCCCCCCAAGGCACACGGTTGGGGGGTGGGCTGGCCACGGAGGATGCCGCCACCACGTAGCACTTGATGCTTTTAAATAGTTTGGTAAAAAGGTTTCTTTAAAAAGTAACCTGGCCCCAACTGGTGTGGTGTGGGTTTTTTTTGCATGGTTTTGGGTTTGGTTTTGTTGTTGTTCTTTTTTTTCTTTCTTCTTTCTTTACTGGTTTACTAAAAGGAATGTCATCGGTCGTGTTTGTGGCTGGGTGGGCATCCCCGAGGTGTGCCCCCCGTGCCAGCAACACTTGCAATGTAAACAGTGAGAGAGCACCAGGGCTCGGAGTGAATGAAGTGGGGGCTGGAACGGTTCAGGGGGTACAAACCAAGATTAAAACCTTGTCTTCCCTGGAAGGGCGACGCCGGCGAGGAGGAGGATGAAGGTGGGAGGCAAGCGCGTGTGGCAGGGGGTACATGTGCCCTGCCACCGTGCTGGCACTCAAAAAGTCTCTTTATGAGCTGGGGGCGGAGGGATGAATCCGAAGAGAAGCAGGAGTGGGAGATGGTGTGGTCCTTCCTTTGCAGCTCCTAGGAGAGAGGGGTGGTGAGCAGGGGAGGGTCTGGGGAAAGGGCAGCCTGCAGCTGGCAGGCTGTGCCCAGCCCATCCCTGGGGGATGGTCCATGACCACCCCATTTGGGGAGCCACCACTGGGACCAGCACCCACCTGGGCAGCGCTGCCCTCAGAAGAGACCACAGTCCTTCAGGTTGTTTTTGATGATGACGTCGGTGACGGCATCAAAGACGAACTGCACGTTCTTGGTGTCCGTGGCACAGGTGAAGTGGGTGTAGATCTCCTTGGTGTCCTTCCGCTTGTTCAGGTCCTCGAACTTGCTCTGGATGTAGCTGGCTGCCTCGTCGTACTTGTTGGCCCCTGGGGAGAAGAGACACTGGGCTGCCCCACAGTTGCCCACAGCTACCAAAGGGTCTTGGCTTGGCTTGGCCCCCCACAGCCACTGTCAAGTTGCCAAATGGAGGATCCAGAGGCAGTGAGCCTCAGATAACCCCCCTCAGGGCAGCTGCCCCTTGTGTACCCCCCACATCTCCCATCTCCTGGGGCACTCCAAACACCACCACATCCCACTTGCTGCTCCAACCTTGGGCCACCATCTCTATCCCCAGCAACTCCTGCTACCCTGCCTGGGGCAAGGCACCACCCACTGCCCCTGCCAGGAGGGCAGGGAGGCACTGAGGGATCCAGTGGTACCTGTGTACTCGGGGAAGCAGATGGTGAGGGAGCTATGCACGATCTTCTCCTCAAAGAGGTCCTTCTTGTTGAGGAAGAGGATGATGGATGTGTCTGTGAACCACTTGTTATTGCAGATGCTGTCGAACAGCTTCATGCTCTCATGCATCCGGTTCTGGCAGGGGAGACAGCAGCATGAGCTGGGCAATAACTCCCAGGCAGCACCCACCCCACTGCTTCCCAAACTGCCACCCCCCATGCTCCTGCCTGCCTGGGCAGGGGATACCAATGGCCCTGCAAGGCTTGGGCCACACTGGCCAGGGCGCTGGTGGCCACCAGAGGAGGGGCTGCTCCCCTAGCCCCCAAGGAGGGGACGGCTCATGGCCCTGGTTCCACCCCCATGACTCACCATCTCCTCGTCTTCAGCCAGCACCAGGTCATAGGCACTCAGGGCCACGCAGAAGATGATGGCTGTCACCCCCTCGAAGCAGTGGATCCACTTCTTCCGTTCCGAGCGCTGGCCGCCCACGTCGAACATCCTGTGCCAGGGAGGCAATGCGAGGATGGATGGCAGCTCCCGGCCCCACCGCCCTCACCCCATGCCCGGCCTCAGTGCCCCCAGCTGCCCGAAGCAGGAGCAGCACTGGTGCAGGCACAGCACGGCGCCTCTGCCCCAGGGATTTTGCCAGTACTGAGGATCTGCCCCTGTTCCTGCTGCCAGGGCGGCGTCCAGGCTCATTTCCCAGCTGAAGCAAATCCCTGACATGAGCTGGGGCAGGATCAGGCCACCTTTCCCAGGGAGTATCACTGCCATTTTCCCCAGAGACCTGCTCCAGAGCAGGCACAGAAGGGCTTTGCCAGAGACCTTGGACCAAGGGGAGCCAAGTGGCTGCGGGCTCAGCGGGATTGCAGCAGCACGAGGGCTCAGGGATGATCCCGATGCACCATCCGGGCAGCAGAGGATGCCCTGCCTCCGTGGAGAAGAGCCCAGCAGTAGCATTCCACATCCATTGCCATGCCCACTGCCACCTGCTTGGCTGGCGGGAAGGCTTCCCCACCAGGACACGCTGCATCCCCCCAGACCACCCCCACTGCCACCTCCAAAGCGCTGCCCTGGCAATGCACAACCAAGTGTCTCTATCCCACCACGGTGGCACTGGGGTTCCCGTGAGCCCCCCGCATCCAGAGGACCCCAGCAGATCTTTCTGACATCAGCTCTGTTGCCATGGGACTAAATCCCCCAGGATGCGCACAATGGCCGCTTTTTGCCTCGGAAACTGGAGCCCTGATTATTTCCCGTGGGTTTTCAGTGGAAAGCAACCACGGGTGCCAGCAGGCAGCGGTGCCAGGGGCTGACCCCAAGACCCCAGCTCCTGCCCAGCGCCCTTCCTGCGGCAGAAGCAGCGTCACAGCAGTGGGAGGAGGGATGCCTTCCCCCCTCCCCTCCTCACCAGAGCCTGGATCCGCCCCCAGGCTGAGCTCTGTGTTTTTGAGGCTGTTCCAGCTATTTCAGCGGTTTCCGCTCTCTGAGGCAGCAGTTCCCGCCATGAGCAAACCAGGAGGTGGGGGGAACTCAGTGCATGCAGTGTGCACACACAATCCATCCCAGCACGGGGAGGAAGGGGTTTTTTTTGCTTTGAAAAAGGCAAAAGGGAAAGGCTTCAGACATACTTGAAGTGCAGGTCCTTAAAGGTGAAGTGGGTCTCCACAATGCCCGTGGTCTTCACCCTGGTGCGCAGCACATCCTGCTGGGTGGGGATGTAGTCAGCACGGGCTATCCTCTCCAGGTCGTTCAGGTAGCTGGGGACAAAGAGGAAAGGTGCTGTGGGAGCTGGACCGTGGGCATGACCCACCCAGATCCCATGGGACATCCCCACGTTGGCCCAGGGTCCCCTGACCATCTCCCAGCATTGTTCATTCGGGGTGGGCAGTGCCAAGCTGGGATGCGCAGCAAGGGTGACTCATGTGCACCCTGGGATCACTCTGTGTCCCTGCTGGACACAGGCAGGGCAGGACACCAGTGGCCAGGGTGACATGGGACACACAGGACCGAGGGACTGGGAGGCAGTGTGCTGGCACTGGGAGCCAGGCAGAGGATGCAGCCGGGGCTGGGGGGCTCACCCCGTTCCCTTGGCCGTTTGCACAGGGGGGAAATGGCAAGAGGAAAATATTCAGTGCTATGGCAACCAGCCACAGTGCTGGCGGAAACAATCGATGGCGTCGTGCCATTTATAGTCAAAAACACAAAGGGACGACGTCCTGGGAGGAAGCAGGAGGCGGGAGGCTGGAGAGACAGGGAGCAGCGCCCTGGGGAGCTGCAGCCGTTCTGAGACCCCCGGGGAGCATCGCCTGCCCTGCTGCCCACGGGGTCCTGACAGAGGGGGTGGCCAGGTCCCCAGTGTGCAACAGTCAGCAAGACTGATGAGGGCTGCAGGGGGGATCAAGGTGGGTTTTGATTCCTCCAGCTCACATTGCTTTAATTGGGTTACTACAAACAGGCTCTTTTAAGCAAATTAGGCTTGTCTTAATTAAGGCATTTGCAGCCCTGTAATCTGGTGAAAGCCAGATTACAGCCCGCGAGGCCATAGGGATCCTTGGCTCCAACTGCAGCACGGCCACTCGCCAGCTCTTGGGAAATCCTGCCGTGTGTCAGGGCAAGGCCAGACCTGGAGGTGCCCCAGGACCCTGCTGTGGGTGTGAGGGTGGGGGACCTGCACGTTACTGTCGCAGAGCAGCTCAAAAACAGCCGGAAACACACACAGCGTCTGGCTGACAAAAAACAGGAAGTGCCACAGCAGGGCCCTGTGCAGCACCACAGGCTCTTGGACATTGCATCAAGCCCCGGGGTGCTGCTGAGCACCACCCTGGCACCCCATGCTCCTGGAACCCAAAGAGGTAGAGGAGGAAGAGGATGGGGGCTGCTGCACTGCAGGGAGCTGGGGCACAGGTGGCTGTGTGCTGGCCAGGACACAGGGCTCCTCATCCCCAGGCTGTCCTGTTCCAGCAGCACCCTGGGCACATCATCATCCCTGTGAGATAGGCAAGGGATTGGCCACTGCGTGGGCATCTCCACAGGGCTGGCAAAAGGCTGGAGCAACAGCTTGAAGGTGCTCCTAATTAATGGTTGTCCAACCCCCCGCCATGTGCTAAACGCTCCACAGCAGCACTGACAGCGACAGGCAATTGGCAGACGCTGTGCAGATACACCTGCTCCAAGTGTGTGTGTGAGCTGCCTGGCACCTGCCACGTGTCCTGAGCTCCCAAACCAGCACCCGCTGCCAGGGAAACACCAGCGCTGGCTGGGGAGTGACGGGGCTGAGCAGACAGGGGCTGGGGAAGGCGGGTGTGTGCCCAGCAGGAGGAAGTGAAAGCTGTGGGTGATGGGGGAAGGAGCTGACAGGAGCTTCTCCAGGTTTGGTGCTTGCCAGGAGCTTTCCTGCAACCTCTTCCCCACAGTGACCTCAGTGCAGAAGAGGGACCCGACAGTGCCACGCATGGGGGACAGCTGGGGAAACCACTTGCCCTGGGATGGCAGCAAGTCCCAAGCGTGCAGGATCCCAGGCAAGGCCATGCTCGGTGGGGTGTTCCTGTCACACCACAAGCTCCTCCCACACCGCTTTGCCGTGAGGGCTCTGGGTGGAGAGGGCAGGAGGGCACTGTGCAAGCTGAACACAGACTCAGCTGTGTCACCCTCTCCAGCACTGGCACATTAGGCAGATTAACTTATTTATTAATCTCCTCAAGGATAAACCCAACCAGATGCAGCAATTTATCTACCTAAACACCAATTTGCTGGGTAATGTATGAGTGTAACGCCAAATCTTTCCGTACAGAAACAGTTAAAAAGAAAAAGAAAAGCCTCTTGAGCATCCTACTCATCTTCTTCAGACCTAAGTGTCCCCAGGGCTTTTTCTGGGATTTTTTCTTGCCTTGATGGCCCATGAAGGGTGGTGAGGATGGGCAGGACCCTGGCTATACTCACAAGTGGGGAGCCAGTGGAGAGCATCTCCTGGGGACAGAGTCCTGGGGCAGTGGGGACGGAGCAGTGGCAGGAGGGGGATGCCCCGGTGCCCCCCCTCCCAGGGTACACAGCACCCCGCCAGAGAAGGAAACAGCTTTCGAAACATCCGCCTTCCCAGTTCCGCTCCAGCTCAGCCCCAGCACCATGTAGGAAGTGGCAGCACCAGCCCCTAAGCCTGGCGATGGTGAAGAGCAGCCCCTGGATGGATTTTCTGCTGCTTGATAGAAGCACCATGGCTCACAGGGCTCAGCTGAGCTGGGGCAGAGGAGCGGGTACTCACTAGGCCGCAGAGTCGTTCAGCTGGTACTCTCGGGAGCGGTTGAAACAAGCCTGGACCCCGTTGTCAGCCCACAGCCTCCGGATGACGTTGGCCAGGTCCTCCGGCATGACGCCCTGCTCCTCAGCAGTGGAGGAGAGTGCAAACAGCTGCCGAGCATCATCCTGCGGGGATAAAACAGCTTCTTGAGCGTTGGCTCGGACTTACCGACGCTCACTCTGCCCCAAAGAACCTGATAGGAGCCCACCAGGGAACAGCAGGGCTTGGGCTGAGCCGCCTTTAATCCTAGTCCAGTTTCAGGCACATACGTTCTAGCCCCCAAGAACTCCCATCCCTGCCAGGCACAGCGGGAGCAGGAGGGCACCCACCGCTCTGGAGGAGTCTCCAAAGTCAATCTGCAGGTTCCCCATGGCCTTGATGATAGCCATGATGGACTGGATGGTGTTGCTGTAAACGACAGCTTTGTACTGCCGGCACTCCTCCTCTGAGTAGCCATCCTCGTGGATGATCCTGGGGCAGGGAAGAGACACAGGCACGGTCAGCCCTTTATGGCATACCCCAGGGTGCTGCTCCCCACCCACGCTCTGTGGCAACACCGATGGGGAGCTTTCTGTGTCAGCCACTGGTTTTGGAGCCTGTGGCCGAGGCCTGAGCAGTGTCAGCCACAGTGACAGGGCAGGGACCACTCACTTCATCTGTTTGACAATGGTGCTCTTCCCAGACTCGCCAGCACCTGCGGAGAAATGAGGAGGGGTGAGATTCTGTCCAAAGCTGGAAACCCCTACCCTACTGGGACACTCCCTAGCCCAGGGAGGGAAGGCAGCAGGTGCCTCAGCCATTGGAGAAGCAGCATTGGCCAGAGCAGATGACTGGATGAGCACTGGAAACATCAGGACCAAGAAAGAGGGAACAAAAGGAGATCCTGGGGGGCCTTTGCAATAATTCCCAAGGGAAGAAATGACACCTGCTCTGGGCCAGGAAAATGGCATCAACACACTAACTTTTTCCCCACAGTCCTAGCACACCACAGCTGACTGGCAGTCCTGGCTTTGGCTGAACCTGGGGACTCCCCCTGACAATGAGGCCGAGCTCTGTCCATCACCTGCCATCCCATCTCCAGGCAGAACCTGAGCTTAGCTGCCACATCCCACATCCCCTCTGTGCTGGGGGACACTGGAGCACCAGCCCCATTGCATATCCACAGCTGGATCCAGCAGAGGCCAGGATGCAGGGATGCTTGTGCCCCAAGGTACAGGCAGGGAACTCAGGAAGACGTTGCCACCTCCACCAGCCAGCTCGAGTGATCCCAGCGGGCTCAGCCACCCCCGGGTTGGTTCTTAAATAGCAAGCACTTCCCAGCCTGCTGGGTCCTGTGCCCCAGCCTGCTGCAGAGGCGGCTGCCAGCAGGGAGAACCAATGGCTTTTGGGGTCGTTTTGTTTTTCAGCATCCAAACACAGGGTTCCGTGAGTTCAGCGAGACAACCAGGATGCCTAAGGTTCTCCTTCCTCCACCCTGTCCCCCCTGGGGACGTCACCCCACGCAGGCGAGGTGCAGCTTGGCCCAGCCCTCCCTCCATAGGCTGGGGCAGGGAAGAAGCAAAGTCACCCCGGCTGCAAGAAAGGGGAAGCTGAAAGGGGAAGCTGAAAGGGGCAGTGCATGTCCCTTGTCCCCTCTCTGTGCAGAGAGTGTCACGAGATGGATGAGTGCCTGGTTGGTCTTGTCCCAGGACCCCCAGCAGGATGAGGCCCCTTTGGCTGGGGACCAGCGTGGTCCCTGCCTCCAGGTGCAAATCCTAGAGGACCTCCCAAGCCAAATCCATCCCTGTGTCCTCTCACAGCCTTTTTTGCAGGTCCTCCCAGTGCTGCCCTTGGCCATGGAGCTGCCCTTACAGGGGGCCCCAAGCAGGCCTGTGCCAGCATGGCTGCAGAGGGGGCAGAGATTACAGAGGAGGTTAAAAAAATTAAGAAAAAAAAAGAGCAGATTATGCTAAAATTAACTGAGAAAAACAGGGCCCATCGTGCCAGCTGAGACATGGCGACAGGGAACAAACTCCTGCGCATGTCCCCAGCCTGAACACCATCTAGGTGATGGGCACGCACCCCCAGGGACATCACTGTGGGCAGCGCTCAGGGCGTGGAGAGTCCTGATGCTGGGGCCACACCGAGGCTATAGGGACCCTGTATTTATCACCACGAGCACCCCGGTCTGTGGTTCTCATGCCGTAAGTGCCAAGGGAGGGGCTCTGCTCAGCTCAGAGGTCACTGTTCGGCACAGCAGGGGTTCTCTGACCCATCCTCCCCCGGCACCCTCAGGATGCTGACGCGGCACCCGGCGCAGCCCGGCCAGCACTCGTGGTCAGTGCTGGCGACTCCTGCCTGGAGCTGGGAGCAGGGGGGAAGGACTTGGCATAGCCCTTCATTTTTTCCATTAAATACCTCTGGTTTCTGACACTATCCCGTACCACCGGGTCCCGTGGCCAGAGCCAGCAGCATTCACCCAATCCTTCCTCAGCGGGTGCCTGCACAGGGAAACTGAGGCATGTGGCGAGCAAGAACCCGGCTTATCAGCATCCCTGAGGTGAGGTGCCAGACAGCCGTCCCCAGCTCCTCCTCTGTCTGACCCTGTCTGACATTTTCTCCCTGCCAGGAGGGAAGAACCCCGCCGGGGCCTCCTGCCTTCTCCCGGCAGGGCGACAGTCACAGGGTGACCATCACTGAGGCTGGCTATTTCCTTGCAAACTTCCTCCACATCTCCCGGCTCCTTCCCTGCTCCCTGAGGAAGGCAGCCATGTTCCAAGTCAGCACCTCTGCCTGCCACCAGGAGCTCGCCCAGCACAAGAGATTGTACACTTGCAGCGAGCAGGAATTTGGGTCTGAATTAACAGCCCCCGCCCCCGGGCAGGGGACCCTCCCCAGCCCCCTCGATGAGTGTGGCGGAGGTGAAGGGTTTCCAATCCCCGGAAAACCCCAGCTGCCGCCCATTCAGCCCCAAAACAATTCCTGGGCTGGATGCCAATCACCAGCTTCCACCCTCCAGCTCAGCCCAGGCAGGACGAGGCAGTGTCAGAGGAGATCTGGACCCCTGTGCCGGCACTGGGGGGGATGGAGACCCCCCCACCGTGGGCTGACCCCACGGCTGCGCTTCCTCCAGCCCTGCCTCTCTGCAGGCAGTGCTTGTTCCCAGGGCAGCTCCTGGCAAAAACAGGAGGAGAGCTCTCTCCCGGGCTCATTTCCTCCTTTTTTTGTTAAAAATAATCTTCAAAAATTTAAAATAAGCAAGCAGCTGCCTGGCTCCAGAACTCCCTGCTAATCCACTGGCAAAAACTTCATTGAGCCAACATATATACTTTGCAGCCCATGATTTATGAGGCTTTCTGGGCAGCAGATATTTAGTGCAATATATGCACATAGTTCTGGGTAGCACATACGTAATCCCTGTATTTTAGGAGCTGGCCACAGGTTCCAGGGTCCACCTCACCCCACATCACTGAGAGGGGATTTTCCATTTTTCCGCACGGCACCATCCTTTCAAATATTCAGGCATAGATGGAAGTAATGCATAGCTGGAAAGTTTTCATTATGGGGGAAAAGCTGGAATTCAATCCACCAGCAGGTCCAGAGCCATCCCCATCCCCAGTACCCGGAGGCCCATCCCCTGCCGCTGTCCCGGCAAGCTTTCCCAGCCTGGCAAACAGCAGCTATTATTTGAGCGTGGATTTACAGATGGGTTTTAGTTCTGGACAAACCCACCAATCCCTTTCCCTGCAGGACAGACAGACAGCAGGACAGAGGGACGGCTGCAGAGCCCACCTCCCTTGGCACCTGCGGGGTCCCCACCATCAAAAGGGACCGACAAAGGGATGTGTTAAAAGCAGAGTTACCCAAAAGACTCAAAAACTAATAACAAAAAGAGATTCCCCTCAACATTTTCCTTCCTACCCGAAATAGATGGAAAATTGCTGTAAAAATAATCACATTTTTTTAAAACCCCACAGTGACATAGGGCGTTTTTCCCAAGGGCCATCCCATTCCAGAAAAGGGCTGGCCACTTCCCAGAAGGAGCCCATGCATTGCTGGCTGGTGGAATGCCACGTCCTCAAGCAGGACCTCAAAAAACTGGGGGGTGCAGACCCTCTGTCCAAGGCAGCCGATAGAGATGCAAAAAAAACCCTCACAAAAATAAATAAAATAGAAATAAATTGGCAGCAGGAAGGATGCTCAGGGCACACAGGGAGGAGGTGGGCTGGGGGTGGTTTCCCAAGGGGAGCACGGAAAATGCACCCCTGGTGCCAACAAGGATCGCCGATGTTCACAAGCTGGACAAAACTACCCTTGTGCTGGGTTTTTTCCAGGAATCCTGAAACTTTGCTGCTCTGTTTCTGCCCCTGCCATGGCCAGAGCGGTCCCTCTCCCCCCTACCACTGCCAGGACGTGCCCCCAGGCCTGGGTGCCATTATCCTGTCCATCCCACCCTGACAGGATGGGGGCTCACCCTCTGGCACAGCCGGGATGCTGCCGGCATCCCAATCCCCCCGGCTGGGTTTTCCACCAGCGGGATGGAGAATTACTCAGCTCCCCCAGCTCCGGTGATTCAATCAGTCTCCGGCCCGGAAACCCGCGCTCCGGCCTGGAGCAGGAAACCCGGTGGCTGCGGAAGGGCCAGGCCAGCCCTGTTACAGCAACAGTGCTTGGGGACACTGTGATCTCAGCCCTGGGTAGGCTCAGACCGCGGGACACTTTCTTCCATAAAGCTACATATATATATAGGTGCAGTAATATATATATATATGTGCTTTTTGATACATATAAATCAATGTATATATTACTTCATACAAAAAAGTAAGATATATATCTAAATATACACACAAAATTTAAAATATTATATGCATTTCTAACGTACATATGTAAAAATATATGTTAAACATATCCATATAAGCCTGCTATTTCCCCTGGGCAAAGCCTAAGTGCTCATCTTGGAGCAGAGGGCTGCCAGCCCCTAGAATATCACCAGTGGGGGCATTGTAGTGAGCCATCCCATCCCAACCCATCCCAAGCCCATACACCAGCTCCAGGGGGTTGGATGTCAGATCCCTCTGGATCTAACAGCACTGAGTTCCTCCCTGGTCCCCCTCACTGTGTCACCTCCTAGCCCATGGCAAAAAACAGCACTGGGGCTCCCAGTGTCCTCACTGAAGGGAGGGCCCAGCCCGCTCCAAAACCCAGCACTGAGGAAGGAATGAGGACAGAAACAATCCCCAAGACAGGATGAAGCACAGCAAAGCAGACAGCTCACACAGAACCCAGGGCAGTGCTGGGGCCACGCAACCTCTGAAAGTCACAGCTGGTCCCTCCCTTCCTCTATTTTTATGCAAGTCCAAAAAAAAAAAAGGCAAAAAAAAAAAAAAAGCTGCTTCCGAGCCCTGCCCGGCCACTGCCTGTCCCAGGCAGGATCTGGTACAGGCAGCTCCTGCGTGACGTACCCTGGTGCCACCACCCCAGCGAGGGCAGTGTCCTCATCCCAGGGTCTGCACCTACAGCAAACCCCTGGGGATCGACGTAATCAACACAGCAGTGCCTTCCCTACCTCTAACACAGTTGACAAATCCTTTACTTTCCTAATCCTCCAAAGGTAACAAATAAGGGGATAAGGAATAAGGGGCTTTGAGCACAGTGATCGCTTGCCTGCTGCCAACCCTGCATCCCCCTGGAGCAGCCCAGTTCCCACAGGCAAGGAGGTAGGTTGGCCAGAACACTGCTGCCCAGCAGAAACAGCCAGTGACTGTAGGGGTTTGTGCCCTGGCGATGGTGAGGAACCAACAGTGGCTCCAGGAGCTGTTGGAACTATGGGGCAGATGCTCCGTGTGCTTTCAGGTGTCGGTGGTGGCTCCTGGCCTCTCCCAGCACCAAAACCGTGGGAGACCGCTGGTTTCCAGTGGCAGGGAGGGCAACATTCTTTATTTGGGGGGAATTGCTTTGCCTGAGGGGTATTGCTTCATCTGGGTCTTCTCCCCATCAGAGACTGGAGCTTCAAACTATCCGGCACACACTCAGTTTGCCAGAGCTGGCAAACAGCAGAGGAAAGCCTGCAGGCACCCACAGGTGCCACAGCAGGAGCGGTGCTGTGCCCACGCCTGCAGAGCCGTGTGCCACTGGGGGGTCCTGCCTGCCCCCACTGCACTGACAGCGTGTCCATCCCTCTGCAGCTCACCCACCACGGCAGAGGAAAGGCAGGAGGTGGCTCGTGGCCACATACAGAGCACAGCACAGATCCAAGGCAGCTGCAGCAGTCAGCCCCAAGCCCTCCGTGCTCCTACACTCCCGATGCCACCACCACACACCGAGACTGGTGCCCTCCACTCACACCGTGCCCTGCCTGAGTGCGGTGTCCCAGCTCCAAAGCTCGGCTGCGGGACACCACGAGTTGCCAGCAAAAAATCACACCACGCTTGGAAGAGGCATCTCCTCTTCATGCCGCAGGTTGATGCAGCACAAAGGGTGAAGCTGTTTTTCTCTTTAGTTTTTCCCTCCCTTTTTCTGGAGGAGGCAGGAGGGCTGCAGCCCCCACGGAGGGCCCTGGAGCTCTGCCTTGCCGAGAGTGATGAGGAGCTGTGGTGCTCACCAAAAAGCACGTGAGGCCTCAGGTCTCCTCAAAGCTTCCCCTGACCACGGGTAAAAAAAATAAGCCATAGGAAGGGTGAGCAGCAGGGGGGTGGGAGCATCCCCCCAGCACTGCAGTCCCACCTCACAGAGGGGACATATCACAAGCAGCAGCCCCCAGGGGGGCAGGGCTGGCCCCACCTGCCCAGCCGCTCCCTGTCAGCTTGGGAGGATTTTCCGGCTGTGGCTCAGCTCGGAAATGGGCAGCACTGACCCAGGGCTCTGCTGCTATTGACACCTGAACAGCTGCATGGAGAAGAAAAAAAAATTTTTTTAAATGTACAAAAAGAGCCATTTTGCTCTATTTTTGGCTTTAGAAAGCAGCTGAGATCAGAAATGCCACTTGTAAACACCAGCCCCAGCAGAAGGGAGTACGGACATCCTCTTCCTCCTCCTGCCTCCACTTCAGGACAGAGCAAGACCCAGGAAAGGGATGCCAGCCAGCCAGCCTACACCACAATCCTTGTCCCCCAGCAAGCCCTCAGCCGCTCCTCGGTGATGCTCAGCACCAATCGGATGGGCCCCCCCAGCCCGGGCACCCAGAGCTGACAGCACCAGGGTGATGCTGCCTGGACAGTCCTGGATGGCCCCAGGAGCCTCCCGAGGCTGGAGGTGCCACACCCCCTCGGCCAGCTACATCCCCATTACCTCCCACCAGGCACTGGTCTGAGAGGAGCAGAGCCGGCAGCAAGGCCAGCACGGGAGCAGCTCACGGCAAAGAGCTACCACGTGCTTCTCCACCATCCCACAGATCCCATGGGGTTTCACTCCCCTCACTCTCCCCCCCACAGAAAAAAGTGGGGCAGCGAGTGTGCCCAACCATCGAGGCCCCCAGATGGCACAGACCTCCTCCCAATATCCCCAGGATGCGTTTTGCTGCCAGCACTGCTCAAGCAAAGGCAAAGAAAATCAAAATAAAATAAAATGAAAAAAGCGACGCACTCTGATAAAGGAGCGTTTTGAGGCGTTAATTACGTATTTCTCAAGGCAGGCAGGGGTTGAGCAAATAAAGGCCTGCCGGATTTCAGCGTGACTTCCTGCTGCTGGCAGCTTCCTCTGCAGACAGCAGATGAGCCCAAAGACATTTTCTGTCGGGGATCCCTCTGCCCGTCCCGCTGCCCCACGGTGCCGTGGGAGCCTCGCACACTCCTGCCTCGCACCTGGAGCGAGGCTCTCCCTGGGAATTTCTTAAAGGGAATAAAAAGCCCAACTGGGAGTCATTAAGAGAAGTAATAAATTAAAATAACAAAGTGGCTGCCTTGCCCGCAGGCATAGGGCAGGGCTGTGAACGCCCATGGGAGCATCACCAGGGCACTTTGAAGAGGGCAAGCGGCCCGTTATCAGTACCAAAATCGAGTGTCCGTGGGGCAGAGAGCCCGTGGGCTGTGGGGGGTCCTGCCCACGGCAGGCAGTGGCCCAAGCCCCACAGAGAGGGGAGGGTGATGGAGAGGCTCAGGCCTGCCCCAGTGCTCCAGTGGGGAAGGCACGGAGCAGTGGGTGCCTGTCAGCGCCGTTACCTCCACCACAGCTGGAGGCCAGAGTGAGAGGAGCCCATGGAGAAGCCCAGAGATCCTGGGCAGGTGGGACAGGGTGCCCGAGCTTAAAGGACCTTTGCTGGTGGGGGGGGTGCATCCAACAGGAGGGTGGGGATGACCCCACCTGTGTCCCAAAGGGGCTGGGAAGGCCCAGGCTGACCGGCTGGGGGGACAGTACCAAAGTGGCAGCTACTTCTGGGGGGAACCCCATGGCCCAGGATGGGGTGGCACCCGCTCCTGAGGGGCACCCAAGGCTTGCTGTAGGGCCAGCAGCCCACTGCCAGGGAATCTCCAAAGCCTGGAATGGGGCTGGCATCCTCCTCGCAGAGGGGTGGGGAAAGAACCCCACTACAGAGGGGATCCCCACGGTCTGCTGTGGGTACAGCACTCCACTCCTGGGGGGAAACCCTGGGAGACAGGATGGGGTCAACACCCCACTCCCGGGGGGGATTCTTGGCAGCTCGGATGGGGTCAATACCCCAGTCCTTGAAGGTGGGAGACACTGGGAGCTGCGATGGGGTCAACATCCCATTCCTGGAGGGGGGGGATCCGTGTAAGATGGGATGGGATCAGTAACCCACTCCTGGAGTGAATCCCTGAGATCTCGGATTGGTTCAACACCTCACTCCTGGGGGCGATCCCTGGGACCCGGGATAGGATCAACACCCCACTCCTGGGGGAGATACCTGGGAGCTGGGATGGGGTCAACAGCCCACTCC
>VYXC01009416.1:543388-560192 GCA_013397175.1 Platysteira castanea | reverse complement strand
TCCCAGGGGTCATACCACCCCACCACCCATTCTGAGTCGCATCACACACCTCCCAGGGATGATAGCACCCACCACCAACCAACCACTCACCCATCCACCCTGGGCCATAATGTTCACCTCCCAGGGGTGATAGCACCCTCCCCAGGTCATATCACCCACCTNGCTCCGGAAGTGGGCAGGGGATCTGAAACTTCTTGTAGATGACCTGGGGAGGGGGGGACATGGGGACAGTCAGCTCTTGTTGCCCCCTACTCCTCGCACACGCTGCCCAAACCAGCACCATGCCCAGCAGGAGAGTGACCCTGCCGGGACCCCTCTATGAGACACCGTTTGCCAGTGCTGCCCTGTGGTGAAGCTGCCCCCCCAAGCCTGTCCCTGTCGGGGTGGGCAGCGGGACAGAGTGAGGCAGCAGCACGTGGAGGGGCCACATGTGCAGTTGCCCCCCCGGCACCTTCCCCCTCTCCTTTTCCACAACATTCGGTTCCTTCAGCCGAAAATAACCCAGCAGCTTGACAGCCCCGCCACGGCGTCTCTGCAGCCCCGAGCGCCCGCTGTCCCTGCTGCCTCTGCTGTCCCCACAGCAACCAGCCCAGCCTCACACCCCGGCAGGAGGGATGCTTGGCACCCCAAGGCACCGCACGTGCCAGCGGGCGCTCACCGAGATGAGGAAGAAGACCATACAGCTGAGGGAGAAGCCGCTGGCGTAGCCAAGGTAGCCTGGAGGGAGGAGAGTGGCCGGTGGGTGCGGGTGGGACCCTCGCACTGGCTAAGTGTCCCCTCCTTGCCCAGCGCATCCAGGCTGGCACCATCACCCCACGGGAGACCCAGGGTGCCAGACCCCAGTGCCACGGGTGGCATCTCCCTGACTTACCCAGCTGCTTCATGAGGGCCAGAGGCAGGATAATGGTGACAGAAACCAGGATCACCAGGTAGTTCCCATTCATGTACCAGTCCCTGGAAGCAGAGGCCCTGCTCACCACCCCGCTCTGCTGGGGCACAGGCGGCAGAGGCAGCCACTGGGGAGTCTGGCTGCCATTCCTAGAGACCCTTAGGCTGGCAAATCCCAGGGGCACGGGTGTCCCCTGAAGCTGGCATTCCTTCTCTGCTCACATCCTTGGGGCCAGGATCCGGGGGGGCCCTTGAGCTAGGGTTCTGCCTATCCCCACAGTGGTGCACCCTCAAGGGCTAGAGCTGCTAGTGGGGATGTGGGGATGGCGTGGGGGGACCTATACCCAACCAGTCCCCCACCCCTCAGCCCCAGGTTCTGCTCAAGGAGGAAAGCCTGATCCCAAGGGGATGTGAGGAGCAGGGATTGGAAGTTCAGCTCGGTTTAATCTCACCCAGGGGCTTATCCAGCACTGACAGTTATCAAAAATAGTAGTGGCTTAATGATAGTAAATCCCTGCCATGGGCTGCACAGCTGGAGCCAGAGCCCCGGCGCCTGCCCGGGGAAGGCACGCAGGCAGCGTGGGCAGGAGGCACTCACATGGTCTTCTCCTCCAGGTTCAGGAAGGTCTGGATGACCAGAGGCACTTCAGATTTGACGATGTACAGGTAACTGGACATGGCTGCAGGGCAAAACAAGGTTGTGCTGCACTGGCGTTCTCTGGTCCCATCCCCTGTCCCCAGCCCCGACGGGTCCCCCCGGTGCCACGCTCACCTCCGATGTTCTGCAGCGTGATGGCGATGGCTGCAGCCAGCTTCCCCGGCGTGCCGAAGGCTCGGTAGCCCAGCTGCTCGTAGGCACGGATGCCTGTGGGACGGGGAGCAGTGGTGGGTGAGAGTCGGGATGGGACCCCCCAGCACGGCCCTGCTGAGGATTTGGCACTCACCCACAATGCCCGAGGACTTGAGCAGCAGGTGGATGGAGTAGCTGGAGAGCAGGGCCACCGCTGTGAGGAGGAAGCTGCAGGAGGAGAGCGCAGTTACCAGTGGGTCACAGCACAAGGCTCTGACATGGCTGTGGGGCAAACCCTGTGCAGACATGCTCTGCCTGTGGGCAGCTGTCCTGGCAGGACACCAGCCCCTTGCCTCAGCACCAGCTGGGTGCTCGTGGGGCAGATGGGCTGCAGGGTATGGGGCTCTGTCCATGTCTCCACGCCCAAGAGGAGCCATCACTCATGTCCTTCAAGCCACTATCGGAAATCTGACTTTGTAGTAAGGAAGGCAAACCTTCACCCTCCTCCTCATCCCCCCGAGTGGGGCACAGCACTCAACAGAGCAGGCAGGCTCATGCCAGCAATTGGCATTGCTTAGCCAGCAGGACACTGGTCCATGCATCACCCCAACTCAGAGACTTCTTTCTTGCCTGCACCCACTGATCCCCTTGGAGGAGCCCCCCACACCTGGAACCCCCCATGTCCCCATGGCACTCACAGGAAGAGGATGATGCCGGTGTTGGCCATGGCATAGGCCAGCCCCAGGATGCCGCTGCCCATGATGGCATTGCTCAGATTGAAGACGGACATCCCAAAAGACGTCTTCCCTTCAAACTGTTCACAGGACACAACGGGAAGGGGATGCACCAGTCACACTGGGAGCTTGCCCCATCCCACCCCCACCGCTGTGCCCGTGCTGCTACTCACGTCAGTGAAGTGTGTCTGCTTCTTCTCGGCACCGTGGGGCAGGAACTCCTCCATCTCCGCCACGCCGGTCTGGTTCTCCTCAAATCTGTCCGTGGAGGGAGAGGAGTGAAGCCAGAGCAGAGACAGGGGCCATCAGCACTGGCTGGTATCTCAAGGGCAGGGAGCAGCTCGGAGGACCCCCCAAGTCCCTGGGGCCCCTACCTGTCACCCGCCAGCGAGGGGACAGCAGAGGCGGTGAGTGTGGCCGTGTGCTTCCCATTGGGCACCAGCTCCACCATCTCGGCCTGGAGGGGCACGTCTGTGGTATCCATGGTTCGGAGACAGCTGGGCTTGCTACGGGCTCTACTCGGGCTCTGCAAGAGGGAGGCAACAGAGGTCCAGCTCTGGGCAGGAGCAACGGAGGGGCTGGCCTGGAGTCTCACAAGTCCTGCCTCCACCAGGGACACTGGAGTTGGGCTCAGCACCAGCGCTGGTGGCACTGACGGGACAGGCACCCCGGGGATGAGAGGGTCACCGAGCCAGGCATCACCGTGGCTGTGCTTCTCTCCCTTCTGCCCGCTCAGCACACAATGTCCCATGGAACTCAGCCCCAGCTCCAATACCCCACCAGAGTCCCGAGATGGGATTGTCCCCTCGCCGAGCCAGACACCCCACAGCCCACCCCATTCCCTTGGTCACAGCACAGCACTGACCAGCCCCAGAGCCCCCGTCCACGCCGCCTGCCCACCTCCACTCCCCTGCCCGCAGCTCTCGGCTCCATGACTCAGTTTCCCCTCCTGGAGACGGGTGCCAGCAGGCGAGTGGGGGTGTTTGGGAGGGCGGCTGAGGACGGGGTGGGGAGCTCAGGGACCCCCCAGCCACGGTTATGTAAAGCCCGTGGTGCTGCCCGGCGCGAAGGGCTCACCCACGTCCCGCCGCTGCCGGGGTGCCAAGGCGGGGGGCTCGGGGGCACGTCAGGGCTGGACAAACGGAGCAGGAAAGAGCGCGGGGCCGGGAGACAGCTCCTTGGCAGGGGAAGGCGCCCGGGCTGCCGAGCGCGGGACGCCTTGGCACGCCGCACAAAGCCGCCTCTGTGCGAGCCCCGGCCCTCCCCGCCCCGCTGGGAAACGGCACAGGGTGGCTTTCTGGGGCAGGCTGGCAGCCGGTGCAGGGTCCCGCCACCCCCCACTGCCCCGGGGGGCTGGGGTCCTGTCCGGCTGGCCAGGGGGCTCCGCACTGGGGCTAGGTCCAGCCAAAGGCTGGAGCCACCCGGCTGGAGGTTGGGGCTGGCTGGGATGCAATGAGGTCCCCAGTCCCGGGAGGATGCTGCTGCCCCACCACTCCTGGGCCCACCATGGGGTGAGCAGGGGACATGCCCATCTTTATGATCCCGCTTCACTGGTGTCCCCAGAGATCAGAGGAGCCTTCCCACAGCAGAGTCGGGTCCAGCTGTCCTCCTGGCACGCAAGGGAAGGATGACACGGCAGGGTGTGGGTGCCAGCACCTCCGGTCTCCTGAGCTGCTGCCCTGCTTGTCCCAGCCCATCCAGGCCACAAAGACGACCTGGCAGGGTCATCCCAGGTCATACACTCACTGCTGGCACTGTCAGGGAGGCTGAGCCCCTAAGGTTGGCCCAGAGTGGTGGGCACATATTTGGGCCACCCTGCCTGCAGGCAGCTGGGTGGGGAAACTGAGGCAGGACACAGGCCAGCAGGGACCAGAACGAGAAGGCTCAGCCATGCAGGGGACGAGAGGGAAGTGCAGGGCGGGCTCTGGGTGATGATTTATCCCCTCCACTAGGCCTCCGCTTGGGATGAGTCCAGGCATGAACAAGGCTGCCAGCACGTCCAAAAGCCACCGTTAACTCTGCGCCTTCCCACCACCACGGGCAGGCATCGCTGAACCCACCACTCGCCCAGTATGGGATTGGGGCGGGCACCAGATCTGTGATGTTCCATCACCTCCCTAAGCCCCCTGGTGCCACTGGGCTGCTTGCGGGCGGGGCTTCACCGCATCCCGCTGGTGGCAGGCAGGAGCTGCCCACTCCCCTGCCCGCTCCCCCACGGGCGCCAGGAAGGCTGGGCACTCTCGTCTGCAGCCCCTTTCTTCTCCCAGGTTATAATTACACCTCTCTGGGCAGCTCAGGAAATACCAACTTCTTCCCCCAAGCGTCTCTCGGAATAGCAAGCGGCACGGCCGAACTCATTCAGCATGCACCGGGCTTCGTGCTGCCACCCAGACGCTTCCTCCCGCCGGGCAGCCCTGGCACAGCCTTGGCACGGCCCTGGCACAGGCCCAGCACCACTCTCTGCCACTTCCCCAGCTGGCCCTGGCCTTTGCCCCTCAGCCAGGGTCTGCTGGTGGCAGTGGCCAGGGCAAGGGGGGAGATGAAAGAGGAGGGAGCACGGGACGCTTCGATCGGGCAGTGCGAGCCCTGCCTGCTGCTGTTTGCCTTGCGATAAGGCAGAACAACAAATACAGAGTGACGGGTGGCCCTGGAGGGGTGGCTTGGTTCCCCTCCAGGCTGGGGTTGGTGGGTTCACCGTCTCACTGTATGCCCACCTCAGTTGGGAACCCTCTGCCCTGGGCAAAGAGCATCTCCTCAGGGCTCCCTTCCCTCAGGGTGCCACCACGCAGATGGGATGCTGCCATCTTCACTGCTGTGCTGGGTAGCCCATGTGCTGCCCGGCAATGTCTGACCACCAGCCCCACTGCCTGCTCGCCCAGGCTGATGGTGTGGGCCTGGCCACGTGCGTGGGCACAGAACCCCCCCGCCGTGGCACCCAGGGCCACGTTCCTGGGGGTGCTGAGCAAGCTGCATCGATTTTCCAGCATGCGCCTCTCCGCTGCCTGCCGGGCTCTGGGACACAAGGACAGTGACAGCCCTGCTGCAGCCAGACCTCCCACCTCTCCCAGACTGCTCCGGCTGTCCCCGTGCTTGGTGACCCCCCACCAGCGGTACGGTGCGGCCGGGCAGCCTGAGCCGGGCCCTGGCGGTGTCCCGCAGCCGTGCCGATGGAGCACGGAGCCGGATGCGCGGCACGGCACGTCCCGTCCCGCCGGCCACGTCTGCGCTTCAGGGGAGGCCGCGTTTGGTCTCGCACATCGCGTCCCGGCCAGCACAGACGCCTGCCCGCCCTCGCTGGGATGGGGACACGTGTGTGGGGCGGCAGGGCTCCCAGATCCCTGCCCTGCCCCGGCAGACAGACAGTCCTGGGCTCACCCCGGCCCCCTGCCAGCCTTCCTCGGGGACCAGGGCACCAGTGAGGGTTCCAGTCCTGGGAGGGATTGCATCCCTCTCTCTGCCTCACGTCTCGCTTCCACACAGACTTTATTTAAAAGGTGGGAAATCCCAGCTGGGAGCACGACCCAGGCAGGAGCAGGGGGCTGGGCAGGGGAGCTCTATTGGCAGTGCCAGCAGATATGTTGAATGGGGGAGTCCATTGCACCTAGCAACGTGGCCAGGAGGATGTGTACCCCCCTGGGCAAGCCCGGCTCCTGCACTGTGCCAGTTCTCTCGGTCAGGCCCGGCACAGTCCCCACCAGTGCACGCGGTGCCGGTGGGAGTACGGCACACGTGGGGACAGCCACCGGTGTCTGCCAGCCGTGCCTGTGCCAGGCAGTGCCAGCCCAGGGGGCCGTGACCCACCGTGTCCCCACAACCCACAACACCCATCTGTGAGCCCCCACTGCTCCCACCCGCGAGGAGCGAAGGCACAGGGTCTCCCTGGCAGCAGGTGAGTGCTCCCCCAGGCCGGGGACCCCCAGAGGGCAGAGACTCCCTCCCCATCTCCTCTCCCTTGATGAATCCTCAATAATCCGGCCCAGCTGGGGCCGTGGGACTATTCCGGGTGGTAATCCGGCTTTAGCGCCAAGCCTGCCGCAGCTGCCGGCCTGCGTGCTGGCAGCCAGGTATCCCGCTGCTGCCGGTGTGTGCCAGGGGGACGGCAGCCCCCCCGCCCGCGCCCGCCTGCCCAGGTGACTGTTCGGGTTTCAGCAGAGCTGGGCACACAGGTCTCATATTCCCCAAGGTTGTGCTGATGACCGAGCTCTGCCAGGGAGATGGGCAGCATGGGCAAGTGGGCAGGGGTGCCAGTCGTGTCCCCCCACTGCCCCATCAGCCGAAGCCCTGGAGTTACCCCCAGCACTGCTGCTGGGCCCAGGGTGACTCCAGCCTCTGGCACTGCTGTGGGCACAGGGGTGTGCGGGCACAGCTGGGCAACAGCCCAAACCTGGGTGGTCCCTGGGCAACTCCTCCCCAGGGAGATTGAACCCAGCAGGGCACACAGCAGAGAAACCCCCCCTCTCCTGCCCCCCATGGCTGCCCTGGGAGTGGGGTCTGCCCTTCCCCTGAAGTACACACAGCCATAGCTTTCCCCCCAACCCGCCTTCCTAAAATTAGCACCCCAAACCTCGTTTTAACCCATGGTGTTCCACCCCCCACCTCCCAGCTAAGCAAAGGCAGTGTCAGGGTGCTACCTCCCCCAGAGGAAGTGGGCACCCCCATGGGCATGGGAACTCCAGCAACTGTGGGAAAGGACAGCTGGAGGTAACCTGCCTGGTACACTGCTGGGGAACCTTCTGTGTAGCCCTGCTGTAGACCATCCCCAAAGAGATCTGCTGGAGATTCTCCTGAGACAGCTCTATCAGAGATCCTCGGAAGATGACCGCCCCACCAGATGGTCATGCCAGCCATGCCCCCATACAAGCTGGGTAGAGTAATACTGCCCCTGGGCTCACCTCACCCCTTTCAGCCCCAAATACCACACCGTGGCTCAGCCTCGGGTCAGGCAGCTCCCCCGGTGCTCCAGCCAGGGCAGGATTGGCAGTGGCAAGTAGGAACAAGTGGCTCTGGAAGCTGCTGTCCTGGCTAGCAGGGCTCTGACAGCACCAACACCTGCCTGGGCACTTCCAGCAATCTCTGATGCACCATGTGGGCAGCGGTGTCCATCCAGGGTCTTACCTCTAAGAGCACAAGTGGCACTCGTGTCCTGGGGGACAGCTCTGGGGGACATTCCCTGAGCCTGGGAATGTGCCTGCATGCAGAACATGCCAACGGCTCAGCTGGCCCATGGCCACTGTCCTGCAGCAATGGACGTGCCAGGGTCTGGGACACACCAGGGAGGGGAAAGGCAGTTCAAGGAAGGGGATGGTGGAGCCAAACACTATGGTGGGGCCATGGAGAGGATTTTCCAGTGCCAGAGCCGTGGTGCAACTCAGCCACGGCATCACCTGCCAGGCACACACCCCAGGATGGGGCCACAGTGCAGGTATCGGCCATCACCATCCTGCTACATCCTCCAACATCCAAGCACCAGGACCGAGGCAAGCCGGGAAGAGCAGCGGGGAAGCTGAGGCCGGGCGAGGGGAGTCATGTCCAGCACTGGGACAGCCCAGGTTGTTGCTGTCACCTGCCAGCTTGAGTCCCTGTGGTACAAGGTCAGGTGGCAGAGGCAGCTGGCAGCATGGGGATGGGGACAGGGTGGGCACAGCACGAGGCCAGTGGCACCCACTGTGGTTCTTGGGGAGGCTGGGTGAGACACCAGCTTGACCCCAAAGCATCTCAGGCAGCACTAGGCTTTAAAGGGTTTTGCTTTAAACTTCAAAAACTGCACTTTAGGAATGCAGAGCCACCCAGGGAAGATGGTGGCACAGGTAGTGGCACTGCAGAGACTGGTGGGCAGGTAGTGCCTGGGAAAGAGCACATCAGGTTTTCTACCACACCTCTGGAGTTGTGTTTTGCCTTGGAAGCAAGATGCTTTCCAGGAGTTCACGCTCCCCAAAACACACCCGGCCTTAGTGGGATGACACAGAGGGGTCAATAGCAAAAACTCCAAGCTGCCATTTGCTGCTGGCAGTGCTGGGGACACCAGGAGGAGGGACTGGCCTCAGCCACAGCCCCGTATGCCTCCTGCATCCCCAGCACAGCCCCCTGTACCAATCAGGAGCCATGGTTTGCCCGAGCCCCGTGGCACCACCGCTGTGCCCGGCCATGCCACTCTCACCATTGGACCAGCCTGATGTTTGCGCCATGGGGACAGCAGGACCAGACTGGCTGTGCCCCGCTGGCATGGGGGACCCAGCCAGTCCCAGACCTGCGTCAGCAGCTGGGGAGGCACGCAGCGGATGAGACCCACGCGGCGAGGAGAGCCGGGGGCATGGGGGGTCCGTCCTGTCCCCGACCCGCCTCTGTTTTCTCAAGGGTTGCACTTCCAAAGGAGCCCGTGGGATCCCGCTCCTTCCCGCATCCCCATGCGCCAAGGAAAATAGGCTCTGCCGTGCTTGTTTGTTTGCCGTGGCCGCGGCCCCGGCGTGTGATTACAGCTGCAGCACGGCCGGGTGCTGTGGGGCCCTTTGCGCCTCAGCCAGGGTTCCCCGCAGTGCCAGCACCCCCATGCCACCCCCGGGTGGGATGGGGTGTCCCACTGCCCCTTAGCATCCCTGGCCACCAGAGCCAAGGCACATCAGCACTCTGGTCTGGGAGACAGGGCAGTGTCGTGAGGCACAGACGGCTTTCTCTGGGGTACCCCCATGAAGCCACAGGGACCAGGCAGGTCTAACACCTAACAGCTTGGGCCTGCTCCAAACACCAGTGGAAAATTCCCTGTCTCCTCCATGTCAGCTCAACACAGCCATGCCCTCCGCAGCCAGCCAGGGCTCTGCTTCCCTGCCATCCCACCTGTTGGGGACTTGCCAGGTCCCCTGTCTCACCCGTGCCACCGCAGAGCCAGCCCAGCTTGGGGACTCCAAGCCCAGCAACCACCTGCCGTGGTTCAGCTTCCCTCGGGGAAGATTTGCCTCCAGTGGGACGTTCACAGCTGACACGGCAGAGAGGGCCACCGTGCCGGCTGGTGTAGGACACGCGTGGCCGACAGGAACGCAATGTGCTGCCTGGCTTTCCCGGGCAGCCAGGCTCTATAAATACCACAGCCGACGGAATCACCGCACGCAGGTCCCAGCCGGCCCCAGAGTGCCCATGACGGCCGGCATCACTCTCCCTGCCCGTGCCCCCAGCTCCGGCACCCCGACACCCTGACACCCGATCCTGGCCACAGCCGCTTCCAGCCTTCAGAAACATATGTCATTCCCACTGGCGATTAAAAATTAAAGCAGAAAAAAGGGAAAGTAAAGGGAGTTTCGGGGTGGGTGTCACCACGAGTATCAGCGGAACGATGCACGCCGAAGCCCCCAGCACCGCGGTCCAGGCAGGGGCAGTGTCAGGGCGCTGGGGTACCACTAGCGCCAGCTGGGGCAGGGTTCTGCCTCCCCCTGCACTCGAGGGATCTGTCACCCACCCGTGGGAAGGTGCCAGCCGCTGGGGAGGGAAGTGGCAGGAGTACAGCAAAGCAAACAGCCCCGGGGCTCCGCCACCTGCCAGAGCTGCCGGGCCCCGGAGTCTCCGCGGTGCTGCCCGGCGCCGAGAGCAGGAGGAGGAGAGAGAGCCGGGCTGTGGGAGGAAAGCGGGGCCGGCGAAAGGAGATGGGTCGGGAAGGACTGGATGCGGTGCGGAAGAGAATTAGGGGAGGTGAGAGGTCCGAGAGCCCGGCAGCCTCCACCCGCGGAGCTTCACGGAGGACAAGGCTGCGAGCCTGGGGGTGCGAGCAGCAGGGGAGACCGGAGAGACCTACCTGCCCCCTCTCCGCGGTGCCTCTGCTGCGGGCTGGGGCAAGCAGCCCCCGGTGGCCGGTGCCGCGGATTAGAGGCTATCCTGCGACCGTAATCCCGGCGGAGCCGGAGATTAAACCGGACCCGAGCCCGCCCCCAGCTCGGCGGCTCCCAATCTCCTCTCCGCCGGGGCACAGGAGGAGCGCTGGGGAGCGGGTGGAGCGACCGCCCTGCATCGACAGACCCCTGCCCCGCCCCGCCCCGCCCCGGCGGGACCACCGCCCCTCGAGCACAGCCGCCCACTGGGCATCAGTGTCTCACTGGGCATCACCTCCCGCACGGGAATAACCCCCCCACCAGGCATCATCCCCCCCGGGCATCAGTGTCCAGGCAGCGCTGCCCCGTCCGGAATAGATACGTCACCAAGCATCCCCAATGCACCGCACACGGCGACCACACCAGGTGTCAGTGCCCCTCTAGGCATGGTCTCTATACTGGGCATCCCCACCCCGCCAGGTATTGGCACCCCACCGGGCATCCCCACCTAGAGCAGCTGAGGCTCCTGCCGGAGGCCAGTGGCTGCTTCCAAAGAAGCAGGGCTGGGGCAGTCGCTCTAAGATAACCCGAAGGACTAAATCCAGCACATGCCGAGTGTGGGCACTGGGCTTTCCCCCCTCTTAGACAAGGACAGGTCACCCAGCCGCACTTCTCTGGCCGGATCCTCTCCCTGGCCTGAGAAGCTCAGGCTGCCCCCGCGTTAAGCCAGCCCAGCTGGCTGCCCTGCTCATGGTGCCCATCGCCCTCACAGTACTCGCCCCAGCATCTCAGCGCACTGGGAGCAAACAATCCATGTGGAATCATCCCAACAAGACCCAGAGTGACTGGGACAGGCCAGCCCCCTCCTCCAGTCTCCATCAAACCTCCCCACTGGAGCTGGAAGATGTCTTTTTCATGAAGACACAAATCCCCATGAAAGTGCCCCAAAGAGGAAATTTCTTCTCCCAAGTGCATCCCACATGCTTCAGGGAGAGCCATGAGCTCTGGTGAGTCACCACTCGTGTCCCCAAAGATTCCCTGTCCCTTTCCAAGCTCTATCGCCCCTAAACTACCTCCTGCTCCTCTGTCCTGCCCGGCTTTTACTTCAGACAAAAATTTGGGGGGTCCACGCTTGGGAGTCCACCCATCTCCCATGCTGAGCTGCAAACCCTTGCCCAGCTGCTGTGCATTGGCAGAATGGCTCCGCACGCTGCTGGAAGGTTTTATTTGTGTTATGCATATCTTTCATAAATCCTTGCGAAGCCTCGGGCAGCCTCGGATGGAAGCGGCTTTGCCAGCCAGCAGTGAGCGTCGCCATCGGGAGCAGAGGCGGAAAACCTCCCCTCGCAGCAGCGGCACCCTCTCGCCTGGACATCGAGGGACGTTAAATATTCAGTGGCAGCTCTGCCCTCACGCTCCCGGCAATCCCGCGGCTCCTGTTACTGCCGCTCTCCCTTGGCTGCAGACATACATCCATTAACTAATTTCTAATAACAGCAGCATGCGTAAGTGCTGAACCAGCGCTGGCTGGCACGCCGGGGGACTGGAGGCAGCCAGGTTTGGCAGTGTGACGGGGGAGCCAGAGGCACCCAGAGGATGGGCATGGCTGGCCCCAAGCCATCAGCTTAACCCTTTCCCTGCTCTGGTGAAGGCGGGCGCAGCCACGTGGCACCTGTGCAGAGATGTCCCGGGACGGGCAGCAACGCGACTCACTCGAGCTGTAAAAGGCAGCCAAGAGCTTCCGCCCTGTAAGCAAACACAGCACAGGTGCTGGGGACGGGGACAGGAAGTGTGGCCCCATGGCATGGGGTGCAGCGGGGTAGCATGCTGGAGGACCTGTGGGAAGTGACTCGGAGGCTCTCTGCTCCCTCCCAGCCACCAAATGCCCTTCCCTTTCTATTGGCACAAATGCAACCATGCATTTTACTGTCCCCTCTCTTGTCCAGCATGCGATGCCCCTCTCCAGTGCTCCCACTTTCCAGGTGGGCAGAGGACATGGGCTCCACCGTGCCAAGCTGAAGATTTGTGGAAAATCAAAGCAGTGAGGAGGGGAGGAAAAAAAGAGTGAAGCTGTCCCCAAAACCTCCCACAGCCTGTCCCAGTGTCCCGCAGTGGGCACACAGTAGCTGCAGGCTCGTGCAGCCGGGCTGGCAACATACAGAGGAGCCATGAGAGGGGTGGGCTAAGAGCCTGCTCTCGAGCCCCTGAGCCCCCTGGTCAACAGTGCTTCCCCAGGCAGATCCGGCCAGTCTCACCAATGACTCTGGTGGTGTCAGGGCTCCAGTGGATTGCAAAATTGCAGTCGTGCGGTTTTCTCCAGCTGGCTGGAAAGTTTGACGCCGGATTCCCGTATGTGAGGAGCCTTCAGGGGAGCACAGCACAGCACGGCTCATCTCACCAGCAGCATCCTGCCTCACCAACGGCAGGGAGCCCGGTGCTGTGCCACAGCCCTCGCCCTCAGCACACCTCCGTGGGGTTTGCCTTCTCACCATTTCCCCCAGCCAAAAGCTGCCCTATTTCTTATCCGTCAGCCGTTCTTCGAGATCAAAGCAAACCCATAAAACCCCTCAGCCTCAAGCAGCCCAGCACGGACAAGGCCAGCCCAGGACCCAGGCACAAAGCAGTGGGTGCTGTGTACGGCTGGGGCACGCTCTCCTTGTCACGCTCGGCTTCCTTCCCCGGCCCCAGAGCCCGCTGCCTGCCGCTGCCTGCCTCTGCCCGCTGTTCCCAGAGCCCAGATGGCAGGAAGATACGGCAGAGATAATGGTTAGATTTGCAGCCCAAGCAGTGTTCCCCCCGCCACCCCGCCACCACCGTGACCTCTAGAGCAAGAAGTCTCCCGGAGACTGCCCTTTCCAGGAACATTCCAGTGGGTGCCTCTGGTGCCCATCACTGGGCATCCCACAGACACAGCGCCAGCACACACAGGGGCTCCAAGACCCCCACTGCCCTCTTGACCACACAACCAGGAAGCAAGTGAGGCACAAAAGGAATGCTAATTGTAAGAGTAGAGGGATGCCTGTGGCCAGCAGCATGGGCTGGGTGGACTCCAGAGTGACACTCGAGGCTATGTCCAGGGCTGGAGCCTTCCTCCCCCCAGCTCTCCCCCCACAGAAGCACCCCGGTGCTGGTCACTTGTGCCTGGACATGGAGGTGGCGGGGAGCAGCTGGTGGCCCCCTCCCTCGCCCTTGACCGCCGCCTCCCTTGCGGCACACGCTGTCATGTGGCAGGGCACAACAACAACACGGGCTAATTGGTTAATGTGATTTCAAAACATGATTTGCAATTATAACTCACCAGAGAGCATTCAATGATCCCGCACATTGGAGAGTGGGTTTTTCTCCTTCGTTTGTTCCTGGAACCTCGAAACCAATTAACTTTACAGAAGCCAGAAGCAAAGCGCTGCTCAGCAGACCTGAAGGGTGGGTTATCTCTGCCTCAATCGCCTCCCTGCCAAGCCACAAGCTGGGAACCAAGGACTGGAGGACGAGCCCCGGGGTAACCCCAATGCTCTCCCTGCACCACTGAGGGGTTTGGAGGGACCTACGCAGGCTCCCCCAGCTCCAACCCATCAAGCACCATGGCTGCTTGGGAGCACTTGAGGGCAAGAGGATGCCCTGAGCCCTAAGATGTGGGAATAAACTGTTCCTGTTGGTATACGGAGACTGTCCCTTCAGTCACCTCCAGAGGTGCTGGCACCTGCTGGCAGCCTGCTCTTCTCTGCCACTCAGGCAGCACAGCCGTGTCCCCGCCGTCCCCACCGGCAGCACCCACAGCTCCACCAGCGCCAGGGGCTTTGTTTCTGTGGGCTGACCATCCCACAGCAAAGGCTTAAATGCTGTTAAGGTAATTAAGCAAGGACTTAGCAAGGACTTTAATGCCTTTAAATGCAACTCAAATGCCTTTCAAGCCAAACAAACCCAAGTAGCCATGATGGTCCTGAAACATCCAGCACCCAGTGCCCAGCTCCCCTAAGTCTTGGCTTATTTCCTCAGTGTCCCCAGTTGCTGGGCTCTGTTGCTCCCCACATCCCACTGGAAAGCCAGGCATGCAGCCAGCAGTATTTTTTCTCTTGGGTGGGCAAAGAGATGTTGGCTGCCATCAGCTGCTGGAGGGATGATCTGGCAACTATCCCTCAGGATGGTGACGCAGCTCCACTCTGCAGGGGGACCCCTGCTCACAGGCCCTGAGTCTCTCTGGGCTGGGAGCTGCCTTCCATCAGCTCCCCAAGCCTCAGGGTCCTCCACACCTCAGCACTCCACACTGCAGCCACCCAGGCTTCCTGAGGACAGGGAAGGAGCTCAGGCAGCCACCAGAACCTCTGAGGAGGCACAAGGCCATGCCAGCAGTTCAGGACAGCAGGGCTGAGCTGTCCTACACCCCAAATTCCCTGGGACACCAGGTCCAGGGATGAGCTGCAGCCAGGGAGGGCACATTATGTTTAGCAGAGCCAGAGCAGAGCTCTAGCATGGGGCAGTGGAAGGAAACATGGGGCAGTGTTGTGGGGGTCTCCGGTCCCTGGGCAGGGGGCTCTCCTGTTCATCTCCAAGCTTCCTGCAAGCTGTCAGGGAGCATGGAGCCGGCTGGGAGGCCTCCAGGGGATGCCAGGCACACTGCCCAGGGCCTGGGCAGCAGGGTGGCAGATGGCTGGGGAGCTGGGGACCAGGGAGCAGGGGAGGACCAGGGACACCTTTCAGCCCAGACAACTGTAGCATCCTTGTTTAGAGTTATTTATAACTAGGCCAAAAATGGAGACATGGCCACAGCCGTGTCCCTCCTCTCCCCGGGGCACTGCGGTCAGTCCAGAGCTGACCAAGGAGCAGATATAGCCCCTGCAGTCCCAGTGAAAGAGCAGTCTGCTGTAGCTCCCTACAGAGGAACCCGCAGGGCTGTGCTGAACCCCCACACTGCCTGGGGTGACTGTCAGTCCCAGGGCCACAGTCCACCACAGGCTCGTGCCAGGTGTGATCCAGCCATGAGGAGGAGAGGGGATAAAGGCCCTTTCATGGCCCATCAGGGAAAAGGATTCAGCGAGAGAAGCACAGAAGGGGATGCTGGTGCTCAGGACTGAGGCTGCCATGTCCCCCAGCCCCGTGGAGGGATGTGGGGTGCCTGCCCCAACCAGGCAGCAGCTGGGTGTCAGTGGGCACCCCTGGGTCCCTGCTGGCATCACCCAGCCTTGTGTTTGGGTGGGCTAAACCCGGTGCTGTTTCAGGCTGGGCAGTGCTGGCATGGTGGCCCTCTCCAGGGTTGGGAAAGCCCTGGGGCGGCTGCCCCTCTCCCTCCCCTCCGAGCTGGCTGACAATTGGCTGCCCGAAGGACGCCGGCCTTGATCCGCATCGCTGGCCGTCCCCAGGGCCGAGCAAACAGAGAGGAAAACAGCCCCAGCCGGCTCCTGCCACTGCCGGCGTGCAGCCAGCCCCCGGCACCCCCGGTGCTTCTGTCCCTGGGACCTCTGCCACCCAGCAGAGCTGGCAGCACCACTCTGCCTGGTGCTGCCAGGGGGCTAATGGTACTGGCCCACCTGCCCCGCAGCCAGGAGTGAGCCCAGGGGCTGCAGGGGCTGAGCTGGGAGGAGGAAACAGAAACCAGGATAAGCACCCACCGTGCTGGCAGAGGGGCTGCCCAGAAGGGGGGAAGCGAGGTACAGCCAGGGTGGCACTGAGACCACTGGCCCTGGGTGTGGGGTCGTCCCTCCTTGTCCAGTCCAAGGGTCAGCTCGCCCAATTCAGCGCTGTTTGCCATGGGGCTGGGCCAGTCCCTGGGGCTGCAGGCTGGCCAGGGCCAGCCAGTTGGTGGCAGGAGGCCAGCACAAGCCCGGGGCACGTGCCACGGCCTTGCGTAGCCGCCTCACATGTTTCCCCCACAGCCCAATTCCCTGAAACCTTTGCCCACCAGCAGAGCATGGTGCTTCACAGAAATGCCCCCGGCACCCTTCCCAGAGCTCCCCTGTTGGAGAAGCACCCCAGTCCCACCAGATACCAGGGGGATACCAGAGGCCAGCTCCAGTCCCACTCCCCCTTGGCACATCCCACACCACCCAAAGTCCTCCCACCCGCTTCGTGGCACTCCTGGGATGCCCACCCTGCCTGTGAGCAGCAGGATACACCTGCCACCAGCGCTGGGCTCGGTGGGCTGCAGCAAGCACAGATGAGGGCTGGGATGGGTATGGGGAATGCCACCACCACCAGCACTGGCCACGGTGGCACAATGGTGACACCATACCAGGGTGGGGATGGGGATACAGGCCCCCAACTGCCCTCCCGGCACTACAGCTGTCCCTGGGAAGGTCAGGCCGTGAGTGCCAGGCCACGGGCGGCTGCTCCAGCTCCGCCGGTTCTGCCCAGAGCGCTGCCCGCTCCCGCTGTGCCGCCGGCAAGGTCAGCGCGGTGCCGCGGCAGCGCCGGCCCCCGCCATCCTCCCGCCGCCGGGCAGCCCCTCCCGGTTCCCACCGGCTGGAGGGACAGGCACGGCGCTGGTGACCCCACACCGCCCACGCGGGCCAGGGCCGTCCCGTGACGCCGTGGGCCGGCGATGGCGCTGCCCGGGAGCACCGGGGAGCGCGGGGGCTCCGGCGGCGAGCGCGGGGGCGGAGCGG
>VYXC01009416.1:511791-543256 GCA_013397175.1 Platysteira castanea | reverse complement strand
CCGCCCCCTGCCTGCCCACTGCCCGCACCCTGCCCACACTGCCTGCCCCGTGCCTGCATCCAGCCTGGCCCCACCGGGGTTCCCCAGCACCCACTGCCTTGTCACACCCATATGACTCCAGCCCACGTCCCCCACATCTGTGTCCCAGCAAGCCTCCTCCCCCCACCTGCACCCCAGAACTCTGCCTGCCCCTCTGTGGCACAGCCCCAGCCCCTCAATCTATCCCATGGGAAGTGGTGGCTGTGCTGCCTGGCACCTCTCCGGTGGCGTCACAAGTTTCCCGAGGCCTCTGGCCATCCCAATGCTTTCCGTGGAGCTCAACACTGTCAGGTGCCCTGGGGCTTTGCATGGCACCACATGGCATAGCACAGTGATCCACTGTCAGTTCTGGGGCAACATGCTAAGAGCCCAGCCCTGTGGTGGCACAGACATCCCAGGATCATGTGTTCCAGCCCCTCTCCACCTGCACGGTCACAGCTGCCAGGAGGAAGGCTGGGGCCTGGCACAGTATTGTCAGAGTCCCTGGCTGTCCTGAGCCCGCCCCACGGCAGGAGTGGCTCAGCTGGTGTCGGCTGCTTGGGCACGGATCCTCATGGCTGGATGCTCTGCAGCCTCTGGCACAGCCATGTCAGCACCTGACCACTGTCACAGAAGAAAAACATATTCCCTTGCCTCCAGATGGAATTTCCTGTTTTGTTTTTTTATTAAAATAGTGCCCATTGCATCCCATGCTGGCAGGCACTGCTGAACAGAGCCTGGGTCCCTTGGCTCTCTCACCTCATGCCCTCTTGGAGGGCAGATAGGCTGAGATCATCCTCTCCCTCCGGCAATGGGCTTGTGCCTAGCCCAGGCTAGCACGCTGCCCACTCTGTTCTGTCCAGCCAGCACTGGACACCCCAGCGTGTCCGGCCACAAGATGGACTTTCCTTCTCTCTCCTGCCCCGGCTGAGCGGCTCTTACTGCGATAGAGCCACTAAATCCCCAGCTCCCAGGATGCCGGGAAGGCAAGAGGAGTCATGCGGCTCAAACCGCCCCAGCCCAGCCGAGAACTTGTTACACATTTACCCCACATTAATGAGGCGTCACCGGCTGTTCGGCCTTCGGACCGCGGGGATGCTCCGCAGGCAGCCATCCGGCCCCACGGCAGCTATGGGGGTACCACGGGGTGAGTCCCCCCTGAACGGGCACCACGGCAGCAGCCACATCCCCTTCCTCCCCGCCGAGCCCTGCTGGGCTGGGTTTTGCAGGAGCAGATGAGGCACTGGGACGGTGATGAGTGCCTTCACCCTGGCACTCCTCCAAGGCAGGAACAGGACCGAGCAGGCAGGAGCGGGGGCTTGGGGACATCGGGATGTACCGCGGCTGCGATCGGGGATCCTAGGCTTGCTGGCACCTCCCCTCGCTTTGGAGTGCAGGCAGAGGGGGTGGCAGCACCCCAGGAAGCCCTGGGGTCCCGAGCGGCTGTTCCCAAGCGGCCAGCCAGGTCGTTGGGTGCAGAGGGAGGACACACGACACAGTTGCCTTTTGTTGGTGCCGGCCCCGGGAGCAGGGACCGGGGCTTTGCATCCCCTCCCTCCACCCCCGCCGCTGGCGGGACTGGCGCCCAGCACCGGGGATTTGGGGTTTAAAGCGCAGGCAGCAGCCAGAGCCCCAGTTTACCCGGCGGGCGAGGAGGCAGGCGAGCTCCGGCAGAGCCCACGCGCCACAGCAGGTGAGACGGTGGATTCGGGGCACCGGGCTGGCCTGCTGAGGGGGGCCGTGGGGTTGGGGGACTGGGACCTTGGAGCTCCCTGGGGAGCAGCGAGGTCCCTGCCTCCTCTCGGTGGGTACTGGGTGCCAGCGGGCTCAGAAATGGTCCCGAGAGGGAAGTGAAGGCATCATTGGGCATTACCACCTCCTCGTTCCTGCCACCCCACAGCTGAGCAGGAACCCCTGAGCCCTGTCCCAGCGGGGGTGGCAGGGGTGAGCATCCCCATGCTGGGAAGTTTCCCAAGCAATGCTCCTTCCCTGGGCACGGGTTTATGGGAAGACGGGGCTCACCTGGTGGCCCCCCACCTGCTGCTCCTTCACAGTACTCACTGGCTCGGTCAAGGCAGGGTTTGCCCTGGCTGGCACCTGGGCGAGCTCCGAGGCAATCGGGAAAGGGGTATCCTGAGGCTGGGCACCGGGCTGGGCAGGAGCGGGAGCTGGGCCAGCAGACAAGGCCCCATTGTGCCGTGCCGGGGCCGCTGGCTCGGCCATCAATAGCCCCATTATGCTCGGCGGCGGCCCCCGCAGCCTTCCCAGCCGGCACAGCCCCCCGGGAGCACCGTGGGAGGCAATCTGAAGTGGCTGTTGTGCTGGGGGGCCGGGGTGAGAGGAGAAGGGTGAGAGAAGAGGGCAGGGTGCCGGGACTGCCCCACCACTGCCTGGCTGGGTGCTGCTGGGTGCATGGAATGCTGTGCTCCCTGGTGCCACCAGCTTTGCGGGCAAGATGCCCAAGATGGGGAGCAGGCGGGCTCGGGGGGGCGGCAACTGGACACCCCTGTCCTCACTTCCCCACCCTCACCATCCCACCAGACATTGCCTGTGCCCAAGGTGGCCATGGCTGTACTGCTTTGCCCCAGGGCAGGGACGAGCAAGTGGGCAGCGAGGGGCTGACATCAGCCCTGGGTGTGGATACAGCCGGGCCAGCAGGAGAAGATGAATGGATCCGCATGCTTCCCGATGAGACACACCCTGGCTAAAATTACTGACCCCATGGCAGGGACACCAGCCTATTTTTAAAGCATAAGGAGCTGGATGCTGCTGGTTGGTGTGGTGCAGGGCAGGGCCGAAGGGACATGGGCAGGGCAGCAGGCAGTGGGGCTCAGCCAGCATCTCCCGCTGCCCTCCTGCTGGGATGGGGAGAGGGTTTGGGTGGTGGCAGAAAGTCTTGGTGTCCTGCTCCTTCCCCACGTGTGGTTTTGAGGAGCTTCAGTGGTTTTCAGTGCAGGGCACAAGGCTCTTCTGCCTGTCCCAGAGCCTGGCTGCTGGCGGACACGAAGCCATGGGCAAGTGGTCACCTTGGGTCAGGAGGATAAGATCCTGTAAGACCAGGATCCCTCCCTTTCCCTTTCCAAAAAGCCACTGTCCTGCACTTGGGGGCTGGACATCCCCCTCTTCATCACCACCCCAAAGGTCCACCGTGGCTCGGTCCCACAGAAGGGACACACAGTGGCAGCACCCCAGATATGCTCAGGCACTGGGGTGCACACAACACCCCCAACCCCCTGGGCAGCCCAGATCAGTCCAGCACAGGGTTGGGACAATTAAAAAGGGATTAGCTGGGCTACACCAGCATGGCACTGCCGGGAGCCGGTACCTAATCCCGGCTGGAATGCTCTGGGGCCACAGGGGTCCCTGATGCTGGGGTCTCTCACCAGCGTGCTGTGATGGGGGTGGACATAGGGTCGGGTTGGGTGTATCCACAGACAGGGAGTGAGCCTAGAGCTGGTGTCCCCTGGGACATCGCCACCATGCTGTGCTACAAGGATGCAGCTGTCTCAGGCACATTTGTTTGCTGCCAGCCAAGCCCCCACACTGGAACACTTGGGATGCCATGGGCTCTGTCCCCTGCCTGGCACATCCTTCCCCTGCACCAGGAATGTGGCAGCCACACAAGGCCTGATGTCATCCCAACACTATGTGCTACAGATGGATTCCCAAAGAAGTCCTAAAGCCACATCTTTAGTGCCATCACAAACCATGGACAGCTTTTTGTGGTGTCCAGACGCAGGGGTTACTAGTTTGAGCAGTGTATCCCCATGCCCAGGTCATGGGTGTAGGCTCGGGTGAGGATGCCTCACTCCTCCCCTGCTCACAAGTTGGCAGTGTCACTGGCAGTGCTGGCAAAGGCCACCCTGCTGCATAAGCCCATCTCTTGGCTGGGGAGCAGTGCCGTGCCAAGCCTATGTGTCACAGGGATGCCCATGGCACCAGCTGTCGTGACGCAGCTCACCTTGACCCTGGAGTTTTGCATGTCCTCAGCCATGATGGCTCCGCCAGGGCAGAGGGAAGCTCTCTAGGCCAGGGACATCGGGGAACCACCCTGTAGCGCCCTTGGGGCAGTCACCCCACAGGTCCCCACAGAATCACCAGGGCTCTTCTGGTGAGGTACCACTCCCGTTTGGGGTGCAGGATTTGTTCTGAGGGCTAGTGGATGCCCGTCCCAGCCCTTCTCCCTCCATGCAGGGTATCCAGCAGCCGGTGGTCCTGGTCACCCATTCGACGGCATGGATACGTCCCGTGCCCTGCTGGCTCACCCGGCACAGGCGATGCAGGAGCGTTGGCCGCTGCCTGCTGCCGCGCCGCCCCCGGAGCCCTGCGGGGTGGAGAGGAGCCGTTTCCTACCGCAAACACCGCTGGGGGCTCGGGCGCTGCCGGCGGAGCTACACACGCTTGCCGGAGCCGGAACCGCCAGGGGAGATTTGGCCGAGGCAGCGATCCCTGGGTGCGGATCTGCCAGCGGCAGGGGCGGGATCAAAGAGCGAAAGCGCCAGCACCTGCTGGTGCCGTCGGCAGTGACACCCCCGCGCTGGCGGGGAGCCAGGCCACCGGCACCTGGCTGTGAAGCTTTCCACGGGCTGGCAGAGAGCGCAGGGATGATGACGGGATGCTAGTGGCGGTGCCCATCCCAGCTGGGGACCGTCATCATGCCAGCGCCCAGTGGCTCCGGTGCTTGCCAGGAACACCCGGTGGGGCGGGAAGGGGTGTCCGGCGGCCGACGTGGCGCATCCCTCCCGCGCCGTTTTTTCCGGGATGGAAGCCCGGCCCTTCTGACGCTTGATGGTTTCTCCAGGCGGAGCTGCTGCCAGCAAGGTCCCCGCAGGGCTCCAGGGCTGGGGTGATGGTGACGTCACCTGGACACCTCGCCACACTTGCCGGGAGTGGCGGTAGTTGGAAAAGTCCCAACTGGGTGAAGGGAAACTGAGGCACTATGCTGGAATAGCGCAGGAAGGTGCCCACTGTGCAGGGCTGGGCACGACATCCCTGTCCCCACCATCTCAGCCTGCCATCCTGGGACAGTAGGCACAGGGACGATATGCCCAGCCGTGTGGGGGCCACCCAGCCCAAAGCCCTGCTGGTGCCTGGACAAAGTCTTACAGCAGAGTAACCCCTGCCGTACCGGTGCCAACTCCTCTGCTGCCCCACCCGTCCCCTCGCTGTCTCTGTCCCACTTGCTGCCCACAAAGCTGGGCTGGGCTGGGCTGGCTGCCACTCGGCACTGTGGCACAGCCAGGAGAAGAACACGTGGTGGTGCTGGAACAGAGCCTGCCAGCATGCCAGAGTACCAGGGCTGGCAGCACGAGGGTTACTGGCAGTGGGACAGAAGGGCATTTCCCGGGCACCCTTCCTGGCACAGCTTCTGCCTACTGCCTGCACGGCTCTGGCTGCCTGCTGAATTCACTGCCTGCCTGTGCCAGCTGCCTGCCTGCACCTGCCCTGCCTGCACCCGCTGCTGGCCTGCCTGCACTCACTGCCAGCCCACCTGTACTCACTGCCGGCTGGCACTCACTGCCTGCACCTGCCCGCACCCGCTTCTGCCCGCACTCCTGCCTCCCCACTCACCCTGCACCTGCCTGCAGTCTGCTGCCTGCGCCCCTGCTCTGCCTCCCCACTGATTCTGGACCTGCCTTCCTGGACTCCTGCACCCGCAGGTACGGACAGTCAGGGGCGCGGGGAGAACAAGGCAGGGGTGGCCCCCAAGGCAGCTCGTGTTCCCCCCGCGCCGAGCCCTGCCCGCCGAGGCACGCGTGGCCCCGCTGCCGGCACCACTCGGCACTTGCTATTCTTGGCAGCGGCAGCTGGAAAATGGGAGGCAGCGGAGGAATTTTGTTTGCTCCGGGCTGGGCTCGGGCCAGACATCTGGGCTACAGCTGAGCAGGGCGCGGGACCGGCCCCCCGTACCCCCTGTGCGGCCCCGGCATCCCCCAGCACGGCCCCCACACCCGGGCAGGCAAGTGCCTGCCCCGGGAAGGAGGTAGCCCCGCCACCACTCGTGTGCTGAGCCACACGTGTGCTGAGCGTGGCATCTTCAGCTCTGCCCCGGGGGCAGCGGGTATCACCGTGGGTATCCCCGTGAGTGTCACCCGGGCCTCTGGGATGGCAGCACGGCTGTGTGAGTGTGTGTTTGTGTGAGTGTGTGTGAGTGTCCGTGGCTGTTCGCCTGAGTGTGTGTGTATGTGCGAGTGCCCGCGTGTCTGCTGTNCAGCCCCGCGGGTCCGCGCCCGAGGGTCTGCCCCGGCCGCTCGGCGAGTGCGGGCAGGCGGGAGGCCCCCGGTGCCCCGGCACGGCCCGGGCTGGCGGCAGCCGTCGGGGCTGCCAGAGCCCGGCGGGTCCCGCGCCTCATCCCGGCGCCTCTGTAAATGCCATTAGCGCCGACCGCCTTCGTGCCGGGACACCGGGCAGCCAGACCCGGCACTGCGCCCAGCCAGGCCCTGCCCGCTGCCTGCCCCGGGCTCACCTCCACCGGCCAGCCTGGAGGGGGCTGCCCTGCCCGCAGGAGCCCCATTCCATGCCATGTATATGTGACCCTCCAGGCCAGCATCCACCAGTTCCCAGCTCACGAAGGGCAGCAGAGCCTGGGGTGATTGCACCGACCCCCGGGGCTTTGGTTGTCACTGGTGTCCTGGTGAGGCCCACAGGGGCTGGAGACCGGCATAGCTCAGTTTGTGCCTTGCACAAGGCACTGCAGCATGGCCAGGGGGCAAGGTGGGATCTGTGTTCTGGCACAGTGCCTTGATAACCATCACCTCCTGCTCCCCAGGGGAGAGTGTGCTGCTGCCAGAACCGGAGGAGCACTTCCGTACCCTGTGGAGGTCACCCATCAGAGTGACAGACACACCAGCATGGGCCCCTCTGGGTATTGTGTGCACCTGCTTAGCCAGAGCCCCCCAAAGCCTGCTTCCATTTGCATGGTGGCACAAGAAAGGCCAGGGGCTAACAGTGGGGTTGTAGCAGTGGGGGAAACTGAGGCATGGAACCCCATGACTACCATGATGGACAGCTTGCCCAGTGCTCAGGAGCCCACTGACTGCCCAGGGTGCCCAATCTGGTTGTCAATACTTTGGTGCTTGCTCTGTCCTTGTCCCCATTCCTATGGGACAGCTCTGTGCTTGCAGGCAGGAATGGGCAGAGCTCAGCACCCTCCTGTTCATGGGCTCGGACAGACATGGGCAGGGCTGGATGCTGCTTGGCTGGGCTTCCTCAGTTTCCCCACGGGCAGGAGTAGGAGGGCTATTCCTGAAGCCCATTAGGTTTGGGGCTGGATTAATGAGGGCTTAAAGACAGGGAGGGATGTGGCTGGCTCATGTCCCCTCCAACTGCCAGGTTCAGCCCAGTGGGGGATCCCCTCGTGCCGTGCCTGGAGCTGCCCTATGCTGATGCTCAGGGCTCTGCAGACACTGTCGGCAGCATCGAGGAGGGATCCTGGTCTGGGGGCTGTGGGGAGGGGGCTGTAACCCGAGCTGAGGTCTTGTCTCTCTGCCCCAGCCGCGGCGCCACCAGCCAGACCCCGGCCATGAGCCGCACGCCGCTCCTGCTCCTGTTTCTGCTGCGCGGCCTCGCCGCTGGCCGCCCGCCACCCGCTGCCACCCCCCGCCTCAAGCTGTCCTTCCCCGGTGAGCGTGGGACACGGGCAGGGTGGGGGGCCTGGGGTCAGGTGTGGGTGCGCTGGTTACGTGTCAGCAGCATCCAGCATGATCCCGAGGGACAGGAGTATCCTGGGGGGCAGCGTGGTGGGAGGGGTGCAAAACCCTGCACCGGCACGTCCCCAGCACGGCTGCTGCCCTCCCCGTGAGCTGTCAGGTGTTGGTAGTGGCTGCCATGTTCCTTTCCTGATGCCAGCCCCTCCAGGGCCACCTGCCTGTCCTTGGGGCCATGCCTGTGCTTGGGACCTCACTCCCAGCCCCCAGCATGTGCCGGCTCAGGTGCCCCTATGCCTGCATGCACCATGGTGGCACTCCCTAGCCACAGCTGTGCCATACCTGGTGGGAATGTCGTGCCAGCCGGAGAGCTGGTGCCGTGTCCCGACTGGCCACTCCACGGGCTCCAGCGCAGCGCAGGGGGCTTTGTCCAGTGGCGGGTCTCAGCAAGAGCTCTCCTCTCAGCCTGACAAAGGGCTGTTTGTTCCCGCCACGGTGGGATTAGCTCCGCAGGGCAGGGAATGGCCCCTTCTCCCCTGCTGCCTGCCGCCGGAGGAGCGGTGCAGAGATGGGTGCCGAGGGGCATGGGAATCGATGCTGGGTGGTTTGGGGATGAGTCTCAGGGGACACAGGGATAGGTGTGGGGCTGGATGGGGGTGAGTGCTGAGAAGGCAAGGGCTCGGTAAACCTGGTCAAGCCAGTGGGACAGGTTTGGGGGAGGGGATGGCATGGCAGGGGGCCGTGGCCTGACCCAGGCTGCCTTGGAGCGTGTGTCCAGGGCAGTGGAGATGGACAGGCAGTGGCAGGGCCAGGCTGAGCAGTGCCGGTGGGTCCCGGCAGAGCTGCGGGCTCGCCATGGGCTGCGCCTCTTCTCGCTGGAGCGCTCCTGCTGCTACGAGGCCCTGCTGCTGGACGAGGAGCGCGGCCGTCTCTTCGTGGGCGCCAAGAACCACCTCCTCTCTTTGGCCCTGGATGACATCAGCCAGCGGGACAGGAAGGTAACAGGGCAGGGGGGACATGCTGGCAGGGCAGTCCTGGGTGCACCAGGTACTGTGAGCATCCCCTTTTCCACCCGCAGATCTACTGGCCGGCTCCCGTCGAGTGGAGGGAAGAATGCAACTGGGCCGGCAAGGACATCACTGTGAGTGATGGAGCATGTTGTGGGATGCCAGGGCTGTGCCAGGGATCTGCCCCAGCACCACCTCACCCTTCATTCCCTCCATCCCCAGGCTGAGTGCATGAACTTTGTGAAGATCCTGCACCCCTACAACCGGACCCACCTGTATGCCTGTGGCACTGGTGCCTTCCACCCAGTCTGTGCCTTCGTCGAGGCTGGCCAGCACGCAGAAGTGAGCCTCCCCTGGCACCACCACAGCCCCCAGCTGCTGCCACCTGCCCACCTCCCATCCTTACCCCTCTCCAGGAGCCTGTTTTCAAGCTGGACCCCCACCACACTGAGGATGGCAAGGGGAAGAGCCCATATGACCCCCGGCACACAGCCGCCTCTGTCCTTGTGGGTAAGGAAATGCTGAGCCCGGTGCCGGGTGCAGTGCAGCACAGCAGTGCCGGGGGGTCCCCTATAACGCTTCCATCGGTGCCTGCCAGGCGAGGAGCTCTACTCTGGGGTGGCCACCGATCTGATGGGCCGTGACTTTACCATCTTCCGCAGCCTGGGCCGGCGTCCCTCCATCCGCACGGAGCAGCATGACTCTCGCTGGCTCAATGGTCAGTGCTGGGCACTGGGAGGGTGGCGGGGGCACTGGCATCCTGGCACAGCAGTGCTGCTGCCTGGAGGCATCGGGGCAATGACTCCTTCAGGCTCAGATGTACCCTGTCCTTCACTGCCTCCAGAGGGCGATTTCAGGGGTTCCTGTGTCCCCTCCAGACCCCCAGTGTCTGGTGGAGTCCCATCCTCACTCTGCCTCTGCTCTGCAGCTGGGCTGGGTTGGTTCTGCACCCTCCCCTGGGACCCCAACAGGTGCTCCAGGGTCCCTGGGGAGCAGAGCTAGTGGAGGCATTGGAAGCATCACCCCTCTGTCCCCAGAGCCCAAGTTCGTGGCCGTTTTTTGGGTGCCAGAGAGTGAGGACCCTGACGACGACAAGATCTACTTCTTCTTCCGTGAGACAGCGGTTGAACGGCAGCAGGGGCTGGGCAAGACCAGCTTCGCCCGCATCGGCCAGATCTGCCGGGTGAGAGCATCCCCAGGCAGGTGGGCTGGGGGCCTGGGTGCCCAGGGGTGCCACCTGCTGCTGCTGACACTGGTGTCCTCCTTTCCCTGGCAGAATGACATGGGCGGGCAGCGCAGCCTGGTGAACAAGTGGACGACATTCCTGAAGGCTCGGCTCGTCTGCGCCGTGCCAGGACCTGACGGGGCAGACACCCACTTCGATGAGCTCCGTGAGTAAACGGGGATGTGACTCTCCCAGTGTAGCTGTGGGCAAAACTGGCAGCACTGATGCCTTCCCTGCTTGCAGGGGATGTTTTTCTGCTGCAGACAAGAGACAAGCGCAACCCTCTGGTCTATGCCATCTTCTCCACCTCCAGGTCAAGCCCCCTCCCCAGTACCCTGCACATACCCAGTGATGCCCCCCTTGCCCCCTCACATCTTTCCCCCCTCTCTCCCACCAGCTCTGTTTTCCAAGGCTCGGCTGTCTGTGTCTACACCATGGCCGACATCCGCCGGGCTTTCCTGGGCCCCTTCGCACACAAGGAAGGTCCCAACTACCAGTGGGTGTCATACCAGGGCCGTGTGCCATACCCTCGCCCAGGCATGGTACGTGGTGTAGGGGTGTCCCGGCTGGTGCCACCAGTGGGATGCCACTACCTGAGGTGGGGGCAGTGGGGTGTGAGACCCTTCTTAGTCAGCACTGTCTCCCTGCAGTGCCCCAGCAAAACCTTCGGCACCTTCGGCTCCACCAAGGACTTCCCAGATGAGGTGATCCAGTTTGCCCGTCACCACCCACTGATGTACAACCCTGTCCTGCCCCATGGCCAGCGCCCCCTCTTCCTGCAAGCCGCCGTGCCCTACACTTTCACCCGCATTGCTGTGGACCGTGTCACTGCTGCTGATGGCCACTACGATGTCCTCTTCATTGGCACAGGCATGTGGTGACCCCAGGGATGGGGCAGTGAGGGAGAGCAGGGGGATGCTGGGGCTGGGACCTGTGGCCTCACCCCTCCCTGCCTGCAGATGTGGGCACAGTGCTGAAGGTGGTTTCAGTGCCCAAGGAGAACTGGCACCGCATGGAGCCACTGCTGCTGGAGGAGCTGCAGGTCTTCCAGGTGAGGGTCAGGGCTCCACATCCCACCAGTCAGACTTCCCCGCAGCACCCCCATGTGCTGTCCATGCTCTGGGCTGTGCCAGGGCACTCCAGCTGCCAGGATGTGGAAGCCAGCAGGCTGCATGCCCAGGTTCTCCCATGCACCCTTAACTCCTGCCCATGCTCTGCCCACAGGATGCCTCCCCCATCACCAGCCTGCAGCTCTCCTCCAAGCGGGTAAGGGGGGACCCCTGGGCATTATTGTGTCCACTGTGGCACTGCCTAGCCCCGTGCCACATCATGGGGGTGCTCAGCTCTGCTCTTCCCCCAGCATCAGCTCTACGCTGGCTCGGCCACAGCGCTGGCCCAGCTGCCCCTTCACCGCTGCAGTGCCTATGGCAAAGCCTGTGCCGAGTGCTGCCTGGCCCGCGACCCATATTGCGCCTGGGATGGCAACACCTGCACCCGCTACGTGCCCAACACCAAGAGGTAGGTGACATGCCAGGGTGCCGTGGTGGGGCAGCCAGCCTGCCCCGAGGCCATGGTGAGGAGCACAGGTCACAGCGCTGCAGCCCCTGCTCCCCCACCACCTTCCCACAGGCGTTTCCGCCGGCAGGACGTCCGCAACGGTGACCCCAACGTGCTTTGCTCTGAAGGTGAGCTGGGACCCAGCCAGAGTCTGGGGGCCAACCCTGCCATGGTGGGGGGCTGACAGCCAGGCTGTGTCCCCCCAGATCCCAGGCGGGACAGCGTGCCCCAGAAGCAGCTCTACGGGGTGGAGGGAAGCACCGTCTTTCTGGAGTGCATCCCCAAATCCCTGCAAGCCCACGTCCTCTGGACATACCAGCGCACCCTGAACGATCCCCAGCGAGAGGTAGGCTCTCCCTGGCCAGGTACCGCCGGTGGGACTGTGCCGTGCCGTGCCGTGCCGAGCTGACCGCCCATCCCCACGGGTGCTGCAGGTGCAGATGGACGAGCGGGTGGTGCGGACGGAGCGGGGTGTCCTGCTGCGCAGCGTGCAGCGCGCCGACGCCGGCCTCTACCTCTGCCACGCCACGGAGCACGGCTTCACCCAGCCCCTGCTGCGGCTCTCCCTGGAGGTGATCGGCGCCTGGCAGGCCGCGGGCGTGGCCCCCGCCGGAGACCCCCAGCTCGCCGCCGGGATCCCCGGCCGCAAGGTCTGGTACCGGGACTTCCTCCAGCTGGTGGAGCGCCCACCGCTGGGAGCCACGGACAAGGTCTGCCAGAGGCTCTGGAGCCGGGGAAGGCCCCCNGGGGGCTGCATCTCCGGGGCCGCAGGAGGGCAGCCGGGCTGAGCGGCTCCCCGAGGGGCTGCCGACTGCCCTTGCCACCGGCTCCAACACCGGTGGGGACCCAGCCGGCTGCCGGCATCGCAGAGTCACCGAAATATTTATTAACGACTGTTACGATGAATGTAAACCTGCAGGGCCAGGCAGTGCCCCCCCGGCGTGGCTCTGCGGGAGGACGGCACAGCAGGGTCACCCTCGGGTCCCAGAGGGGCTACAGGCAGGAGTGGGAGCACGGACGGGCAGGACAGGCACTGGTGGGATGCAGGGGCCCAGCAGGAGGAGGTGGGCGCAAAGGGGAGATGTGGGGGGGCATAAAGGTAGCACCCACCGCCCTGGGTGTAGAACATTGGCACAGGGGACCTTGTACTAATTGAGCACAATAAAGCAGATTCAGCCACTCAGGGTCCCGTGTCTGACCCAGAGCCCCAGGAAGCACTTGGGGAGCAGCCCAGTGCCCCACAGCATGGACACCCTCTGGCCCCCCAAGCCTAGAGGGGTGGGATGTTGGGCAGCACTGGAGGGCTGAGCGGAGACAAGACCTTCAGGGACATTGCCAAGGTTGATGGATTTCCCCCAGGCTTCCAGCTCCCCATGCTTTCAGCTCCACTGATTTCTGGAAGATGAAAACCAAAACTTCCCCAGTGCCAACAGGCAGCAGTTACGGCAGTGACCGAAGGTGACCTCGGAGTGTGCTGCCTCCTGCTGTCTGTGGAGGCATCAGGACACTTGGTGGCACTGCCCACATCCCACAGCCTCTGGTGACACCATGGCACCAGCACAAACCATGTCCCAGCGCTGGCTGCACCCCAGCCCTGACACTTGAGTCCCCAGTGGACATCGACACAGGCAGGCAGTGGTGCAGGCAGGAGCAGGCAGAGAGAAAGGAGCCGCTTTTTTCTCCTGAGGTCCAGCTGGCAGCAGGCTGGCATCCCTGACCCCACCAGGCACCCTGGGCTCAGGGAGCACTGCTTTACTGCACCCCTGTGTCCCTGTGCCATCCCGGCGGCTTGTGGTATTGACATTCCCCCCTCATCCCAAAGGGTTGGTGGCTCCAACCCCTTTACCATCCCATGTGACACCTGGCACTGGCCCCAACAGAGCAAGCAGCACAAGGATCTATCAAATATTTATTTCCAGCATGAGAGGAGGGTACACAGGGGCATGGGCTAGTGCTGAGGGCAGTGCTCAGGAGGGCAAGCAGGCAGGGAACTAGGGGTGCTGGGGGCCTGCACCCCCCCGGAGCCGCAGGAGCATGTAGATTGTGGTCATGGGCTTGATGTCGTAGTGCGCCAGTGTGTGCCGGTCCTCCAGCTCCCTGGAGCCATAGGTCAGGCGTTGCTCATTGGCAGAAGGCCCCTGGCGGGCCTGGATCTGCTCCTTCAGCTGTCGGACGGTGTCAGTGGGCAGCACTGTGTAGGTAGTGGTCCGATTCTTATCATCCTTGACCAAGACCTCCATCTTCTGTGGCTCAGTCTGCAGCAGCACCAGCGTGGTGTTGTAGAAGATGCCATGCGAGGCCAAGGTCTCGCAATCCTCTAGGATGATGTTGCTCCTGCCTGACTCCAGCTGCGCCAGGCGCTGCTTGTATGGCGGGATGCCCCAGTCCTGCTGGATCATCTCCTTCAGCTGCCTGATGGTGGTGTAGGGGCTGACACGCTTTGTCAGCTTGGTGCCTGACAGCTGCATCACCTCAATGGTCACGAGTCGGGCTGGCTGCAGGGACAGGAGAGCATGTGGGCAAAGACAGCAGGGGCAGGGGTGGGGGACCGTGAGGCTCACAGGCTCAGGCAGCCTTACCTGCACATCCCAGGGCTGGACATTTTCAATGCAGGGCAGTGAGCGGCAGTAGAAGGCAGCTGCATGTGCCATCAAGTCCCAGTTCTTGTCTTGGCCCAGGATCCCCGTGGGGTCAGCAGGGTCTAGGATGACAGGGCTGCAAACACAGAGAGTGGGCATTGCTGTCAGCCCTGGGCAGTGCCATGGGGCCAGTGGGCACAGTGCTACTGGGCACGGTCCTCACCGGGGACTGCACAGCAACCCCTTGACATGGTCACCAATCTCTCTGTGCTGGAGCGAGTAGTACTTCTCCCAGTAGATGCAGATGTCCCGGTGCCGGCACAGCAGTTCCAGCACTGTGCGGAAGCCCTCAGCCATGACAAAGGACTCTCTGGAGCCTGTGGCCTCCTCCCAGGCATAGATGGTCAGCAGCTCCAGGGCATACTTAGGGGGCAGGTGTGCATCGGGATACTGCGGATTTAGAAACTGGGGAGAAGACAGAGATGGGGGTGAGAGCTGGCTGGGACGGGTGTCTAGTGGGAACTGGGAAAGCTGGGAAGCCCCTCACCTCCTTGTACCAGTGCTTGACCAGGCGCAGGAGGTTCTTCAGCTTGGCAGGATGACGCTTCACAAACATCTTCTGCAGCTCAGTGAAGCAGGGGGAAAACTCCCCGGGGTGGCTGGATGCATGCAGGAGCCTCACGTACACTTCCACATTTGGTGGGGCATCCTCGATCACCTGCCCTGTGGGGTGAGAAAGAGGGTGAGAGCCATCCCAGCAGTGACACCACTGCCTGTCCCTGTGCCAGACTGCAGCCCTTACCCAAAGCATCATAGGCAGGCAGGATGTCCACGTCAATGGACTCTCTAGTCACCTCGGAGGTCAGAGTAAGGCTGAGGGAGCGCGGCGTGTTGTCAGGACCCTTGTACTTGGGTTCACTGATGTACACATCGAACCGCAAGCTCTCCCTGCAGGCCTTCAGCCTTTTCATGATCAAATCCAGGATAAACTTTCTGTTCTTCTTCTGCTCCTGGTAGCTGGATAAGCAGCTGAGGAAGAGCACCACATCAGCATCAGAGTTTCTCTTCAGAGCTGTCCCCTTTCCTGCTGAACCACCCTGCAGAGAGAGACCTTGCCTGCTCAGCACCACTGCCAGCACCAGGATCGGCCACCGCCACTCCCAGAGCTGCCAAGGGAAACTGAGGCAGGGCAGGAGCTGGAGCATGGGACAGTGGGAAGGGTGGCAGCAGGGGTGGTAGCTGGCCCCCAAGCCAGCCAGTACTCACCTTGACGGTCTTTTGGACGTGGATTCCGTCCCCAAAGCAGTTCCTCTTCAGGAATTCACAGATTTGCCCCACTGTCTCTTTCACCTGCATGGAGAAGGCTGTGCTGGGTTGCAGGGTGTCCGCGATCCAGCCATCCAGGTTCCTGGTGGTTACTGTTCTCAGTCCGTTCGTGGATGCCACCTGGCCCACATCCATGCTGACAGGTGTGTCACTCCCCTTGCCCTTTTCTGACTTGCTGCCTCCTATGCCTGCTCCTGTCTGCACCTCTCCCCACCACAGCCTGCTCCTGTCTGCAGCAGCTTTTAAACCTTCCTGGGCCACCGCCCCGATGCGTCACTGCTGGGAACTTAAGGTGGTCCCGGGTCGTTCCCACGGCACCGCTCGGGTGTCTCTTGTGCCACCACTGCGGGGGCTGGGAGGGGGCAGGAGTGGCGGCGCGTCACCCTGACATCCAGCTCGGGTGGCGGTGGCGGAGAGGCAGCTGCCTGCAGGCTGGCTCTGGGCTGCTGGGGACCTCACAGCCCAGGTGCCTGCGGTGACACAGGGTCTCCCCTGGGGGCCCTGCTGGACAAAGGCAGAGCCCCACCGCAGGGACCCGGCACCAGTCCCGTGCTGGGGCTCGAGTGTCCGGGCTGGGGCACAGGCAGTGCTGGGACACGGCTCCTGCTGTGGCACGGTGTCAGCAGGGGCAATGTGATGTGGCCAGTACCACCATCTACCCTGGTGTCACCACGGGCAATGGAGTGAGGCTGTCACCAGTGTCAGCAAATGCCCTGGGATCACTGTAGGCAATGAGATGCAGACATAGCCAGCGTCACCGAGGGTCCTGGAGTCACCCCCATCAGCGGGACACGGCTGATGCCAGCATCACCAGGGAGGCTGATGCCCTCCCTTGCAGTGGGATGCAGCCGGTGCCAGCATCACCAGAGCCCCCGGTGCCCCTTGATCCCGGGAGCAGGAGGCAGCAGGCAGTACGGGTTGGTTGTTGCTGCCCGTGCTGCCTTAAGCTGGGAAACCAGGAGTTTCAGTTTCTGTTCCTGATGCAATTTCAGTTTCTGACTCTGCCGAGCTGGAAACGAAAATGGAAAGGAACTCGCGACTGCCGTCCTGGCCCAAATAAACCGGGAAAAGCCAAACAGAAACTGATACCCGGGAACTCGGGGCACGGTCAGGCAGGGCCAGGAGGATGGGCGGGGACTGTAAGCAGAGGGTGAGTGTTCTCCTGGGAGCAGGGGCTGGCAAGAATGGGAAGAGGGGCAGGATAGGGAATAGGGGCAGGAGCAAAAAGGGGCAAGGAGTCAGGACATGGGCAGGAGACAGGCAGAGGCTGGGGAGGAAGGGAGGGAGGGGCAGGGATAGGGACAAGGATGGGGCAGGGAAAGGTCAGCAGCTGGGGCAGGGATATGAGTAAGATGGAGATAGGGTCCAGTTGGGGTCAGGCACAGGGACAGGGATACAGATAGGGCAGAGGTGAGATGGGCAGGGACTGGGATACAGACAGAGCAGGGACAAGGACAGAAGCAAAGATACTGGCAGCAGCAGCAAATGGCCAGGTCAGGGACATGGGCAGGAGCAGGGATAGGTGTCCCCTTAGTGCTGGGTGACAACAAGGCAGGAATACAGGCAGGGGCAGGGATGTTAGGAGGAGAGGCAGGGAGAGGACCAGAAGCGGGGACAGGGTTACAGGAAGGCGCAGAGCTGTGGGCAGGGGCAGGTGTCGTGAGCATTTCACACCTGGCCCATGCAGCCTGAGGAGCAAGACCAGGACACCAAGATGAGCATGACAAGAGACATTCTTTATTCACACCCAGGGGCTGTCCCAGCCAAATCAAGGCACCCCAAATGTGGTTCACATGTGGCTCTCGCACCCTTCAGGTGCTGGGGTACAGCAGGGCTCCACCAATTCCCTACTGGCTTTGCAAAGCCAGTGCAATTCTATGGCTTTGGCATCCTTCTTTCCTCATTCTGGAGTCAGCCTCACTACCTCTGTGAGGCCAGATGATGGGAGGGCCTCAGGGAGGTGTTGGAGGGCCCAGGCTGTGGGCCTTATCTGCCTGCCTACCCAGCCACAGCTATGCAGTGTACAGTGTAACAGGGGGTTTGTAGATCTTAGTAAAGGCCGTACCTTTTTCATTTTAGAAATTTCATACTAGAAAAACTAATTGGTACATTACTTAGGGAATGAGATTTTCCTGATGAGATGCAGGCAGGGGCAGGGACAGAAGAAGGGATACAGGCAGGAACAGTGAGTGGCCAGGGGTAAAGATAGCACCAGGGCAGGGAGAGGCGCAGGGATATGGGCAGGGATAGTTAGGAGCCAGGAGTGAAGATACAGCCAGGACAGGGAGAGGGGCAGGGGTATGGGCAGGGATGTGCAGAAAATCACGTTAGGAAAAGACAGTGTCCATAAAGGAGACAGAGGAGTCCTGCAACTTTATTCAAATAAAGAGAGAGAGACCCCTGGACTTGCCCTCCCCGGGTTTCTCTCTCGAGGTTTCGGACGAGGCAGCCTCCTTTTATCCCAAACTCCCGGCTGCATGTTGCCCTCGTCCTTTCCCCATTGGCTGAGGTACTAGAAAGGTACAGCCTTCTCGAACCGCCTACTACATGTTCCGCCCTTGAACATGTCATTTTCCCCTAAAGTTCAGAAGTTCAGGCTGGGTTCTGCAGTAGACTTTGTGCGGTTCCATTTGTCTATTACCCTAAAGTTCAGGAGTTCAAACTCTCTGCGTTCTGTAACAAACCCGTGCGGCTTGAGGTTAGTAGAGACATTACGACCCATTTCAAAGACAGTAACACTCATTTCTCCTAAAGACCTGCACCCATCGAACTGTTTGTAGGGACATCAGTACACATCTTTCCCATCGGGGACCAGGGATGAAGACAGCGTCAGGACAGGGAGGGAGGCAGGGATACAGGCAGGGATTCTGAGGGACTAGGGATGAAGACAGCGCCTGGACAGGGAGAAGGACAGAGGGAGCGTGAGAGAAACGGGCAGGGATAGGGGCAGGGATAGGGGCAGGGACAGTGACAGGGACGCGGGGCTCGGGGCNCCGGGTCCGCGCGCGCCGGCCATGCCGCGCTCCCGCCGCGCCGCGCGCCGTGAGTGCGGGGGGGGCCCGCGTGAGGGGACCGGGGGGGATCGCGGCCGCGTGTGACACGGACGGGCTGACAGCGCCGGGCTGACAGCGCCGGGCTCACACGGGTCTGCTCCGCACCCCCGCAGGCGGCACCGGCAGCGCCCGGGCGAGCTCGCCCGGTAGCGAGGAGGAGGCCGGCAGCGAGGTGCTGAGCCACTGCAGCAGTGCCAGTGAGAGCGTCAGCCCCGCCGACGAGGGACCAGGTGAGCCACGCGGACCCCATGGTGACCCCCACGTGGGTCGCGGTGTCCCCCACACGCGGGCTCCCCGGCTTCACGTGGTGCCGCCCGGGCAGGGAGCGAGGCGGCGAGTGAGCAAGGCCAGGAGGAGGAGGTAGAGGACAGCCTGAAAGAGCACATGGACAACCTCCTGGACAAGAGGTGAGGAGCGGCTGTCACCCCCGTGGGCGCTTCTGGCACGCTGCCCGTCCCTGCCAGCACTGCCAGCCAGGGGCAGGCCCGTGCCCCGTCCCGGGACACCCCGGCCCGTGACGTCCCGCGGTCTCTCGCAGCGCCAAGACGCGGCAGGCGGCACTGCAGAGCCTGCGCCTGGCCCTGTCCTCCAAAACCCTGTCCGAGTTCCTGCTGGAGCGCCGCCTCATGCTCACTGACTCCCTGGAGAAGTGTCTCAAGAAAGGTCAGGGTGCGGGCGGGCGGGCGGCGGCGGGGCCGGTGGCCCGTGTCTGAGGGAGGTCTCTCGTGCTGCCCACAGGTAAAGGGGAGGAGCAGGCGCTGGCGGGCACCGTCCTCACCCTCCTGTGCCTCCAGATGGGCTCTGGCCCGGAGGGAGAAGAGGTGTTCCGCAGCCTGAAGCCCCTGCTTGTCAGCGTCCTGACAGACAGCACAGCCAGCCCCAGCGCCCGGCAGAGCGTAAGGCCCAGCCCCTTTCCTCCTGGGGACACCTCCGTGGTCGGGAGAGGCCAGGCAATGCCTTTGGGGGTTCCTGCAGTCCCGGGGGGGCGACAGAATTGGGTTCTATGGAGTGTGGTGGTGCAAAGCAGGAGCACCCCAACCCGGCTGCCCCTTGGCTGGATGCTGGATCAGTCCCAGCATGATCCAGCCAGGCCTGATTTGACTGTGTTTCACTCACTTCTCTTGCCAGTGTGCCACGGCCCTGGGCATGTGCTGCTACATTGCTGCTGCTGACCTCGAGGTAACCACCTGGGTGTCATCTGTACCCCTGCAGGAGGGCACTCAGGGGCTGCCGTGCCCCCTGCCCTCAGCCCACAGCGCCAGGGCAGCCTGGAGCTGAGCTGGGGTAGGGGTACAGGGACACCAGTGACAGCCCAGGCCCCTTCCCTGGGCAGCGTAGAGATGAGCTGGGGGGGAGGCCTGCGTTGCAGAGATGGGGTGTTGTGGGTGGCTCTCCTGCCCCAAGGGACTCCTGGCACCCCTTGGCATAGTGGGTCACCTTTGGTCCCCAGTACACAAGTTTCTGTGGCATCTTCATGGCAGCTGTGGTCTGACTGGCAGGCTTCTCTCCTCCAGGACCTGGTTTCATGCCTGTCCTGCTTGGAGGGCATCTTCAGTCCCTCCAGCACAGGGGAAGGGGGCTCAGCACCTGCCCAGGATGGGCCTCTGCACTGCAGCGCGCTCCAGTCATGGTCCCTGCTCCTCACCATCTGCCCCCCCTCCCATCTCAGGAGCATTTTGGACAAGTGAGTGGGGTGTGGGGTGAGTGGACGCTGGTGTGGGGCAGCCAGCTGCAGAGCAGGGAGCCCCTGGGGCAGTGCTTGGCCTCCCTGACTGCCCTCCTGCCTGCCTGTCCCAGTCGCTGGCTGCAGCTGCCCCCACTGCTGACCAGCAGCAGCGTTGCCCTGCGCATCCTGGCCGGGGAAACCATTGCGCTGCTCTTCGAGCTGGCCCAGGACCTGGAGGTAAGGGGAGGGCTGTGGCAGCGGGAGCAGTGGGTGGGCAATAACCAGGCAGCAGGGAGGGAGCTGCTGTGACACCTTGCCCATGCCCCGGCTGAGCTGGCATTGACCAGCGTCACCAGCAGACGCCCAGGCAGAGGGCTGGCCCCAGTGATCCCCCAGCCCTGTCCTGGACATGGTAGTGGGCAGTGCCTCTAAATCCCCTGCTTTTTGGCAGGAGGACTTGTGCCACCAAGATACAGAGTTCCTGTGTGCCCAACTCAAGGTCCTGGCTACTGAGAGCAACAAGTACCGAGCCAAGACGGACCGACGGAAGCAGCGATCCATCTTCCGAGACATCCTGCGTTTCATTGAGGTACCAGCGCCTGGTGCTGCCCTGCCCTGCCAAGCCCTTCGCTGTGTGGCTGCTTCCCAGCTTCCTGGTGATTCTTCTCTGTGGAGAGCCTGGGAACGCATAGGGCTAGTACCCAGGTTATTGCTGATGCCCCTCTCTCTGCTCAGACTGGGGAATACCAGGAGGAGACAATCCGATTTGGCCTGGAGTGCACGTACCTGGACAGCTGGGCACGCCAGCGCACCTACCAAGCCTTTAAGGAGGTGTTGGGCTCCGGCATCCGCCACCACCTCCAGGTAGGGGCTGGGCAGATGCACCAGGGAGTGCTGGGCTGGTGCTGGTGGGTGTTGACAGACCCCTGCTCCCACAGAACAATGAGCTGCTACGGGAGATCTTCGGCCTCGGGCCCCCCTTGGTGCTGGATGCGGCCACTCTGAAAGCCAGCAAGGTCTCCCGCTTCGAGAAGGTGGGTGCCACCTCCCAGATTTGTGCCCACAGTCCCCTCCTCTGCCACCGTGGGCTCCAGCTGAGTGCCTGAGTGTGGTGGGCACTGGTGGGGAGGTGGGCAGAGGGCCATCCCTAACCTATCTCTCCTTCCCTCTCCTTCCAGCACCTCTACAACTCGGCTGCCTTCAAAGCCCGCACAAAAGCCCGGAGCCGCGTGCGGGACAAGCGGGCGGATGTGCTGTGATGGGCAGAGGGGGGCAGAGCCCCCAGCCCACCTGGACTGCAGACCCAGCACTGTGAGGGGAAGGTGCCCCCAGCCCTCGGGCTTTTATTCATGTACAGCAGAGTATTTAATGCCTGGAGCTGCCCCACTAGGGGCTGCCCCCTCTTTTATTTTTTTAACCAAAAAATAGGAAGGATAAAAGAAGAGCAGGGGGAGGTGGTTGCGTGCTGCCGTGTGCCTGCTCTGTGGCTGGGGATCCATGTAGCACAGTGGGAGGGGGTCTCACCCAGGCTCCTGTGGCCCCTTTCAGAGGCAGGGCTCGTGTAGCCCCTCCCCAGTCCTGCAGGAGCACCAGGGTGGCCTGGCACAGCCTGAAGGGTGGGTGAGAGGGCAGAGCCGTGCAGGGCTGCGGAGCAGCTGGTCCTGGTTTCTGTGCCTGTGGCAGGTGTGTTCTCCCTGCCCTGCCATGCTGGGTACAGCCCCTGCCTCCCCAGCCAGCCTGGCACCAGCAATGGTGGCAGAGCGGTGTGGAGTGGCAAGCTCTGCCCAGCCCTGCCAGCTGCCCACTCTCAGCCCTTTTCCAGCCAAATGCTTTATATGAAATAGTAATCTTGTGGGAAATTAATTATGGGGGGGGCCCTGCCCAGGCGGGCATGGGGCCATGCCAGTTGGCAGTGCCTGCCACCCTGGGAATGTATCTATTATGGTGATTTTCTAAGACTTTGATTGTAAGAGGTAATTAAAAGGCTAATTGAAGTATGCCTTCTGCCTTGTTAAGAGGAAGGGCTGTTACTGGGGCGGATGCAGGTCCTTACAGCCCGCTTTCTTTCTCTCACAGCCTGGGACAGGGGCCGGGATTGCCCCTGTGCCCCGAGGGGCAATGCTGCCAGGTCTCAGCGGGTGAGGCTGCCCACTCCCCCCTCCTGCCCTTCGGTGCCCCTTCCCGTGGTGGCCCGGAGCCCATGGTGGGGCCAGGGGCAGCTCAGCGGTGCCCGCCAGGCTGGGCACTGGCGTTGAGGCGAGCCCAGAGCTGCCTGCTGGCTGCCCGCAGCTGGTGCACGGCGTCCTCCTGGCTCTCCAGCCACTGGGCCAGCGCCCGCACTGACTGGCTCTGCAGGACTGCGGGGAGAGGATGGGGACATGCTGGCGGTGGGCAGCCTGGCCCCCCACAGTTCCCCATCTCCCCACCCTGCCCAGTGCCACGTACCACTCAGGTAGATGGCCAGTGTGGCCAGGACCAGGCTCGACAGTGCCAGGAGCGCCAGCAGGGCCAGCAGCAGGGGGTGGCCAGGCCCGAGGCAGGGGCAGGGGCTGGCTGGGGGCACGGGGCGCAGGGTGGGCAGGAGCGGCGGGGGCACGGGAGACACGGGCCGAGGCGGGGGCCGGCGCAGGCTGCTGGAGGGAGCCGGGCCATTGCCTGCAGGCAGGGGAGAGAAGAGGTCAGAGCCTGGCCAGGGGCACAGCCGGGGCTAGCACGGCCCCCCCTGCAGTGCTCTCACCCTCTGTGCCCTTGTGCCCGCCCGAGGCCCAGTGCAGGTCGCTGATGGACTCCACGGGGCGCAGGCTGATGGCTCCGGACTCACTGCTGTCGGGGTCCCCAGGCTCTGCCGGCGCGGCCCCCTCGGCCTTTCCCATGCTGTCTGCTGGAGCGGAGGCAAAGGGTCAGCCCGTGCCCTGCCCACAGCCCCCACCTGCCCCAGGCACCCCTGTGGGAGCAGAGCCCTGCCGGGGGGATCCAGCCTTGGCGGCCCAGTGCTGCACCAGGGCAGGCAGCCAAGGCTGGTGCTCCCTTGGCACAGCCCTGCAGCCACAGCGGGCAAGCACTGGCTGTGCCCCCCTGGCCCCACCGCTGTCATCAGAGCAGTTAGCGGGCGCCTGGTGGCCACGATCCCGGAGCCTTGTTAGTGGGGCTGGAATCTGGCCCTGGCTTGGGGGCAGGAATGTGCCACGCCCCAGCCAGGACAGCCCAGGCACTGTGGGACCGGCTGGGGCTCCAAGGGCCAGCTGGAAGCTGGTGGGCAGGTGCAGGGCAGTGCCAGGCTGCGGTGTGGCCCGGCTCGCCCCGCAGGTACTGTGCTGCTTGGGGTGCACAGATGGAGATGTGGGGTGTATGCTGTGTCACGGGGGCCTGGTGCCCATTGCCCTAGTGGGCACATCACATGGGACTGAGGGGGCTTTTTGGAAGTAGGCATTGCTCCAGCATTGTTTTGGGAAGCAACCATGCCTGCACTGGGGTAGAGGGAAAAGATTATTTCCTAGGTGTTTGTGTATTTTTGAGCAGTGGGCAGCGCCCACGCACTGTGCCCTTGGCAGAGCAGGGCAGGATGGCACCGTGCCCACTCCCAATCCCTCCCGGGGTCAGTGGCGTGTCGCAGGGCAGCGTGGCGCCGTGCTGCTGCTGTCCAGACTGTGTGTCACCCGCGGCGCTGGCAGGCGTCAGGGCTGGGGGGCCTCAGCTGGTACCCAGGGTCCCCTCAGACACTCCCCACGGCCCTACCCTTGGTCGGGGGCTGCTCCATAAGTACCCACATCACCCCTGCACCCACTTCTCCCCGGTGGGGGGCACAGCTGATTGCGTAGGGTTGGTGCAGGGGGCTGTTCCAGCCAACTGCCTGCACCCTCCCCAAACCCTGCTGCCCTACACCTGCAGCCCTCCAGGACCCCCTTCTTCCCTGGGCAGGCATCTCTGCCCACAGCCGCCATGGCAGAGGGCACCATCTGTCCACTGCTTCCATCCAAACCCCACAGTCTCACGCCACCCGGTGTCCCCTGGGGTGCCAGGGCCCCCGCCAGCCCCAAGCCCACTCCCCAGTGTACCTTCTGCAGCCTCCCTGGGCATGGCTCCCTGTGCCCGGGCAGCGTGAGCGGGCAGTGAGGTGGTGCAGGGCCCCCAGGAGCTGGGCACTGGGTTCCCGGTGCGCCAACTGCGCCGCTTAAAATAGGACAGTGAGAAACACGGTTGGGGGGCGATAAAAATAGCTGTGGGGAGGGGGGCCTGGTGGCGTGGTCAGGGCTGCTGGCAGCACAGTGCCAGTGGCAAAGGGACAGCAGGTTGTGGCAGTGCCCCATGCCCCCTTTCCCAGGTTAAAGGGGCTGCCAGCTCATGGGATCAGGGCAGAGCCCACGCAGGAAAACTGAGGCACTGTTGGACTCGTCCAGAGCCAAACTGGGGTCTGTGCTGCTTCTCAGCAACAATGCCAATTGTCCCCAGCCTCGAGGCACCACAGAGCCCCCCAGATTTGCCCACAAAGACCACACCAGCTGTGCCAGGAGAATTTATTTAAGTTAATGAGACCATAGGAAGTGCCAGCAGCAGCACTGCTGGGGTAGGGGACCGTGGCGGTCCCCGGCCTTGGTCACCAGTTCCACATGCCCTGTGCCAGGCAGATGTCAGAGGATGGGAGATCCTTGTGCCCGTAGAGGCTGTGAGCGTGGGTGGGCACCTGGCAGGAGGTGGCAGGGCTGAGCTGGACCCGCTGGGCACAGCTGTCACCTGCCCAGCCACGGTAGCAGTGGCAGCGGAAAGCGGCCGGCGGGCCAGCACCGGGGCCAAGGTGCAAGAGGCTGCCCAGGTCATGGGGCTGCCGGCGCACGCAGCGCCCGTGTCCGTGGCACTGCCCAAAGCTGCATTCCCGGGCTGCTGCCGTCACGTTGGCCACATAGGGACCCAGGGTGGACACAAGGTAGTGGCGCAGGCTGGCACAGCTTTCCTGGGGAGGAAGCACCAGTGAGAACCCACCCCAGCACCATAGACCTGGCCAGCCCTCCCTGGTGGGCACAGGGGATGCGGCCATCCCGTACACCCCGTGCCACCTCCTGCTGCCCACTGCCTCCAGTGCTGCGGGGGGCCATACTCACGGCCGAGCGCGAGTAGGACAGGTCTCCCCAGAGCACGAGTCCAGCCGCTCCCAGTGCCGCGCTCTCTCCGATGGTGTGCACCAGGTCAGCCTGCCGGGAACAGAGACGTGACCGGGCTGGGGGACACAGCCTCTGTCCCTGTGCCAACCAGAACCCCGCATCCCACCCACAGCCAGCTCCGGCCCCACAGTGCTTACCAGCTCCAGGAATCGGGATGAGCGGCGGTAGGAGAGGCGGGAGTAGGCGATCACGGGCAGGAGGCCGTCGGCCCCGAAGGCGGCCACGCGCAGGGCCTCGCGCAGCCGGTGGTGCACGTAGAGGCGGCGCAGGGCGGGCGGCAGCGCCAGCGGCAGGTAGATGCTGGGGTAGAGGGCAGAAGAGGCAGCCCAGAGCCAGCCCAGATGGTTGTTACGCTGCACCTCTGCTGGCTGGCACTGCCCCGTGTAGTTTGCCTCCTTGGCCCAGTTGCTGTTGAGGCAGTCGGGAAAGCGGTAGAAACCCCAGAGCCCCCCAGGGCGCAGGGTTCGGCCCACCAGAAGCGTCTCCTCCATTAGAGCCTGTGCCGCCTGCTCAAACTCCAACCGGGCCAGTCGGAGCTGCCGCCGTGCCGGCAGCATGCCGTGCTGCTCCCGCACCCACTGCTCCGAGGCTGTCCGGTACATCTTTTTGGCCCCCCAGTTTTGGGCCCAGAGGGGCCTCCACTCCTCCCAGTCCACCACGGCCAAGCCACGGAAAGCAGGTTGCAGGAGGAAGCGGATGTCCTCGGCCACCCTGTCGAGGTGGGCACTGAGAGGGACGCGCTGGGGGATGCCTCCGTTGTGGGGGATACCCTGCTGCGACAGGTAAGGGTACAGCCCAAACTTGTTCTTGTAGAAGATGGTGATGTTCTGGCCGGCAAAGTGGCCGCCCTGGTTCTCCACGATGCCGTAGTCACTGAGGGGCAGCCCCACGCCAAAGCGGTGCTGGCAGCGGCCGGTGGGGACGTTCCACACCACGGCAAAGGGCTGGCCGCCTGCCAGGGGCTCAGGTGCCGGGCTCTCCTCACTGCCTGTGCCCAGTGCCAGGCAGGCCCACAGTGCCAGCACCAGCACCATCCCGCCTCACCAGCTGCCTGCGGGGCCAGCACCCTGCGAGGAAAGGAGAGCCATGGGGGTGATGCTGTGGGGTGCAGCGGACACCCAGCACTGCAGGCACTGCCACCCTGGTACATGGTGGGCTAGGATGGGCTGCAGGGGCTGGGCTGCCTTGCAGGGATGTGCTGCCCACCCCAAAACCTGACAGGACTTGGTTACACTTGGGTTTCAGACCCCTCTGGCCTCAGCACCGCCAGTGTTACCTCTGCCTGCTGCTCTCTGGTGCTGAGCTCCTCCTTGCACCACCACAGCCTTGGTGTAGCACTGCAAGCCACTGACCCTGGTGCCTGAACTTTCCCTGCGGGCTCCCAGTCCTGCCTGTACTGGTGGCACCGTGACTCCCTGGTCCCCGTTCCAGCACAACACCGAGCCAGGCTGGGTGACCTGCTGAAGGACTGAGTCCCACAAGAGGCATGGTGGGGCCAAAGGGGCAGCTCTGTCCCTCACAGCCCAGGCAGGGCCAGAGGGGTCTGGTGCCCCTGCCTGGTGCTGGCCAGCTGCCCAGAATGAGGGGATTAGGCGGGGAATGGGTCCAGGGGCCGCGTGATGCAGGAAGGGCAGTGCTAATCCCTCGCTGCAAGGCCGGACATTCTCTCTGACCTTCCCGCTCCCATGCCTCTGGCCCTCTGATGCTGGCTGCCTTAGGGGAGTTTGGCCACCTGCCCCCGTCACCATGCAGTGCGGGGGACCCCACCCTACAGCCCCACCACCATGCCTTATTCCCCCAGTGCCCCTCCCAACCATCCTGTGCCTCAGTTTCCCCAGGCTGCTCAGTGAGGACAGCTGTGGCCATGCTGGAGGCCACCACATGCCGTCAGCCCCAGCTGCCCCACAGGAAATCCTGCGTGGAGGAGACTGGGCAGCACTTCTGGGGACTCGTGCCGACCCCACAGCCTGGGGTGAGCCTGGCTGCCCACCATGCTGCTGGTCCCAGAGCCCCAGCCAGGCGAGCTGCAGGCCAGGCAGGAGCAGAGGCAGCATGCCCAGGTAGGGCAGAGTATTGGGACCACCTCCACACAAGCACCACCCCCAGCAATGGGACCAGGGTGTACCAGGGAGGCTGGGGAGCCAGTGCCAGCCCTGAAGAATGGCAGGCGGTCAGGCAGTGCTGCGGCGGGCAGCTCCCACCCACACTGCTTTTAATCTCTGGTTTGGGGCCCTAGCCCCTCAGATGTCCTTCTTCATCCAGAAGATGGGGAGCCCTTTGGCATCACGGTGTGGGGTTTCCAGGAGGCTCTGCTCGCTGCTCTCAGCCAGGACACCCCTCGCCCAGATCACAGTTGGTGGAGGAGGTGGTGGGGGGACAGTGAGGGGCGGGATGGGAGGCGGGGGGGCAGCAGGTACCCGCGGCCTGGTGATGGTGACAGTGGTGGCCCCAGAAGGGGCGGAGAAGAGCCGCAGCACCTCAGAGGATATAGCAGGGCTGAGAAAGGCCACGCTTTGCACCGGCTCACCCAGGACAAAGCCCAGGTGGGCATAGAAATGCTGTTTGTCATGGGTGGTGAGGTGAAGGCAGCGAAAGCCCCGGGCCCGGGCCCACTGTTCAGTGGCCTCCATCAGCCGCCGCCCATAGCCCTGGCCCCGCAGCGCCCGGGCCACCACCACGCTCTCCACGAAGAGGTCATGGGGACGGCTGACCACGCGGGAGAGTCGGGCATGGCCCACGAGCTCGCAGGGCCCCTCCCGGGCGGCAGGGGTCTCGCTGGGGCGCCGGCTCCGCAGCAGCAGCAGGCAGGCGGGAAAGGCGTCCGAGGAGCGCTGGAGCGTGTGGAGCCGCGACGCCCGGCTCTTCCCCCACTCCTCGCCCAGCAGCTTGGCACAGGCTTCCAGCAGCTCCGGCCTCTGGTGCAAGGGGACCAGGCTGAGCTCCTCTGACCCAGAGCCCATTCTTCTCACTGACAGGAAACCAAGCAGGTCACAGCTTAGAGGCAGTAAGGCACAGACCACGCGTGTGTTCCCCTCGGCCCGCACTGGCCCCAGCGCAGGCGCGGTTCCCCAGCAGCACAGCCAGATGAGCTCATGGAGGTTTGGCGGGTCCAAGGTCAAATGACGGATTCATGGCAGGGAAGTGGCACATGGTGCCAGCTCCAGGAATGCATGCCATGAGACCTGCAGGCAGGTTTGGCACTGCCAAACCAGCAGAGCGGCAGGAGGCACAGTGCTGGCTTTGCCTCCTCCCCAGCCCCTGCCACTAGCTCCTGCCAGCTCAGCACCCATCAGACCAGCTAGCTCATCACACGTGTGCTCAGTGTCAGGGTTCTGAGGAGCAGAGGGGTCAGAAAACTATCCTACAGCGTGCGTGGGGTCCCCTGTCTCAGCCTGGCAGTTCCCCTTGTGAAGGAGAAGCTGCAGGCAGAAGGCAGGAGGAACCAGCACACCAGTTTATCAACTAGGATTGAGCAAACTACCCACTTCCCCTCTGGGGGCTGGGGAGGCCTCAGCCTGTCCTTCACACCCTAGCATGTCCCCCAAAGTCATCCGCCTAGCTCCAAGACTCCTGACTCACAGCCCAGCCGGCACTGTCCCCTTCAAAGGCCAGACCCCACCAGCACCCCTGAATGGGTGATGGTTTCCTTCTATTTGCCCAGCAAAGCCATGCCAGGACTTCAACAGCACCTGCCTGCCACCCACCCTGCCTGCATTCACCCTGCCTTCACCCACTTCACTCCCTGTGCTCACCCTGCTTGCACTCACCCTGCTCACTCTGCTCACACCCACCCTACTCACACTTACCCTGCTCACATCCACCCTGCTCACAGCCACCCTGCTCACTCTGCTCACACCCACCCTACTCACACTCACCCTGCTCACTCTGCTCACACCCACCCTACTCACACTTACCCTGCTCACATCCACCCTGCTCACACTCACCCTGCTCACACCAGCCCTGCTCACACCCACCCTGCTCACACCAGCCCTGCTCACACTCACCCTGCCGCTGCTGCCGGCTCCCTCGCTCTGGGTGCCCGCGCGGCAGGAAGCAGCCCAGGCTCATGACCAACCACAGCGCCTGGTTCTGCTTCCCCGGTGTGAATGACACATCTGTCCAGGGCCCCACACGGCACCCCCCACTTCCCACGCTGCACCCCCACACTGAGAACTCACCCTGCCTGCCTCACCCAATTGCTCCAAACCACACAGCACCCACACGTGGTGCAGAAACCGAAACGGCATCACCCAGCTGATGGCTGCTCCCTCCTCATGGCTGCACCTCCTGACCACAGGCACCCACCCCACCACTGACCATCACTGACCATCACTGACCCAACGCTCACCTCATTACTGATCTGTTGTTAACCTGCCACTGACCCCATCTCTGACCCCACCAGTCACCCATCACTGACCCCATCACAGATCCCAACACTGATCCCTACCACTGACCCATCACTGATCCCATCGCTGATCCTATCGCTGGCCCATCACTGACCCTCACACTGACCCCAGCATTGACCCATCATTGACCCACCACTGACCCCAGCACTGACTCATCATTGACCCACCACTGACCCCAGCATTGACCCCAGCATAGAACCATCACTGATCCACCACTGGCCCACCATTGACCCCATCACTGACCCCATCACTGACCCACCACCGAGCCCCTGTCCCTGCCCGTCTCCCCTCGGCTCCCCTGCCCCAGCCCGCTCCCGCCCGTACCGTCCTCCGGCCCCGCCGCCGCCGTCACTTCCTGCGCCCCGCCCCGCCCCGTCCGCGCCCTCTGGCGGCCGGAGGACGCACGGCAGCCCTGCGCTGCCCGCGCGGCTCCGGGCTGCTCCCAAATTCCCGCATGGACTCACCGAGCCATGTGGCAGGACGGCGGCACACCCTGCCCTGACCTACCCAGCCCTCCGCAGGGCCTTCAGTGCCAGGGACAGGACTGGAGACCTGCATTGCTGCAGTTCCGCTCCCTCCTGGAGCAGGGCTGCCCAAGGCTGTTCTGGGGATGTCCATCTTCACGCCTGCCCCTCCTCCCCAGGGAGTGGGACACTGTGCGGGAGCTCTCCATCCGTCTGTTTCAAGTCGTGATGGGGCTTACGGAGGGCACCACAAAGAAGATGATGAAGAAGGAGGTGCAGGCCAGCCTTCTATCTCTGCTCTTTCACTTGCATTACCAGGACACAGGTGAGGCCAAGGTGAGATTCCAAACCTGGCCGCCCTTTGAGCAGTGCAGTTTGGACCCTTCAGATGTGTCCCCATGAGTTCTAGCTTGCTCAGTTCCTAGGCAGAGCTCCCCTCCCTGACAACAGCCGCCTGTCTGGTCCTGCTGCCCGGATGGATGGGGAGGTGGGTTCCTTGTCCACCCAGCTCCTTCCACACTGCCCCCGGCATGGGTTCCTGCAGCCTCAGAGACTGAGTGACAGCTCCGCAGCAGCCTGGGGCCTCCAAGACCAAAACTTCGTAGCCCTAACAGGCTTCCAGCCAGAGAGGGTGGCTCCTCTTGTCATGCTCCGGGGTGCTGAGCCTGGGAGCAGCATCACTCCCCAGCTGGCGCATCCACTTGCACAGGCTGGGGTAGGCTCTCCCTAGGCCTGTTGCCTTACAGACACCAGTGCAGGGCATTCCCACTGTCCTTCCCTGACTTCCCCTGTGCCCAAGAGAAAGATTGTTTGCACATAATAAAATTTCTGCACAAAAGCAGGTTTTAGCTCTTTAGAGCATCACCTCTCCCAGACAGACACTACCCCAGCATGGCCAAGAACGGGTCCCTAGGACTCCACAAGGACGTGGGGAGGGACCAGAGGCTATGCCCGACGTTGGAGGCCGGTTAAGGCTCCCTGAGGGGCAGAACGAGTCGATCGTGATTTCGGAAGTAGCGCCCCATCCACTGTCCTCGTCACCACGGGGGGCTGCCAGCTGCGGGACGGGGCCCGAAGGGCCACGGGGGCAGAGGAGACAGCGCTGGGGGCCGTGGGGCTCTGACACCCGGTGCCGGGGTGCGGGTCCCCGGCACGAGTGGCCGGTCCTGGCGGCAGGGACGGCCCTGCCCGCCCCGGGGCAGCGGGACCGGAGCGGTGCGGGCAGCGGCGGGGGCGCGCCCAAGGCACGGGGGTGGGGCCACGGCCCGAGAGGCGTGGGGCACGTGACGTCACACCCGAGGGACAGCGCGGCCGCCGCGCGGGGGCGGAGCAGGGGCGCTTCCGGGGCCGGGAGGCGGTGCC
>VYXC01009416.1:497823-511541 GCA_013397175.1 Platysteira castanea | reverse complement strand
GGCGACGGCCGGTCGGCCCGCCGACGAGGAAGTGTCTAGCGATTCCGAGACAGAAAGGTAAAGGCTGCGCTTGGGAAGTGCCGGTACAGTAGCGGGGTGCCGATACCGGGAGATGCCTGTACCGGAGGGGATGCCTGTAGCGGAGGGGGTGCCGGTACCGATGCTCACGCACGCGTGTCCCTGCAGCCCGTTCTTGGGCCGGCGGCGGCGAGAGGCAGCGGCGGCGGAGGACGAGGTGGACGAGACGCCGCAGGAGAAGAAGCTGCGCTTGGCCAAGCAGTACCTGGAGGAGCTCCGCCAGCTCGGTGAGTCCCGCCCGGCGCCGGCGCCCCGGCGGGGCGGCCCCGGGCGCTGAGCCCGACCCTGATGCACTATCCCGCCGCAGAGGAGGAGCGGGCGGAGGAGGAGGAGGAACCCGAGCCGGCGGATCTCGTCGGCGACCGGCTGAAGGAGGACGTGGTGAGCGGGGGGGCGGGCGCGGCCCCTCGGTCCCGCTGGCGGCATCGGGCTCTGTCCCCTTCCCGCGGGACCGGGACTGAGGCCACCTCTGCTGAGCCTCCCGCTTCTTCCCCAGCTGGAGCAGAAAGGCCGGCTGCAGCGCCTGGTCGCCAAAGATGTAAGTGCCCAGTGCTGGGGGTGCCAGACTGCAAGTGCCAGCTTTGGGGACACTAAGGCACGGCCAGCACCCCACGGCCCTTCTCCTGCTGCTGGCACCCTGGAGAAGGCAGGGTGCTGTGCTGGGGTACTCCCGTGCCTGGGAAAGGGTCCTGGGCAGCCCAGCTCACATCCTGCTTTTCCTGCAGGTACAGCCTCCCGACCCAGCCAGGATCCGTGTGCTGCGGGGACACCAGCTGCCTGTTACCTGCCTGGTCATCTCTCCTGATGACAAATTCATTTTTTCTGCTTCCAAGGACGGCTCCCTCATCAAATGCAAGTGTTTACCTGGGGCTGTTAGTGTCTGTTCCCCAGCCCAAACCGTGCAGGGACCCGGGTGCCCAGTGAGGTGGCTTGGCCCTTGGTATTCTTGGACTGTGCATAATTCCAGGCTCTGGGGGAGGCTCCCAGAGGGTGACTGTGATGCCTTTCCTGCAGGGGAGGTGGACAGTGGGAAGAGGCTGTGTGTGGTGCCTGGGGGGAAGAAGGGCACGGAGGAGCGGCACATGGGGCACGCATCCCATGTCCTTTGCATGGCCATTTCGTCGGACGGCAAGTACCTGGTATGGGACAGGGAGCGGAGAGATGGCCATGGGGAGTGTTCTCCTGGAGTCCTGGGGGTAGAGTCTCAGGCCCAGATGTGCCTTGCTGGGTTAAAGCAGCCCCTACCCCCTGCTGGGTCAAGAATAGGTCCCTGGGGCTCCCAAAGCCCATGGAGTGGGAGTGGAGGCAGGGGTGGGCTGTGGGTCTCCAAGGTGCAGGTCTCAGGCATCCCCTGCTGTGTGCCAGGCTACAGGAGACAGGAACAAGCTGATCATGATCTGGGATGCAGCCACCTGCAAGCGCCTGCACATCTTCACAGGGCACCGCGAGGCCGTCTCAGTGAGTTTGGGGCATCGGCCACAATGCCTGTGGGGGCAGGCACTGTGTCCTCCTCAGCATCCCTCACTGCTGTGCTGTGTCTGTCCATCTGTCCCCAGGGCCTGTCCTTCCGAAAGGGCACACACCAGCTGTACAGTGCTTCCCACGACCGCTGCGTCAAGGTCTGGGACGTGGCAGAGAACGCATACGTGGAGACCCTGTAAGACCCGGGGGAACCCCAGTGACCCTTCCAAGGGGTGTGCCAGCAGCCTTGGGGAGGGGGAGGTGAGCCTTGGGGAGGGCAGAGGGCATTGCTTGCCACAGCTCTTTGTCATCTCCTGGTCCAGGTTCGGACACCAGGACGTCATCACAGGGCTGGACAGCCTGAGCCGGGAGTGCTGTGTGACAGCGGGGGGACGGGATGGCACCGTGCGGCTCTGGAAGATCCCTGAGGAGTCACAGCTCGTGTTTTCTGGGCACCAGTAGGTCTGGGGCGCGAGAGGGGGTGTGGGCAGGCGTGTTCAGCTGGGGTAGCGGTGTGTGGGTGCCAGGCATCACCAGGAGCACCCCGGGGATGCTGATGCCCTGGTGAGCCCTTGTCCCCTAGGCAAGATCTCAAAGCACACTTGTAACTGCTGTCAGTTGCCTCTTCTTTTCACAGGGGCTCCATCGACTGTATCCAACTCATCAACGAGGAGCACATGGTGTCTGGTGCTGATGATGGGTGAGCACGGGGCTGGCCTGGTGCCTGGGGCGGGCAGGGTGCCCCCTCAGCCCCCTGATCCCCCATGTCCCCCGCAGCTCTTTAGCCCTGTGGGGGCTGACGAAGAAGAAGCCGCTGGCGCTGGCTCGGCAGGCGCACGGGGAGCAGGACGCCCAGGGCCTGCAGCAGCCGTACTGGATCTCGGCGGTGGCTGCCCTGCGCAACAGTGACCTCCTGGCAACGGGTGTGTGGCAGCTGCTTCTGGCAGCCCGTGGGGGAAATGTGCCCTGCTCCCATGCCTGGGCCGGGGTGTGTGACAGTCTCCTCTCTGTGCCCAGGATCCCACAGCGGCAGCGTGAAGCTCTGGAAGTGTGGTGAGGGATTTCGGAAGCTGGAGCACCTCTTGGACATCCCATTGGTATGTTGGATGGGCAGGTTGGGAATTCTGGAGCTGGGCTAGAGGGTCTCTCAGCAGGGGCTCCCCTTCTTGGGTAGCCGGAGAAGCCTGTGGGAGCCCCTCACCTTGCCCTGTCCCTTTACCCTGCCCTGTCCCCTCCAGGTGGGTTTTGTCAACAGCCTCAAGTTCTCGGCAGCTGGTGACTTCCTGGTGGCTGGCATTGGGCAGGAGCATCGGTACTGTCCCCCCTCCCTGGTGCTGCCTGGGGCTGCAGCTTCCCCCTCTTCTAGGTCTTGTTGGAGGGTGACCCCCCCATCTCATCCACAGGCTTGGGCGGTGGTGGAGAATCAAAGAAGCCAAAAACAGCATCTGTATCATCCCCCTGAAGCAGAAGACAACAGCCTCTAGCCCTGAATCCCCTGGCAGCTCCTAGTGCCCTGTCCCTGGAGCCACTGGAGGAGGTCATTGTGTCCCTGGAGCTGTGCCCCACATCCTTGGAGCAGCCAGCACCCGGAGGGCGGCAGGATGTGAGTGGGGGTTGTCACATGGCCCCTGATCCTGCTGGCCCCCGTGTCTTGATGTGGCTCTGCCCTCTGCGAGGGTCTGTCCTCTTCTCAGGTTTGGCTGTACCTGAGCTCTGGAACAATCCGTTTTGTAAAAAAAACAAACACCAAAACCACTTTATTTACATAAATTACAAAAAAAAAATCACACTCTTGTTCACAGAAAAAGTCTACTCTTAAAAACTTGGTTGGGCTCAAATACCTGGGTCCTGTTACTTGCCCTGAGCCTCCAGCAGCCCCCCTGGGCTGTGCAGGGGCTGGGGTCGGCGAGCATTTGTCCGCCTCTGCTCCTGCCCTGTCTCCCACAAAGGGATGAGAAGCGCCACACACAGCGAGGGAAGCGATGGCAGGGCTTGGCCCCAGCCCAGCCACGCTCGGTGGCTCTCCTGAGGCCAAAACCAGGAGGAAAACTGCAAAGCGCTAGGGAAGGGGTGATGTGGGCCAAGGCTTGGCCCAGGAGATGATGGGGAAGGCATCGCACTGGGAAAGTGGGGTGGGCAGTGGGGTGAGGACAGCTCCATGTGGCACCACAGCGAGGGAGTGGGAGGTGCAGCGTGGACTGGCACAAGCAAACAGCAGGAGGTGGAACGTGGCTTGGCGAGAGGGAGTGGAGTTGTGCGCTGGGGCTGGGGGCGAGGGGCAGGGGCTGTGCCCCGGGGCTGGCTGCGGGTGGTGGCGGGTCTGCACCAGGGCTCAGTGCAAGGAACGAGGAGAGGGTATTGGTGCCGCCGCTCAGTGCGAGGTCCGTGCGGTGTGCGCTGCGGCTCAGTGCGAGGGAGGGGGGCACATTCACCACGGCTCAGTGCAGGGGGTGTGGGTGCACGACGGCTCGGTGCAGGTGACGCGGAGGGACGCGTGCCATGGCTCGGTGTGAGGGCCGGGGACGTGGGGATGTTCACCATGGCTCAGTGCAGGGTGTGGAGGACAGGGTACAGGTAACGTGGCTCAGTGCAAGGGGAGGGTGACACGTACCGTGACCCGACGTGGGATGTGCAGCTCGTGCTGGGGCAGGGACTGAGCCTCCCGGCTGCATCTGGCACCTCAGTGGGCCATGCTGCGGGCACTGCTCTCCCTGGGGAAGCGGTGGGGGTGCCACGTGGCAGCACCACAGCCTGGCCCCCCGTCCTTCACAAGGATGACGTTGTGGAGTCCACCACCTCGCGGCCATTGCACACCGTGGGCACGTACGGCGAGGCTGAGCCTGGGCAGGAAGGCAGCAGTCAGGGCTGGGCTGGGGTCTGGCAGCAGCACTCCCCAGCATCCCATGGCAGTGGTGCCCAGGGAGCTGGGGTGGAGGGTACCCAGGATGGCCGTGTCCCCGTGGATGCCCATATTTCCTGGGCCTAAAGTGAAGAGTGCCTGGGGTACTGACAGGCATCTGGGAGCAGCTGAATCCCCTGAGCTGGGGTGGAGAGTGGCCTGGTCCCCTCAGAGCAATGATGGGCCCCCAGGAGCAGTACCCCTCTGGCAGATGTGCTGTCCTGGGAGATGAGGCTTTGGGACAGAGGACAGGGACGAGCCACTGGGGACACTGCATCCTCCACCCCCCCCCTCCCCCCATTTCCCACCGTGCCCGACCCCACACCCCACTTTTCTTCAGGAACCCATGCAAGGGTGCCCACACGCACTCCTCACCAGGAAAGGGGTGCTGTCCCCCAGCCCTTGCCCAGCCCCACCGTGCTCACCATGGGACTGGCTGGAGCTGGCTGCTGCCACGCTGAACCGAGCGGTGCCCACGCGGTGACTGGCCACGTTCTTCTGCGGCTGGAAGAGTATGATGTGGAGCTTGGGGGTGAAGAGGCAGCCGAGGACCACGGTGCCGCTGAGGCTCACCGAGATGCACATGGTGGTGGTCTGGACCTGGAGACAGGGGTGGGCATCAGGTGCTCCACCCATCAGCCCTCTGCCCCGAGCAGGGCAGGATGAAGCCCGTACTGCAGCACTGGCCAGGCCCAGTGGGCACAGGCTGCACCCTGCAGGGACATCCCACCCCACACCACATCCCTCTGCCAGGGTGATCCCACAGGAGACCCGTGGGCAGAGCATGGACACTGCCCTGATGACGACAACTTGCCCCTGCAAAGCAGGTACACCCTGAGCAGCAACCCCAGCCCTGCCAACATGCCGCTTTGTGGCACTGCCCGGGGCCAGAGCCTGCACTCCCCTGTCCTGGTGCCCACTCCCTCAGGGGGTGCAGGTCCTCTCTGGAAGCCCCTGACTGCAGCTGCCCCCACCAGCTCCTCAAGACCCATCAAGAACGTGTTTGGTTGTCTGTGCCAGGGGGCTTGAGGTGCTGCAGGATGCACCCCATGCTCCCCCGTTCCTGGCACTGCTCGGTAGCCCAGGGGCCAGGCTGGCCCTGGGGCTGGCATTCATGCCCTGGGGTGTGGTGTCTGGATGAGCTAGGGGCTGTCTCATGCTTTCGTGTGACCAGGTTGATGGCTGTGGGGGGCCTCTGGAGGTCTCAGGGCCATTTGCCATCCTCACCCTAGCAAGGGAAGGAGCGGGGTGGGTCCCCCCTCCAGGACTCATTGCCCCGTCAGCCACAGCCCTTCAGGACCCCTCACCTGGTCCTGAATTACCCAGTGCAGAGGTGACCATCACCAGGTGTGTGGATATGGACCCTTCCCCAGGCCCACGCATCTCCTGATCACAAACCCTGCGTGGCCCAGATCTCCAGGACCACTTAGATCAAGCTCTGCCAGAGCACCCCCAGAGCTCAGGCTCTTACACGGTAGTCGCTGGAGGTCACGTAGAAGATGGGCAGGAAGGCCAGCCAGATGATGCAGGTCGTGTACATGGTGAACCCGATGAACTTGGCCTCGTTGAAGTTTTCGGGACATTTCCGTGTCTTGAAGGCATAGACCGTGCAGAGGACAATCAAGAGGACATTGTAGGTGAGCGAAATGAGCATGTTGGAGTCGCGGTTGTTGCACTTGAGGGTCACAATGTACCTCTTGTCAGGCTCAGTCTCCTTGCCTGTGCCAGGGGTCTCCACCAGCAGCCAGATGATGACGATGATCAGCTGGCAAGAGATGAGGGCCATGCAGATGACCACCTGTGACGTTGGGCTTATGAAGCGGGGGCGCTGGACCCCCTCCTTCACCCCGCTGAAGATCCTGGCGATGCGATTCGTCTTGGTCAAGAGGGCCGAGTAGCAGACGGCGAAGGACGTGCCCAGCCCCAGGCGCCGGAGCGTGCACACCCCAGTGGAGGGCTTCGCGATGAAGATGAAGGTCATGCTGTAGCACATGAGGACCCCGGTCAGGAGAATGTAGCACAGCTCTCGTCCAGAGGCTTTCACAATGGGAGTGTCGTTGTTCTTCACGAAGACTCCAATAACGAAGAGGGTGGAGATAAAACCCAGGCATGAGATAGTGACAGGACCAATGGCCCAGACATCTTTCCAGCGGATGTACTCTTGGGGCAGCTCGTAGCAGCCATTCAGGGTCTCGTTGGGCCAGTAGCCAAGACCACAGTCCATGCAGGTGAACTCATCCAGCAGGTACTCGTAGGGCTGGCAGGGGATGCAGATCCAGCAGCAAATGTCCCCGGGCTGCATGCTCTTGATCTCATTCTTCTTGCAGGGGTCGCTGCACTGGGACACGGGAATGGAGGTCTCAGCCCAGGGGATGAGGCTGGTGTCGAGGATGAGCCCCTCTGCCCAGTAGCCCACTTTCTGGTACCGATACCGCCCGTCCACGTAGTGGTAGTTGAAGATGTTGTAGCGCCCGATCCCATCGCCGTAGCGGTCAAATCGAACGACGCTCTCGGTGTCCGCTGGCCTGAATGGAGCTGCAGGGAGGAGGAGAAGGGCAGACAGTCACTGCCTCGGGGCAGGAGAACACTCACTCCAGGCCTGGAGGCAGGGATCATCCAAGGGTCACATACCACCATGGCCACAGGTAAATGTCCAACCTGTTTCCTGCCTTCACTCCCATCCTTGCTCCCTATGCACATGCTAGGAGCAGGAAAGCAAAGGTGGAGAGCTACATCCCCACCTCCCTGAGAGCCCTTCAGCCCCACCCAGCTCTGCGGGGGCAGAGGGGGATTGTGCAGCCTCCATGGCTCTCAGTGACACCTGGTAGCTGAGACATCCTCAGCCCAAGCCACAGAGGACATGCTTCTTCTTCACCCCAAACTGCATGGGTCCCTGATCACGGGTCCCTCCAGTTTAATCCCTGAAATGTGAATAAATCATGATGCTTGCAAGGACCCATGTTCTTGAGGGTTCCTTGTGGGGCTGGTCCCACCCAGCTGTAGCAGGATGGAGTTGGTGACCAGCTTCTCCACAAGTGTGCACTAGGGAGAGAAGGCCTGGATTGCCTCCCAAGGATGATGGCAGGCTGTTGGCACCTCAAGACAACCACAGCCCTGAGCGTGGGCAGGCTGGAGGAATTGGAGGGTCTTGGGTCAAATTTGGGCCTCCTTCTTTCCTATCCTCCACCCATCCCTTTCCAGTTTGGCAGCCAAACTCCATCTCCATTTTGGACTCACCATCAAAATTAACATTGAGTATAAAGTCCTTGTAAAACCTCTTGCCATTGACAGGCTTCATGGCATCACAGAGCTTGGTGGAGTTGGGGCACAATGTCCGGTGCATGTTGTGAAGAGAGTGAGCCATGGCATAGACTGCATTGACCACGAACGTGATCTTGGACTCTGGCTCAAACTTGCCTGTCTTGAGGGAGTACCTGCTACAGTCCTGCGTGTGGAAGCTGCACCTAAACTTCTGCTCCCAAAACTCCCGAAACCAGGGATTTCGGCTGTTATTGTAGGGGTGGAGGTTACGGAAGTAGGAAGCAAACTCCTTAATGGGATAGGCTGCCAGTTCGATGGTGATGGCTCCCTCTGCCACTGCTTCGCTCCCGGCCACCACACTCTCCAGGGCTCCCCACCCGTCACTGGCCACCCACATGAAGGACACGTTGGCTCTCTGGGCAGCCGCCAGCAGCTCCCGGGCATCTTCACTTCGGGTGAATAGCACGACCACTCTGGCATTGGGCTTCTGCAGCAGCGCCCGGACCACTCCGTCGTAGGTCTTCTTGTTCATGGAGCGCCCCACCTTCTCCGAGGTGGCGATGCAGATGTTGCGCATGCGGGCTTCTTGCTCAAAGGCCTCGATCCCTGTCTCCCCGTAGTCACCCTCCGAGGCCACAGTGGAGACGTAGGTCCAGTTGAAGAAGCGGAGGATCTCCGCCATGGCTTTGGCTTGGTAGAAGTCTGGCGGGACGGTGCGGGCGAAGTAGTCATAGCGGGACTTGTCACTGAGCTTGGCACTGGTGGAGGCATAGCTGATCTGTGGGATCTGGAAGAGCCGCAGCAGGTTGGCCACCTGCATGGAGGAAGAGAGGTCAGTGCCTGAAGAGGTGGCCAGCAAGGGACATTCCTATAGGGGGACCCGTGCCCAACACCCGGTGTTGCACGATGCTCCCAAACACAACCACTGGGCTGATGAGCAACCCATCCCAGCCCAGAGCATCCTGATCTGTGAAGGAACCGGAGAAGAAGAATGGATGGCATATTCACAGAGTGCCTGAGCCCCCAGACATGCTCATTCCTCTTTTTTTTTTGTTGTTGTGTTTTTTTGTTTGTTTGTTTTTTTTTTTTTTGGTAGTATTTCAAGCACTCCTCTCCAAAATTTGGGACCAAGGAGGAGATGAAAGCAGAAAGTCTGCTGTAGGTGACCTGTGGAAGATGCTTGATGGCAAGGAGAAAGTCAGGATGCCTGACAGCCCCTCAGCACAGGGGGAAAGGATTCTGGGGGCTGGAAGCCGGGACAGAGTCCCCCCACCAGGCTGGGGGAGGCTGCAGAGCTGGGCCAGGGTCTGGTGCCTGCGCATCCCGCACCGGGAGCTCCAGCGGGACTGGCACCTTCCAGCCCCTCAGCAGAATCCCTTGTTAGCTTCAAAGGGGAAAAAGTCCCACTAATGAGGCTTTTAAATCCCAGGCTCTGGGGTCAGCAAGGCTGCCTCGGGTGTGCCGGCAGGGCTGCCAAGCCTGCCCACATCTCACTGCTCCCCAGGCAGGAGACGTGGCTTAATTAACGTGGACAAACAATCTCGATGACAAAGTCCCCTGATGGCAAGAAGGTCCCTGAGCGCAGTGATGCTGCTGCCTGTCCTCACCATGCATGGGAGCTGCCAGCCTGCCATGCTCCCCCAGTGCCCCTTGTGCTCCCCAGCCAGCCCACATTGCTGACATCTGCCTGCCCGGGGCTGGGACATGGGGACACGCTGGTCCCCAGCAAGAGAAGGGACAAGCGCCCAGGTGAGCTGGGCTGGGGTGCTGCCTCCATCACACAGTCCCAGCTTCTTCCACCTCATAGCTGGGGGATGCAGGGACTCCAGGGACCAGGAAACACTATCTGACACATGCTGGGGACTCATTAAATCTCAGCAGGTGTGTGGCCCACTGGCCACCCCCGTGACTCAGCTGGTCCTGCTGGCTGCCTGCATCCTCAGGGTATGCTCTTCTCCCTGCTGAAACCAGCCGCCAGGTCCAGAGGGCTGTGGTTTTGGGCACTGAGATGCACCCCAGCCAGGGTGACAGCCAGGTCTGATGCTTGAGGTGCCTGTTCCTGTTGGATCGCTGGGGACACAGGGGCACTTGTCCTCTGAGCCCATCCTGCCCCAGCCAGGCAGCCCGATAGCTGAGCCCCTCAGAGGTGCGTGTCCCTTGCAGCACCTCATGGGCTGCAGTTTGGGGGGACAGGGGGAACAGTGCCCCCTCACACTGGTCAGCTCTGCTCTGCCTGGCACAGTCCAGACGTGAGCTGAGCTGAGCTGGGGAGCTGCACTTGCCCCCTCCACCCCAGGAGAGGAATCAACACCTGTCCCTATGTGAGGCTTGGCTTCTGCGGCTTATGGAGTGTTGGGGGACCCTCACAGCCCCCAGTGGGACCCAGGGCATGCCCCCTACAATCACAGAGAGATGGCTCACCCAGGTGCCCGCCTGGCATTCCCTCCCCACTGGAGAAAGGGGCCGAACTTCACCGTGAGGGATGAGTGAGCTTCCCTGTGCCACACTGGCAGTGGCATCACTGCACTGCTGCCTAAGTTTTATTCCCCTCCCCCATTTCTGCCAAACTCCCAGCCCCACCTGAGACCCTTTTGCCTGGGCAGTACCTGGATGGAAACATCACTGTAGGAGCCCCCGATGACGCCGGTGATGGCAGTGGGAACATCATCGTGGACGGCGTAGGAGCCATCAGGGCAGATGTGCTCGGAACCATCTACCCTGGTAAGGGAGGCACGGACGAAGTCAAGGGATTGCTCTAGGGCATAGGTGTCCTTGGAACAGGTGTCGAGGATGTGAGCACCCAGCTTCACCCCCGGCAGGATGCTCCCGTCCTTGTTGATCTCGTCCAGGGCGAAGAGCATGGCCTCCAGGCGCTGGATGCCCCGGTGCTCGTTGATCTTGCCGCAGTCTTCACTGCCCACTCCTTTCTCATGGACGGGGAAGAGGCCCCCAATCACCAGGTCCCCATCCATGCTGATCTCCTTCTTGCCAGCCATGCCGTGCCCAGCAGCCAGACAGGTGGCCAGGTGCATCAGCCCCAGCCAGGCGGCCAAGGGGACCGCCATGGGGTGTGCTGGTGCTGGCCGGGGGACCTACACCACCCCGTGTCACCTGCTGCCACCCGTCAAGGTGAGGGCAGGCAGTCCCCAGGCATTGGGTGGTGGGGGGTGGCACGGCGTGGTGTCGGTGGGACGGAGGTCGTGCCACCCCGGCAGAGCCCTCGGCACCTGGAAAAGCAAAGGGAAAAGCCACTGGGTCTGCAGGGTGAAAGGCACGACAGGGACAGGGGCAGACAGTGCTGCATGGGAGAGCAAGGGCATGAGGCTGCCTGTGCCCCTGCCCCAGGTGCGCTTAAGAAGCAGTCCCCTGCAGAAAGGCCAGGTGGGCAGATGCAATAGCTCCCACAGTGACCCAGAACCCCCAGGACACACAAAAGTGACGCAGACCCCAGGGGACAAGGAGGGGCACAGGAACCGGTCTCCCCACAGCATTCCCAGGAATGCACTGGCGCAGGGGTGGGCACCGAGCTGGCCCCTCTTGCAGCATCGGGCAGAGCAGCCTGCAGGGGGACAGCCTGACAGCCCTAAAACGTCATGGAGGGGGAAAGAGCCAGAGATGTCACCTGGTGTAGGGAAGCCGGGCTGGGCGGATAGAGCCAGGGCCAGCTCCAAGCCGAGCCCCCGACCACGCAGAAGCATCAGGGGTGCTGACAGACCCAAACCTCCAGCCAAGAGCACTGCCAAAAGCAGCCAGCCACGAGCCCCCCGTGCCCACAGCACCCAGTGCCCACAGTATTTCAACCCCCACCCCATAGCCACGGAGCCCACCCACCCTGCTGCTGCCCCAGGGCTGTCCGTGGCACCGGGGCTGGAGCAGGGTCTCGCTACTGGCTTCACCCTCACACAGCAACGCGCAGGGCTCTGGCAGTCGCGGTGCTTCAGAGTCTGTTCTCTCACCACCGCCCCTTCCTTCCCTGTATACTAAATTCAGAGATTTCAGTAAAAGTAAGAGCCAGGTTTGCTGACTCCCTCTGCAGAAAGCACGGAGGCGCGGGGGAATCAAAGGCTTTTGCAGCAGGCAGGCCTTGTTTTGGCAGAAGATGCAGTCCCCTCCGAGACTGGTTGTCTTTTCCCAAATCACGGGAGAGATTTGTTTCCCATTTGAAGCTGACTGCTGAAATCCCACAGGGCTGGCATTTCAGGGGCCATGGGAGAAGGAGACCCCTTGGCAGTCCAGAAGCCTCAGGCTACTCTGGAATGGGAAGCTGCTGATGCTGTGGCAGGACCATGGGTCTCCCACAGCCCAGCAGTGCTCGTGGGGGCACAGAAGGTGGGAGGGGGATGCCAGAGAGTGCTGGCACCCCCGCAGTTCCCTGCAGCCAGCACTGAGGCTACTCTCCCTGAGCAGGAGGAGGGGACCCCTTGATGCCCCCATGCTGCTCCCAGACAGATGATGACTGTGCTGGAGGAGCCCTCCAGCAGGCAGCTGGAGCTGGCAGTGATGCCCAGGGGGAGGCGGGCAGCAGTGTGGCACAGAGGTTAATGGGGTGGGGGGGGTGACACATGCAGACCTCCTCCTCTTCCTCCATGCCCCTTAAGTGCCTCTTCTCAGGTGCTGTCTGCTGCTGCTGAGTCCTCACCTGTCTCAGGGCATCTCCTAACTGACCCCACAGTGTGAAGGAATTTGGAGATGAGAGAAGGAAGGGTCCCTGCCTTATTTCAGGAATAAATGCTCCTAAGGGACCCGGGGTTTCCTCAAGCAGGAAAGGAGCCCATCAGTGGCACGCTGAGCCTGGCACAGGGGTCTGGTGGCACTGGGAACCCGGGTCCCTGTGGTCCAGCTCTTTTGGGGCAGCTGACAGGACCCATCAGATGAAAGGCACCTTCAGGCCAAGCTCCTCTGAAGGGCAAACCATCACTCACCCGGCAGCGAGCCACGATGGACAGTGAGCTGGGCTGCCGCCATTCCCGCAGCTGCTCAGCTCGACTGGCTTAGTGCCGGGGAGATGACAGCCCGCGGGAACCTCTGGAGAACATCTGGGGAAGTGAAACACCGGGTAGGGCAAAGCCCAGTCCAGCCCGACGGCCACGGTACGGCGGGAAGCTCCTGCCGGCTGCGGGCAGCCTCTCCTCCCGGGCGCACGGCGAGTGCGGTGCGTGAGAAGGAGCCGTGTCTCCTCCGTGCCCTGAGCTCTTCCCACCGCCTGCCAGGAGCCCTGACCCCTCCGACACCAGCACCCCTGGGGGTGTGTGACACCTGGGGCGTGTGCGAGAGCGGCAGTGCCTCGGGGGCGCAGGGGCAGTGTCACCTCCCGCGGAGGTCCCAGAGGTCCCACCGCCACCGAGCTCTGCCAGCAGCCCTCACCTCTCCCCTGCACAAGAGCTGACAGCCCCGGTGCCCTGCGGGGCCGAGGGGCCTTCCCGGGGCGCTCCCCAGCCCCCGCGACCAGCCCACATCCCGTCCCGAATGCCCCCCGACATCCGGCTGCCCCGGCACACCCACAGCCCCCTCAAAGCCCCGGCTCTCCCTGGCCCGGACAGCCTGACGAGAGACCCGGGAGAACAGCAGGGGCGGGGGTCTGTCCCCGCCGAGCTGGGGGTGACCCCGCTTCCCTGCCCCGGTGCCGGCGGGCAGCCCCGGCCGGGGGCTGCGGCGGCGGGTCCCTCTGAGTGCCCACTGCGGGGCTGGGGGCTGTCGGGACACCGGGGGGACGAGGACCCTCCCAAGCCGTTCTCCCGGAGCCCCCCGTCTTGCGCCGGGCAAGGGGGAGCAGCGGGAGCAGCCCCGGTGCCACCCTGACCACCCGCATTCCCGGCGCCACCGGTGCCGGTACCGGTGCCGGTGCCCGTGTCGGTGCCGGTGCCCGGGCTCTGCTCTCGTCCCTCAGTTCCGGGAGCTCCGGCACCGGGCACCGGTCGCCCCGAGCCCTGCCGTGGCGCTGCCCCGACGGCTGCGGGGATCGCCGGTCCCCGTGCCGCTCCACCGCCGGCACCGGGGCTCTGGAGACGGCGCCGCGCCG